>CM040122.1:302761896-303088410 GCA_022559845.1 Amorphophallus konjac | reverse complement strand
GTAGCTTGATTAGGGCGGAGTGCCAATGACCAAGAAAGTAGCTGGTTAGGGCGGAGTGCCAAACCAAGGAAAGGTAGCTCGGTTAGGGCGGAGTGCCGCTAGACCAAGGAAAGGGTAGCTTGGTTAGGGCGGAGTGCCGCTAGACCAAAAAAGAGGTAGCTTGGTTAGGGCGGAGTGCCGCTAGACCAAGAAGGAGGTAGCTTGGCTAGGGTGAATGCCACTAGACCAAGAAAGAAGGGCAGCTCGGTTAGGGCGGGAGTGCCACTAACCCAAGAAAAGGGTAGCTTGGTTAGGGCGGAGTGCCATTAGACCAAGAAAAGGGTAGCTTGGTTAGGGTGGAGTGCCATTAGACCAAGGAGAAGGGTAGCTCGGTTAGGACGGAGTGCCGCTAGACCAAGGAAAAGGGTAGCTCGGTTAGGACGGAGTGCCGCTAGACCAAGGAAGAGGTAGCTCGGTTAGGACGGAGTGTCGCTAGACCAAGGAAAAGGTAGCTCGGTTAGGACGGAGTGCCGCTAGACCAAGGAAGAGGGTAGCTTGGTTAGGACGGAGTGCCGCTAGACCAAGGAAGAGGTAGCTCGGTTAGGACGGGGTGCCGCTAGACCAAGGAAAAGGGTAGCTTGGTTAGGTGGAGTGCCATTGACCAAGGAGAAAGGTAGCTCGGTTAGGACGGGGTGCCGCTAGACCAAGGAAAAGGAAGCTTGGTTAGGCGAGAGTGCCAGTAGGACGCGGAGGAGGAAGGGTAGCTTGGTTAGGGCGGAGTGCCACTAGACCAAGGAGAAGGGTAGCTCGGTTAGGACGGAGTGCCGCTAGACCAAAGAAAAGAGTAGCTCGGTTAGGACGGAGTGTCGCTAGACCAAGGAAGAGGTAGCCTTTTGCCCGATTACTCGGGGAATATTGGTTGGGCAGCATGATACAGCTTTAGGTGTCTACCGTTGAGTGGTGAGAATTGGATTTCCCCTCGATGGTTAACAACCATGTAGGCCCCTCCTTCGTAGACCCTATGTATCACATAAGGACCCTCCCAATTGGGATTTAGCTTTCCTTTTGGGTTGGACGCCATGACTTCTCTTTTCTTGACCATGACAAGGTCACCTTTCTTAAATTCTCGTCTTTTTATGAGTTTGTTGAATGCAGTGGCCATGCGGGCCTGATACATTTGGATATTCTTCTGAGCTTGGAGGCGCTTCCCTTCCAATTCAGCCAATTCTTGTAATCTTCTTTCTGCATTGGTTTGTTCGCCATGGGCCAGGTCATATTGGACAGCCACTCTGAGTGACGGGACTTCCAGCTCTAGTGGAACTACTACCTCTGAGCCGTATACCAGTGAGTATGGCGAGCACCCTGTAGGTGTCTTGAAGACAGTGCGGTACGCCCACAGAGCTTCATACATCTTTTCTTCCCAGTCCTTCTTATTAGAACTAACGACTTTAGCCAGCAAGGTGCATAAAGTTTTATTGAAGGCTTCTGCCAATCCATTTGCCTGTGGATTGTAAGGAGTGGAAGTCCTCCATTCGATCTTATACTTTTCGGCGAGCCGATAGATCTTTTGATTTCTGAAATGACTTCCATTATCAGATATTATCCGGCTGGGGATCCCAAACCGGAACATAATATTCTGTTTGATGAATCTGGCGACCAGTTCACCAGTCACTTCTCGTAATGCTATAGCTTCCGCCCATCGGGAGAAGTAATCTGTTATTGCCAGTATGTACTTATGTCCGGCCGATGAGGTCGGTAGTGGGCCGACTACATCAGTTCCCCATTGTGCAAACGGCCAGCTAGGGACTGTAGGGTGCAGAACGGCAGGTGGCCTTCTAGGCACAACAGCATGCTCCTGACATTTCTGGCATGACTTTGCAAACTTGCAACAGTCCTTAAACATAGTGGGCCAATAGTAGCCCAGCTTCTTGATTTCTATCTTCATCTTAGGGCCAGCTTGATGAGCACCTGCCGTCCCAGCATGTATTTCTTTCATTGCTTGCCAAGCTTCCTCAGTAGACAGGCAGCGGAGCAAAATCTTCTTGCGTGCATCTGCCATTATTCGGAACAGAGTTCCATTTCTGAATTCATAAGAATCTTTGATCCTTAGAAGTTTCATCTTTTCTTCACTTTTCTGCGGCAGCTGTTGGTGTAAAAACCATTGTAGCAGGTGTTCTCTCCAATCAGATGCATGTTCTGTACTGATCGTGGCGACTTCATTTTCTTCGGGGCAGCCTTCTAGCATGCTGGGGACTTGCCGCCGGTTTATAACAACAATGTTCAGTGTCTCATCTGGTAGGACTGCTATTGAGCTGGCTAGCTTTGCCAGTGCATCAGCTTGGGCATTATGTCCACGACCCACATGCTTGAGCTCAATATGATAGAATTTTGCCATGAGGCGCACAGCTTTTTGGTGGTAGGGGTTCAACTCTGGCTTTCGCACTTCGAACTCCCCTTGGATTTGCTTTATTATCAACATTGAATCCCCGAATACCTGAAGCATCTGGATACCCATGTTGAGGCTTATACATAGCCCGATTATCAGAGCTTCATATTCGGCTTCATTATTGGTGCAGGGCTTGTTTATAGAACAGGAAGTATGCACAACCTCCCCTTCTGGTGATCTTAGCACAATACCGGCTCCGGCCCGTATTCTGGTCTTTCCATCGGAGTCCGTCTCTGTTCTAGATGCTCCATCAAAGAATAGCTGCCACATAGTTGACTGAGCCTGGCAGGCTTCTAGTGTCTCATCATCGGGTAACTCAGTCCCCAACATATCATTCTCTGGCACAGGATGCTCTGCGAAGAAATCGGCCACGGCCTGTCCTTTTATTGCCCTCTGGGGTATATATGTGATATCGAATTCCATCAGAATTACTGCCCATTTGCCCAACCGGCCTTTCAGTACTGGCTGAGTCAGTATGTATTTGAGTGGATCTGCTGCAGATATCAATCTGATTTCATGTGACAGCATATAGTGCCGGAGCTTTTTAACGGCAAAGACTAGTGCCAAGCATGTCTTTTCTATATAGGTGTAGCTTTCTTCAGTTCTAATCAGCCTCCGACTCAAGTAGTATAGAGCCTGCTCTTTGCCTTCTTCATTTATCTGTGCTAGCATTGCCCCCAGGGAACAGTGTGTGGCTGCAATGTACAGTATCAGGGGTCTGCCCTTAATAGGTGCCCCCAGCACTGGAGGGGTCTTGAGATATTCTTTCAGCTTCTCAAAGGCTTCCTGACAGCCATCGTCCCAGAGGAACGGTACATCTTTCATCATGAGCTTGTGAAAAGGGTGGCATCTCCCCGACAGATTTGATATGAATCGTCGGATATAGGCCAAACGCCCTTGTAGAGATCTCAGCTCGTGGAGATTCCTTGGTGGAGGGAGCTCCTGGATAGCTTTAATCTTGGATGGGTCGATCTCAATGCCCCTATGACGGACAATGAACCCAAGGAATTTTCCACTGGACACGCCGAAGGCACATTTCATAGGATTCATCTTGAGTTCATATTTGCGCAGCCTCTGGAACACTATCCTCAGGTCTTGCAGATGATCTTCTCTTCTGCTGGTTTTCACCACCAGGTCATCAATGTAGCACTCTACTTTCTTGAAGAGCAAATCATCGAAGATCTTTGTCATAGCTCTTTGATAGGTAGCGCCGGCATTCTTAAGGCCGAACGGCATTCTTTTATAATGAAATATCCCCTTGGGGGTGCGGAATGCAGTGTGCACTCTATCTTCTTCAGCAATCCAGATCTGGTTGTATCCGGATGACCCATCCATGAATGACAGGGCTTCATGGCCAGTGGTTGCATCGATCATGACTTCAGTGATCGGCACTGGGAAATCATCTTTCGGGCAAGCCTTATTCAGGTCTCTGAAATCTACACATATTCTGATCTGCCCATTTTTCTTCTTCACGGGCACTATATTGGCCAGCCATGTAGTATACTGGTTCTCTACAACAAAGCCCACATCAATCAGCTTATCAACCTCTTTGTTAATCTGATTTATCAGTTCGGGGCGCATTCTCCTGGAAGGCTGCTTCACAGGGCTTGCCTCTGGGTTTATTGCCAATCGGTGCTGTGCCACATCGGAACTCAGTCCTGGCATTTCATCATATGTCCATGTGAAGCAGTCTCGGAATTCTTTCAAAAACTGAATATACTGTTCTTTGACAGCTGGCTCCAGCAGTGCACTGAGGAATGTCGGCCTTGGCTCATCTGCTGACGCCAGATTTACTTCTATCAGCTCATCGACGATGGCTTGGCCTCCATCTTCAACTTCGGGTGGGGCTTCTTGCAAATCAATAAAGCCTCCCGGGATATAATCTTCTTCATTCTCATGATTTTCTGTTTCATCATACCGATCATCGGCAGATGCTGGTGCATCGTATAAGGCCAATATGGCCGGATTCTGTTCAGTCTGCCCCGAGGACGTGACTGGCTCAGCGAAAAACTTCGAAGTGGAGTCTTCCGTGATTAGAGGCTCTTCTAATGTGGGCTCCCCTGAGAGGTCATCATTATGTAGAGCTCGGAATTCTTCTAGAATGCGCCCAAACTCCAGGCACTCTTGCAGCTCTCTGGCTACTTGATCTTCATCCGGGGTTCCCGTATCAAATTGTGCTTCAGCCTGGAACAGATCCTCTTTGCAAGATGGATTCTCCCAGCACCAACCCTTCTTAGTCTCATCAGACATCCTTGCCTCCGGCTGGTTGTCTTGGGCTTCATTGTCTGTTATGGATTGATACATAATTTCTTCATCTTCAAAGGGGTATTGATCATATCCCACTTCAGGGGGATCTTCATTCTGGTAGAAGGCAGAGATGACATCCACCTCGGCTTCATAGTATTCTTGCAGGGTATAACCCAGTCCCGGGTGCTGTGTGATCTTCCTCAGTTCCTTGCTATCTCGAGGCGGATCCCATAGCTCCTTGAATGCTTTCTTCTGAGCAGCAGGCTGCATCGATGGCATTTGCATCTTGGAGAACATTTGTGAAACCCGTTGGGTAGTATAATCCAAGCCTGTAATCGGTACCATCAGGTTTGCAGCTTCTTCAGGGGCCATACAGTCTTGATCATCTTCTTCGACTGGCTCCCCGGTGTAGAATATAATAGGGGGTTCGCAGAAGCGAGGGATTTCCATAGTCTTTAGTGGGAGCACCATTTGGTACTCAAGGTTGACGATGGCTTTAAATAAACCCTGCAGCACCTCCACCTGAGTGTACTTTTGTTTCATTTCTTCATCAGTATCATCTGGGCGGATGCTAGGAGGAGTTATCCGAACAAAGTCTCCAGCATAGGAGATGTGGGATACCTCATGCTTTTCAATGTAGCCCTTGGGTGGCGGTGGAGACCAGTTTCTTGTCTTCGTTGCCGGCTTTTTCTGGCTGACCACAGCTTCTTTTCTTTTATCCTTTTGTGACACCTCAGTGTAGTAGGATGCATCGAGCATATGGCACTCGAACACTTCGAAGGGATGTAGGTCTGCAAACACCCTTTCTTCTTTTCCTTCATGGCAGTATTTTATGCATTGGTGTAGTGTGGATGGCACTATCTGATATTTGTGCAGCCACGGTCTTCCCAGCAGGGCCTTATACGTGGTGTTGGAGTCGATTACATAGAATCGTACCACGGTAGTGAGGTCGCCCAGTGTGAGGTTGAAATCAGCCACCCCCAGAGGTGTTTCACATTTCTGATTGAACCCTGCCATCTTCATATCTCTGACCTTGGTAAGCTGCAGGTCAAAGTAGTATTTCTGATAGATGCGATATGGGAGAATATTTACAGCAGCCCCGGGATCTATCAGTATCATGCTTAGCGACTGACAGTTCAGGGAGCCCCTCATATACAGCGGTCTGTTATGACCGACATTTGGGATTAGCATATCATCTTCCATGAAGGTGACCGATGGCCCAGCATTCACTTCTGCCAGGAGTGCTTCACATTGTGCCGGAGACTGCAGGGCATCCACGATTGCTTGGCGAGCTTCTTTGCTCAGAGAGAGAATTTCCCAGATGAAGAATCTGGTAGGGAGCTTCTTTAGCATTTTCATGACTCGACTGCCCACCCGGACATTAGATAGTCTCATCTCCTCTGCCCATCGGGGTCTTGGAGGTTCATGTGGTGCCTGTGGCCTTCGCTGCCCAGTCCCAATTTCATCTTCTTCATCGGTCTCCCGGAAGGCTTCTTCTGTAGCGACTGCCCCTGGTTTTGCTAAAGGGTTACTTTCTTCATTTTCTTCATGCTGTTTATGCTTTCTAGCTGCTGTCTGTTGGCATTTATTGCTTTTAGCTGGAGCAGTATGAGCCGGTTGCTCATTCTCTAAGCTGGACAGGAACTCCAGGAATGAAGGGGCTTCATCTGCCTTCTTTTTGTCTTGGTACAGACTGGCAGGGGGAGGAACTTGGGCACCTCGTATCTCTGGTTCCGAGATTTGATAGGGTTGCTCCCCTCCGAACATAATATTATGGTTGGCTGGTGGTGGGCGCCCCCATCTTCTCCCAGAACGTGTTGCATGGGCCGAGGTGGAGGCTTCGGCATGGTTAGCTTCTAGCGGGGCGTCGGATGCTTCTGGCTCATCATCCTCCCCGGGCAAGGAAAAGAGTACCGATAGAGTGTTACATTGTACTGTCGTGACCTTCTTTCCCTTCTTGGACTTGGGTCGTCTCCTCTTCTTCTGGGAATTTGGCTTTGCTAGCTCCTGCCCCCAGAAGGGTTCATTCTCAGCTTTTTCTTGTTCTGCCTCTGGCTGCTCTTTGATTTTCAATTCTTCGAGCTGTTCCCAGAGTATACAGTCTTTCATCAGCAGATGCTTGGGCTTCTTCTGCTCGTACTCATCAAGCTCATTAATATATTGCTGCAGACGCTTGGCTGCAGGGCTTACTTCTTTATGTGTAGGGAGGGGAGTTTGTTTCCTCCGGTTGTGAGTAGGGATCCGGATGACTGGTCCAGTCTCAGTTGTATGCCATATTTGCTTTATCGGAGGCGGCTCGGGCCTTGGGGTAACACCCCGGATAACTGCTCCGCTGGTACTGGCTGCAGGAGTCTTCTTTCTACTTTTTATGGGTATCATCTGCCATCCTTCCTGATCTTTCTGTGGGATGAGGAAGCAAGCTTCATAGGTGTGCTTGGTGCATTCTTCAACGGCTTCCTTGGGCAGCTGTTGGTAGACTGAGATCATATTGGCAGCCATTCTCCAGGGTGGAGGCTCATGTGGATGGGGCGGCTTTACCTGGTAATCTCCCAGCTGCAGCTCACCTTTCTTGACCATTCCTTCCATGATATCTTTGAAGACATAACAATCTTCAATTGCGTGCCCCAGCGCACGGTGAAATGGACAGAACAGCGGATCATCTTTCTTTGCTGCATCTGTTGGTCTTTTGGGTTCAGGCAATGTTACCTTATTGAACTTGTATGCCCAGTTGAACAGTGCGGCCGTCTTATCTTTTGGGAAGGAATATGCTTTTCTCATCTTGTCTCTCAGAGAGACTTTATCTTTTCTTTCTGCTGTATCTGCCAGCGGGGGAGCTTCATCTACCCCTTTCTTCCCCTTCTGTTGCTCGAAGGTTCTGAAATCGACGGTGTTGGCCTCAGAGTGTGATGGCCGTCGCTCATTGGATATTCCCTTCGGCATGGTGGGGACATTGGCGGTCGGACGCTTGGACAAGAACGTCTCGACTTCTGCCACTATATTGTTCAGTCGATCAAATGTTCTGACATCTGCACCGATCATTTTTTCTAGCACCTCCCTCCTGAGGCTCTGCTTGCATATCTGCACCGCATCTTCTTGATGAGGAGGTCTTCGGCATCTCATGGCTAAGTTCCTCCACCTTTTAATGTAGTCCAGTGCAGTTTCATCTTGCTTCTGCCTGGTTGCATATAGCTCTGCTATCGTGATTTCCCTTTCCGTGACATGAAATCTGTCGCGGAATTTTCTCTGCATATCAGGCCAATCAACCACTGACCCAGCTGGCAGGCTTGAGTACCATTCAAAGGCCAACCCAGTGAGGGATGAGCTAAAGAACTTGAGCAGATAAGCTTCATCGACTGCTAGGTCGCCCATGATTGTAGTGTAGTAGGCTATATGCTCCCTAGGGGAGCCTTGGCCATTAAATTTCTCAACTTCGGCGGCTTACTGACGCCTGGGGGTAGTCTCTTGGCAGCATACTGGGGAGGATACGGTACCTTGTACACATCATAGGTACCAGCATCACCACCAGTCTTTTCTGACAGCTTCATTTCCACAATTCTTTCAATCATCTGCTTGTGGGCTACAGCTGGATCTATGTCTTCTGGAAAGAAGTGAGCTTGTTGCTGGCTGTGAGGAGTTGTCATCACAGTGGCGCGCAAGATGGGCGCGGTAGGCTGTGTCTGAGACACAGAGGGCTGAGCTGCTATTTGCTGTGGAATAGGTTGGCTCGGTGTCTTGCCCTTATCAGCTAGGAGAGGGTTAGCTGGGATAGCCGTCTCTGCTGAGCTGGATGTCTGCCCCGCAGGTTCAGCTTGCTTTGAGACTGATGTAGCTTCATGTCTCTCATTGAGCTGCCTTCGGAGAGCACTGATCTCCTGCTGGTATCTTCTGAACATCATCTGGACCATAGGATCCAAGGCTGATGGGATTTGCATATCTTCAGAAGTCCCTTCAGCATCATCAATAAGGGGATTGTCCTCATCCTCTGTCGTCACCACATTGACTGTCATGGTGGTGATCTTGCGGGCTTCATCATATTTCTTCATCTTATCTTTTGCGGCCTGGCCTCTTCTTGTGACAGGGCCATGTCTAGTAGCCAACCTGAGCAGTTCATCTGGCCGAGTTGGTAGTATATCTTGCCCCCTGGCAAGTCCAGCCATGTTGCAGGCGAAGATTTACATTTTTTCTTTCCGCCTGTAGACCTTTCTTTTCACTTGGTCAGGATATTTGAGCCGGTCAAAGACCGATATTCTTTCTTTGGCTTCTTCCCGGTACAGGTCTTCTTTGTCATATTCGGCCGGGAGACCTTCTTCATAGTGATTTGAATCGGAGGAAGAGGCTCCGATCATCATTTCTCGAAGTGTTTCTTCTTTTTCTCCACCTCTGGTGCCCAAGGCACGGGATAGTCTTTGTTGACCGAGGGCAGAGCTCCCCAGGTAGTGGAAGTAGTCTTGGACTATCTGCTTCATCTCTTCAGAATTGTGCCTCTGTGGCTCAGGTTGGAGCATTAGTCTTTCCTGGCTTCTCTGTTGATAGGCCAGTCTTGTTACCTGAGCATTCAAATGCTCGGCTTTGGAATATTTGAACAAGTCGGCCTGTCTGGCACAGGCCCTCGGTCTTCTTGGGATGGCGACCATGACTGGTTCGCTCATTCCCACATTGCCGTTTCGGCAGCAGTTGACAGCAGCATCATATTTCTTTCTTTGCCATCTTCTGCCCCCAGCCCTGGGACGGGTGACAGTAAGGTCTTCCTTCCTCTCATCCCTTCTACCCCTCATCATGGGGCGAGCAGCAGTCAAATTTCTTTCTTCATCATTTCTCTCATCTCTTCTGCCCCAGGCTTTGGGGCGAGCAGCAACAGCATTTCTTGTCTCTTTTCCCTCTCTTCTTCGACTTTCTGCCCTGAAGCGGGCAACAGCATCTTCAGCAGCCTTCTCCTCATCTCGAGCTGGAACCCAGCTCTGAATCCTCTTCGGTCGCCAGACCTGTTTGTATTTTGCTGGCTTGGGCACCAGCGGCTTCCTCTCATCAGCCTCCCAATTGGCCTGCCTGGCGGCCAGAGTCTGGAATCTGTTGGTAGTGGGCACCATCGGGATGATCACGTCCGGCCTGACCTCCCTTGGGCAACCATTCATGTTTGCCCGGACACCTCCAATCATACCGGCTCCTCTGGTTGGTTCTTCTCCCCTTCTGAGCAACAGCAGGGACCATGCCCCTTTTTTGGACATGATGGACGTAGCAGGCGACGGCCGTGGGGACCGTTTTCTCTGGTAAGATATTCTTCTGGTCAGTGATCTTCACCGGGGCACTTGCAGCAGTGCCTTGCTCATTGTCATCGACCTGTAGAAGGTCAGTGAAGACGACGCCCAAGCAGTTGGGCAGCCCAACGGCAGGCGGCATCGATCCGAACGTGAGAGGTACCGCCAGGTAGCCTTCTCGCACATGCATGTCAATCGGCTACTGGTCAAAGCAAACGGACATGATTCCGGCTGTCATTGTAGATTCCTAAAAATAAGGAAAGTACACAGAATCAGAATTTTGAGGGGGGCCCGCTGGGCCTCCTACTTTAGCGTAAAGATGAAGGGAGACTAAGTCCCACCGGGCGTGCCAGACTTGTTTGACACATTTTTTCTCTTTATTATTTTAATCCTTATGTTTTATTTTATTTTTTTTTGGTTCATTGATTTATTGGCATGCCAATCACCGAAGTGACGATTTCATTGTGCGCTCGATCTGACTTGATCAGTCGATTGTGAAGTCCGAGTCGGGACCGGAAGTCCGCCATACCATAAAGGCTATGACGTTAATTACATCCCCCCTAAGGAGGACAACCCTTGATTAAACGCTAAAGGTAGGAGGCCTCGAGAGGCAAACATATATTCATGTGCGCAAATGGAACTTCATACCGAAGCCAGGAAGGCGGGCAAGATAACAACATCAACCATAGAAACAGATGATATCGTTAGGTCAGCGATTCAAAGACCGGGCTTAGGCGGGAAGGAGGATCTCGGTCACAGGTAGACTGAGCCGTGACCATGATGGGGTTTAAAGCATCGATCGGTATTTCGACAGTATTTCTCCTTAATCTGGATTATGCCCAGGGAGAAATAGGCTATCACCCACGGAGTGCCGGGATGAAAGCCGGGAGAAAGAGAGAGGCCAGACCTCCCTACCCATATGTATATATATATGCCATGGGGCAATGTTTGATATTCCCTATAGAAGCCGGCGGAACTCATGCAATGGCAGAGTCCTCCCGAGCTAAAGGGGTTACTCATCAATGCAGTTCAAGTGTACATAGGTTCCCGGCGCGAAGGCAAAATGGCCGGGGTTCCCGACGTGCCAACTGGAGAGCTTCTCGGCGCGAAGGGGAGATGGCCAGGAGTATTCTCGGCCTGGTTGAAGGGAGGAGGAAGAGGATCTCGGCACAGCTGAAGAGGAGGAGGAGCTCTCGGCGCGCTGACAAGAGGGCCAGGGGGGGTTTTCTCGGCGTGAGGGTTCCCGGCGCGCCCAGGGCCGCGCCGGGAGCCATGGCGCCGAGAGAGTGTTGGTGTTCTGGCGCCGTGAGGACCCGAAAGGGGTTCCGGAGGCTCTGCTTTGGGTTTCTTGGCGATGCAGGACAAGCCAGATAGGTTCTGTGAAGTCAAAGTGGATCAGTTCATCAAATCTGAGCTGGATTAGATTTGGGCTTTACAGGAGCATCAGGATAGAAGAGGGATTTAGGAAGACTAGGGTCGAGGGAAACCCTGTCACCATTATCATGCAGAGCCCGGGGGACAACCTGATGTCGACTTTCATCTTCATGAGAGAATTTTGGCAGCACCTCCCCTGGACCGAGCATTTGCCAGAGAATGGTATAGGCTGACATCCACGGAGTGCCGGGATGAAAGCCGGAAAATGAGTGAGCACTAAGGCTCGAAGAGACTATCCATGTCTCTGGCATCGGTCACTATTCCCCTTCTCGGAGACTGACGAAACTCATGTAGAGACAGGGTTCGTCAGACCCACGGGGTGGCATGTGAATCCTGTTAGGGACCTCAGAATGTAGGGGAGGTCAATCCCCAGTTAATTTATCCCCTGGGGTGCATATGACGACTCACGAACGCCCCAGAATAAATGGACGAAGAGGCCAAAGGAGTGGACGAAGGAGAGGCTCTCAGCATGGTTTTCATTGGCAAGAAGATGGCTCTCGGCGTGGGATTATAGGTTGGCCAAGGGGGGTTCTCGGCACGGGTTTAAATTGGCCAGAGGGGGTGCTCTCGGCATGGGTTTAAATTGGCCAGAGAAGGAAGGAGGGAGGCTCCCGGCGTGGCTCCAAATGCAAAAGAAGGCAGGAGGGAGGCTCCCGGCGTGGCTCCAAATGCAAAAGAAGGCAGGAGGGAGGCTCCCGGCGTGGAGGCTTCTCGGCGCGCTCCTCATCGCGCCGGGAGGCTGGCGCCGAGAGGCCAAAGGCAAGGGGGAAGGTCTCGGCCAGGGGCTTCCCGGCGCGCCCATTACCGCGCCGGGAAGGTGGTGCCGGGAAGCGGAGAGCTGGGGGGTTCACGTGGAAGTGGCCTGGAGAGACTTTTGTCGGTTTGCTGAAGAAGGAGGTCTCTCGGCAGCGTAGTTCTCGGCGGGGAATTTTGCACGCCGAGAGGATGGAATTGCTACAGGGTTTCATGATTTACAGAGCTGAAACGATGCTCTGTTTGGGGATTTTAGGAGATTCTTGGCTCGGATTGAGGCTGGATTTAGAGTGTAAGCGAGAGATTACACAGATATGGGTTTGATTTGCCAAAGATGGGCTGGGTTCAAAGGGGAATCGAAGGAATCACTGCAGGATGGGGTTCTGAATCGTCATATTATTATTGACCCTCAGGGGCTCATTTGCTGGCATCTTTGGTCGCCTGGGAGCCAAGAGATGGCCATCTCTGACCCCAGGGGCGACCCTGATGTAATTGTTCGGACTGGAGCCGGATTAGAAACCATCGGTATTAATTTATTGAAGCAGCTTACTTACTCCTGTGAGAAGAGGATCTCGAGCAAACCCTCGGAGTTACTGCCAATATCGGTAGCAGACTGTCCCAGAAGCCAAGAGATGGTCTGTCTCTGGCCCTAGGGCAAGCCTGGGAAACTTTATGCAAACGATGATGAATCGGAGAGGGACATCGGCTCATTTAGAACGACATTTATTCTACTGCAGACAATTGAGCCCGAAGACCCACCGGGGAATCGGACGCACTTCAGTTGGACTTAAAATGAAAACATATAAAGGAAAAGCATAGCAGCAGACGGAGAGATAGCGGGCAAATACTTCAATCGCCTAGCGCCCAAACGGGCCACTGGAGCATTTCATACAATCACACATTCCGGGACTCACCCCAGCCACATAGAGGGAATGGAGGAAAGGGAGATGAATGGCGGCCGGGATATCCCGGTTATCACCGATGAATCGAGATAAGACTCGCATGGTTACATAAAGAAGAAAACAGAAACAAAGAAGATGAAAGGGGGGGGGAGGGCGGAGCATTGACTCCTCTCCCTCCCCGGCTGCCCACCTTGAGCTTCTGCTCCTTCGTCTCTTCTCAGATATTCCTTCGCTTCTTCGAGTCTCTCCTCCTGGAGCTCTCCTTTTCTTTTTCTCTTCTCTCTTTTTGTTCTTCTGTTCTGTGTTTTCTTGTGTGTCTCTCCTCTGCCTCTTTTTTTCTTGTTCGAAGGGAGGGGTTTTTATAAGCGTTTTTCCCCTCTCGGCAGGCTTCATCACGGCGTGAAGAAGGCAGCTTCCCGGCGCCCCTCTTTCAATCGGGGAGGCCTCCCGGCGCCAAAGGGCATGGCTTCCCGACGCCCCCCCCCCTCATATGGGCTTTTGGGCCTTGGTAAGGGTCTCTCGGCGCCATTCTCTAGAGCTCATTCGGCAGGCCCATTCAGGGCTTTTAAACTTCATATGCACTTCGACCTCTCTTAGTTCTTCCAGTATATCTTCCAGAACCGAGGAAGGCCATCTAGTGGTGACATAGCTTCTATTTCATAGATTTTCATCAGTCTGCAGACAGGGGTTTCATCAGTCCGTAGACAGGGGTTTCATCAGTATTGCCATCTGAATGGTGACAAAACCGGGTATTATCTTATCGATATCGTCACTTGAATGGTGACGAGCTCGGACATCAGCTTTAGTCTGGAAAGACTTCAGCCGGGTGTATAGTCTGTGGAGACGATTCTTCTTGTGTTTTGACTTTGCAAAAGCCTTTACAATCTTCATCTGCCGGCACCGGCTTCATCCTTATCTTTTATCACATCTGTCAATAAGCCGACATCTGGCCTATGCTGACATGTCATTTGTGGGCTCTTGGATGTAACAGTAACATAGCTCTTAGTAAAAGTGTGCTGGGAGGTCCCATCAGTCGAGTGACTGCTGCTTTATCAGTGTTGTCGTCTGAATAATATCGGCACCGGGTATCGGTTTGGCCGACAAAAGCTTCAACCGGGTAAAAGGTTGGCGGACTTCATCATTGGCCTTTCACTGTTGGTCTGATCCTCTTTTCAACTGTGCTTTCACCCTTGTTCATTTTCAAGGCGTCAACACCTGGGTGGCTGGAGTACATTGGGCGCAAGCCGCGGGACAATTCCAACACGTGGGTCGGTCCCCGGGTCAATGCTTGATAAGGCGGATATCCACGTATTTCATAGAGGGTCCCTCTTGTGGCACGGGCCATGTTCGCTTCGCCAAACGAGGGGCTATGACTGCATAGTCGGAGAAAGCATCAGGCTGGTGTCAGGGCGAGGGTCGATCACGGCTCGAGTCGAGCAGTCGGATGTGGCCTCGTGACTGCGGGGAAGTGTGACATCATAGTGCGTACGTAGTTGTGATCAGCGTGCATGTGAGGGGAAGTCCCGGCATGAGGGGGCGTTCACCCTTGTCATAACGTCACACACGCGGCGGGGGTAGACTTGTGTGTCATGGCGGAACACCGTGTGAGGGAAGTACACGCGACATACCCTCGGCATGCTTAGCCGACAACCAAGTCACCCACACACAATTCTCCTTGCTCATTGCTTGGAGCCGCTTGAAGCTTGGAGATCACCGGAAGCCTTGATGCATGTATCCTCTCCTTCCATTGAGCCCCTAGGGGGATTTTATAGGGGAAGATGAAGGGTCATTGTGGTGCCCCAGACCCTTTTGGATCCTTCTTCTTAGGTCTCAGATCTACGTTTTCGGTGAATTTGGCTCCGTTGTGGCCGGAATTATGTTCTGGACATCTTTTGTGTTTGGATCCATGCGATTCGGGTCAGTTCGGAGGCTCGGAACGTGTTCCTTGGCTTTTTTCGCGTGTTTTCCGATTCCCGCGTGTGTGTATCGGAAACACCTACGGAACCCTGTAGCGGGTGGACCGGGTCGTTCATCTACCCGCGAGTGGTACCGTTACGATCAGTGCGTCACGAGGATCGAGGAGGTATATTTGTCTATTTTTCAAGATTTTCCTGATTTTTTGGATTTTCTATAAATACCAAACCTTTTTCTTTTCTTTTTCACCTTTTTCTTCTTCTTCTTCCTCCTCCTTCCAACCGTTGGAGAGCGCCCTCCCCATCGCGACCGTTCTTCTTCCCCGGACGACCGAGACACGGCCTCCTTCACTCCGGCAATGGCGTGGCGGCGGTGGCGGTGGCGAGGCGGTTCCGGTGGTGACCTTCTCGTGGCGGGAGGCGGGGCGTGTGGCATTCAAAAGCTTCTTCCATGACCTCGGCAGTGATTCGGCGGAGCATTTGCTCCATTGAGGTAGGGGGACGAATCCCTATGCTCATCCCGTCATCCCCCACAATTTGTAGGCCGAAGGGGAGCCGAGAGGGGTGTGTTTGAGCGGGTTAGGGCAAAATCATGTTTTGGGGAGAGTTCGCCCGATCTATGGATTTGAGCCGCGATTCGGTGTTTTGATGGCCTAGAATCATGCTAGGGGTCCCCAGGGGTCTTCCCCTTTGATTTCCCCATCTCCTACGGAGGTATGGGGGCGTGGTTGGAATTTTTGGGCGTTTCACGCCGTTTCACCGTCGGATCGATGTGACGGTCCTTCCAGTGACCGTCACACCATGTGACGCGCCCAGGTGGGTGCGTTACAGCCATGTTTTAGCCAGCTGGGGGTCTGTGGGATGTGACGGTCCCACGATAGACCGTCAGGGCACTGTGACGCACCTAGGTTGGACCGTCAGGGACGATCAGACCGTCAGCTTTTGACCATTGGCTTTTGACCGTTGGGGGTCAAGACCTGTGACACACCATGCCTGGTGCGTCACAGCCTTGTAACGCCCCTGTGTGTGTGCGTCAGAGCAAGCGAACCCATCTCCCCTGACACGCCAGGGTTGGTCCGTTAGGTGCTGTGACGTCCCTAGGTGGGTGCATCAGAGCCTGTTTTCACCTCGGCTTGTGACGCTCCAGGGTTGGACCATCAGAGTCTTGTGGCGCTCCAGTGTAGGTGCGTCACAGCCTGTGACGGCCCAAGGTTGGACCGTCAGGCTCCGTGCAGCACCGTGTATGTGCGGTTCCATTTCTTTGACGGTGGTTTCCGTGAGTCAGTCCTTACTTCCAGTGACCTGTCCACTAGTCATAGCTTCCTGCGCACGCGAGTGCAGACCCACCTGGGAGTGGTGGAGAGCGAGACCCGGTGAGAGGTGGTTTTTAGGCTGGTTTCCGTGGGGCCCCTTGCCTTTGCCACCAGAGTCCGGTGGGGGGGAAAACCAGCTAGAGGACCCGACCTAGAGCAGATGGTCTATGTGTGCACACGTAGTTGGGGGCTTAGGACACGCGCTGACGAGCGTGACCCCAGCTAGTCCTTGTCGTGGTACTTGTTCCGTGTCTGAGTCTCATGCCTGGGGCGTTGTAGCTAGACACTTGTGACGCAGTGTAAGACGTCAGGGGACGCTTCCGATCGTTCTTCTAGTGGTTAGTGCTCCTATTCGCTGACAGGTGTGGACTCGAGTTTCGTTGGACCGAGGTTTGGTAGTACGTACTATCAGAGTAGACGGCTTTTCCGCTTATTTACTTTAGCTTGTTGGTTCTACCGTACTCCTGTTAGGTAGGGTTACTTTTCTACTTTCTTACTTTCCTGCCTTGGTTTCCACGCGAGGTGGGGATTCGTGGGATCCCTACTGGGCCAATGAAATGAGGCTCACCCTTGCCTTTCTGGTGAGGCAGTGTCTTCGAGAGGTGCGGCCGAGTTTCAGCGTGGTTCTTCTAGCCAGGGTCAGTCGCCAGTCTGCCAGAGCCGGGGGATGCCCCATGTAGTTGTACTTTTCTTTCTGTTGACTGTACTTTCATTTGGACATGAGATACACTGGACCTTGTAGCAGTTTAATTTATTTATATTATTCTGTGCATTTTATTTTAGATTATTGTGCTATCTCTGCGGTTGTTTCAGCTTCTCTTGTACTCCCACACCATCCCTTTCAACCCTTCCGAGTCTTCGGGCTCGTGGGTTGGCGGGCTGAGATTCGAGACGCGCCGGTTCCTTTCCGGCACTCGGATCCCGGGTCGTCACAACTGGTATCAAAGCGTAGGTTGTGGAGGTACATCAGAACTTGAAACGAATTACGATGGTCCAGAAGGTCCATGAACGTCCTGTACAGTCGGCGACTGGCATACGGCCGTGTGTTTTATTGATTTGTGGTTGTTTTCCTTGATGCCAGGTGTGTTATGGCGTCTCGAAGGAGGGCTCGTCCCCAGCATGGAGAGTCTAGTGATGGTCAAGAGGAGTAGAGCAGGGCTTCAGTTTCTGAGGGTGTAGCTGGAGGTGCGAGAGCTCCATGGATGGAAGATTTCTTCCGAGGTATGTTTGAGTATGTGCTTCAGCGGTAGCCGGGAGGTCAGCAGCATGGAGATCACTAGCAGCAGGGCGGCGATGCTGGTGAGGACCGGGCTCTTGGTGGTCATGGTCGTGTGCTGAAGGAGTTCTTGCTGTTTCAGCCTCCTTCCTTCAGCAGGCAGCCAGATCCTGAGGTGGCCAGAGAGTGGCTGGATGATGTGCAGCGGATTTTCAGTGTGATGGAGTGTCCTGAGGAGGAGCAGGTAGCGTTGGCTACTCATCGTCTTCAGGGAGCGGCCCATACTTGGTGGACGTCAGAGTGGGGTTCAGTGTTCCGGTCTCGTCCTCTTCGGCAGATTGCGTGGCAGGAGTCCGTCACGGCTTTCGAGCGTGCCTTCTGTCCGTCCTTTGTCAGGTCGCAGAGGTTACGTGAGTTTATGGAGCTGACTCAGGGTGACATGACGGTGATGCAGTACCGTGCCAGGTTTATTGAGTTGGGCTGTTATGCTCCTCATATTATGGCAGATGAGGAGGTGAAGACTGATCAGTTTGTGGGTGGTCTGAGGCTAGAGTTGAGGCATCATCTTCTTGCATCAGGTTTGACCACTTTGGATGCGGCATGTAAGGCAGCAGCGACGCTGGAGAAAGACTTGCAGAAGGTTAGAGGGCAGGGCAGTGCCAGTCAGGTGCAGGCAGATTTCAGCCAACCGATCGGGATGCATCCGCAGAATACCGTCTAGCTCTCAGCAGGTGGATCAGTGGCGACGCAATCTGTGGCTCCTGTGCCAGGGTCGTCATCCTTTAGATTGAAGCTTAAGAAGTTGCTTAAGGAAGTTGGTTTTAGTAAGAGGCGTCAGGATCGTAAGGAGTCGAAGCAGGAGTCGATGGACAATGTTCAGCAGCCGGTGGCTTTTCAGCGTCAGGGTTCGATGATTGGTTCGCGGGGTGGTTGTCCTAGGTGTGGTTGTTCTCCTCCGGGTAGACCGTGTTCAGCGCCCGTGATTTGCTTTAGGTGCGATTAGCCAGGGCACATGGCACGTGACTGTCCGCAGAGACCGAGCCAGCCGCACGAGTTTCAGCAGCAGCAACAGTTTCAGCCCCAGCAGTTGTCATCACAGCCGCAGCATTACCAGCAGTAGGGACAGTTTCCTCAGTTGTCACGGTCAGCTACTGTAGGGAGGCAGAGATCCCGAGGCAGAGTGACTCACATGACCAGGGTAGAGGCTGAGGCATCGCATTTGGTGGAAGGTACTCTTTCGATTTTGGGTTGTGCGGCTCGTGTTTTGTTTAATTCAGGTGCTTCTCATTCGTTCATCTCGGAGGATTTTGCTCAGAGTGTGGAGGGCCGAGTGACCGAGGTGTCCTGTGACTTGGCGGTAGAATTGCCTACCGGTGACTTCATGATCACCCCGTACTGCTTTGAGAAGGTACCTGTGTGGGTGGAAGGGCGGAACTTGCCGGCTAGACTCTACGCGTTACCGCTTCAGGATTTCGATATGATTTTGGGCATGGATTGGCTCGAGGCTCATCATGCCTTGGTGGATTGCGGCTTGAAGAAGGTCTACTTCCGATAGCTTCGTGGACCCACCTTTTATTTCCAAGGTATTCGGTCTTCCTCTTCCCGCATGCTTATTTCGGCTATCCACGCACGTCGTTTGCTTAATGCGGGTTGTCAGGGCTTTCTCACATCCGTGGTTTTGAGTGATCGACAATGTCCTGATGTAGAGGACATTCCTGTCGTGTGCGAGTTTCTTGATGTTTTTCCCGAGGAGCTACCAGGGTTGCCACCACAACGAGAGATTGATTTCATGATTGAGGTGGTGCCGGGTACAGCGCCTATGTCGAAGGCCCCTTATCGGATGGCGCCTGCAGAGTTGCGAGAGCTGAAGGCGCAGTTGCAGGAGTTGTTGGCCAAGGGGTATATTCATCCTAGTTATTCCCCGTGGGGTGCGCCGGTGTTGTTTGTGAAGAAGAAAGATGGTAGTTTGAGGCTGTGCATCGACTACCGCCAGTTGAACCAGGCGACTGTTAAGAACAAGTATCCGTTGCCTCAGATTGATGACTTGTTCGATCAGCTTCAGTTGGCCTGAGTGTTTTCGAGGATCGATTTAAGATCGGGCTATTACCATCTACGGATTCGAGAGTCGGGCGTGGAGAAGACGTCATTTCGGTCGAGGTATGGGCATTATGAGTTCTTGGTGATGCCGTTCGGGCTCACCAATGCTCCCGCAACGTTAATGGATTTGATGCATAGGGTGTTCCGTCCGTATCTAGACCAGTTCGTGATCGTGTTTGTAGATGATATCCTTGTGTATTTGCGGTCTGCTGAGGAGCATGTGCACCATTTGAGGGCGGTGTTGCAGATCCTGCGTGATCACCAGTTGTATGCCAAGTTCAGCAAGTGCGAGTTCTGGCTCCAAGAGGTGCACTTTCTGGGGCATTTTATTTCTAGTGATGGTGTTTCCGTGGACCCGGCCAAAGTCGAGGCTGTGGTGCAGTGGCCGATGTCAACTTCTATCACGGAGATTCAGAGTTTCTTGGGGCTCGCAGGCTATTATCGGTGGTTTATTCAGAATTTTTCTCGTATTGCAGCCCCGATGACCAGGCTTACGCGGAAGGAGGTGCCGTTCGTCTGGACAGAGGAGTGTGAGCGGAGCTTCATGTAGCTGAAGAGATTGCTTACCACTACTCCGATTTTGGTGTTACCATCTGGCTTGGGTGGTTTCGTGGTGTGTACAGATGCTTCCGGGGTAGGTCTCGGTGCTGTGTTGATGCAGCATGGGAGAGTGGTGGCGTGTGCTTCTCGACAGTTGAAGCCACATGAGGTGAACTACCCTGTTCATGATCTTGAGTTGGCGGCGGTGATTTTCGCACTGAGGATATGGAGGCATTATTTGTACGGCGAGAAGTTTGAGGTTTTCACTGACCATCAGAGTTTGAGGTATGTGTTCACGCAGAAGGACTTTAACCGTAGGCAGAGGAGGTGGATGGAGTATATGAAGGATTATGATTTCACTCTGTCTTATCAGCCTAGCAAGATGAACGTCGTGGCTGATGCTCTGAGTAGGAGAGTAACGGTCAGTCGGATGTTGTTGAGGAAGTGGAGGCTTTGGGAGCAGGTCCCGGATATGACTTTTAGGCTCAAGGTCCCTCAGGACCAGGGTTCGGCTATCCTTGCGAGTCTGACTGTCACGCCCGCGGTGCGTCGACAGGTGACTGAGGCTCAGCGAGCGGACCCCGAGCTACCTCGTATTCTGTCGATGACCGAGGTGGAGTTTGGTGAGGATGGAGCCGTAAGGTTCAGAGGTAGGTTATACATGCCAGCCGAGGAGCATGTGCAGCGTACGGTATTACGTGAGGCTCATGGGAGTCGGTATGCCGTGCACCCCGGATCGGCTAAGATGTACCAGAACTTGAAGAGACAATTTTGGTGGCCTGGCATGAAGAGAGACGTGGCGGAATTTGTGGCCTGGTGTTTGACCTGTCAGCAGGTGAAGGCTGAGCACCAGCGACCGGGGGGCACACTTCAACCCTTGGATGTTCCTGCGTGGAAGTAGGACCACGTGACCACTGATTTCGTGGTTGGGTTGCCGAGGACGTCCAGTGGGGGGGATAGTATCCAGTTGCTGGTGGATAGACTGACGAAGACGGCGCGGTTGCGGTCGGTCAAGGTCAGTTGGAGCATGCATCGTTTGGCTCATTTGTACGTGGAGCGAATCGTTCCGTTGCATGGAGTTCCCATCTCCATTGTGTCTGATCGTGATCCCCGCTTCACTTCTGGATTCTGGAGGAGCTTCCAGAAGGCTCCAGGCACCGAGTTGGCATTCAGCTCGGCCTATCATCCTCAGTCGGACGGTCAGTCTGAGTGGACCATCCAGACTCTGGAGGACATGTTGCGAGCGCGTTGCTTAGAATGGCAAGGGAGTTGGACCCACCATCTACCATTAGTGGAGTTTGCCTATAACAACGACTATCATTCGAGCATTGGTATGGATCCCTATGAGGTGTTGTATGGGCGACCTTGTCGGACTCCGCTTGACTAGTTCGAGGTGGGCAAGCGTGTCCTGACCGGACTAGATTTGGGGCAACAGTGCGTTGAGGTGGTACATCTCGTTCGGCAGAAGATGTTGACAGCTCAGAGCCGGCAGAAGAGTTATGCCGATCGGAGGAGGCGACCTCTCAACTTTGCTGTGGGAGACCGAGTTTTCTTGAGAGTTTCTCCCATGAAGGGTGTGATGCGTTTCGGTAGGCGCGGGAAGCTGAGTCCCCGCTACATTGGTCCCTTTCCCATCGTCGAGCGTGTTGGGGAAGTTGCTTATCGGTTGCAGCTACCTCCGGAGCTTTCCACCGTGCATGATGTGTTCCACGTGTCGATGCTTTGGAAGTATATGCCCGATGATTCCCATGTTCTCGAGGATGCCGTTTGGCCTGAGGTGACCTCAGATCTGTCCCTTCCGGAGTTTCCTGTTCGTATTGAAGATCGACGAGAGCAGCGCCTGCGGAGCAAGATTATTCCTCTGGTTAAGGTGGTCTAGCAGCGTCATTCTGGTGGCGAGGCATCTTGGGAACGTGAGGATGAGATGCGAGAGCTGTATCCTTATTTGTTTGTGTGAGTCTTTCCGCCGTTCTTGTGCCTTGTTCTCAAATTTCGAGGAC
Organism: Amorphophallus konjac; assembly: GCA_022559845.1. NCBI lineage: Eukaryota > Viridiplantae > Streptophyta > Magnoliopsida > Alismatales > Araceae > Amorphophallus > Amorphophallus konjac. The sequence continues at coordinate 303,066,315 of CM040122.1, read as the reverse complement.
GAAATTTGTTTAAGGGGGGAGGGCTGTGGTGCCCCGGACCCTTTTGGATCCTTCTTCTTAAGTCTCGGATCTGCATTTTTGGTGAATTTGGCTCTGTTGTGTCCAGAATTATGTTATGGACATCTTTCGTGTTTGGATCCGTGCGATTCGGGTCATTTCGGAGGCTCGGAACGTGTTCCGTAGCTTTTTTCGCGTGTTTTCCGATTCCCGCGTGTGTGTCTCGGAAACACCTACGGAACCCTGTAGCGGGTGGACCGGGTCGTTCATCTACCCGTGAGTGGTACCGTTGCGATCAGCGCGTCGCAAGGATCGAGGAGGTGTTTTTTTCTATTTTTCGAGATTTTCCAGATTTTTTGGATTTTCTATAAATACCAAACCTTTTTCTTTTCTTTTTCACCTTTTTCTTCTTCTTCTTCCTCCTTGTTCCAACCGTTGGAGAGCGCCCTCCCCATCACGATCGTTCTTCGTCCCCGGACGACTGAGACGCGGTCTCCTTCACTCCGGCAACGGCGTGGCGGCGGCGGCGGTGGCGAGGCAGTTCCGGTGGTGGCCTTCTCGCGGCGGGAGGCAGGGCGTGTGGCATTCAAAAGCTTCTTCCTTGACTTCGGCAGTGATTCGGTGGAGCATTCGCTCCATTGAGGTAGGGGGACGAATCCCTATGCTCATCCCGTCATCCCCCGCGATTTGTAGGTCGAATGGGAGCCGAGAGGAGTGTGTTTGAGCGGGTTAGGGCAAAATCATGTTTTGGGGAGAGTTCGCCCGATCTATGGATTTGAGCTACGATTCGGCATTTTGATGGCCTAGAATCATGCTAGGGGTCCCCAGGGGTCTTCCCCTTTGATTTCCCCCTCTCCTACGGAGGTATGGGGGCGTGGTTGGAATTTTTGGGTGTTTCACGCCGTTTCACCGTCGGACCGGTGTGACGGTCCTTCCAGTGACCATCACACCATGTGACGCGCCCAGGTGGGTGCGTTACAGCCATGTTTTAGCCAGCTAGGGGTCTGTGGGATGTGACGGTCCCACGATAGACCGTCAGGGTGCTGTGACGCGCCTAGGTTGGACCGTCAGGGCAGACCGTCGGCTTTTGACCATTGGCTTTTGATCGTTGGGGGTCAAGGCCTGTGACACACCATGCCTGGTGCGTCACAGCCTTGTAACGCCCCTGTGTGTGTGCGTCAGAGCAAGCGAACCCATCTCCCCTGACACGTCAGGGTTGGTCCGTTAGGTGCTGTGACGTCCCTAGGTGGGTGCATCAGAGCCTGTTTTCACATCGGCTTGTGACGCTCCAGGGTTGGACCATCAGAGCCTTGTGGCGCTCCAGTGTAGGTGCGTCACAGCCTGTGACGGCCCAAGGTTGGACCGTCAGGCTCCGTGCTGCACTGTGTATGTGCGGTCCCGTTTCTTTGACGGTGGTTTCCGTGAGTTAGTCCTTACTTCTATTGACCTCTCCAGTAGTTGTAGCTTCCTGCGCACGCGAGTGCGGACCCACCTGGGAGTGGTGGAGAGCGAGACCCGGTGAGAGTCGATTTTTAGGCTGATTTCCGTGGGGCCCCTTGCCTTTGCCATCAGAGTCCGGTGGGGGGGAAAACCAGCTAGAGGACCTGACCTAGAGCGTATGGTCTGTGTGTGAACACGTAGTTGGGGGCTTAGGACACGCGTTGATGAGCGTGACCCCAGCTAGTCCTTGTCATGGTACTTGTTGCGTGTCTGAGTCTCACGCCCAGGGCGTTGTAGCTAGAAACTTGTGACGCGGTGTAAGACGTCAGGGGACGCTTCCGGTCGTTCTTCTAGTGGTTAGTTCTCCTATTCGCTGGCAGGTGTGGACTCGAGTTTCGTTGGACCGAGGTTTGGTAGTACGTACTATTAGAGTAGACGCCTTTTCCACTTATTTACTTTAGCTTGTTGGTTCTACCGTACTCCTGTTAGGTACGATTACTGTTATGCTTTCTTGCTTTCCTGCCTTGGTTTTCGCGCGAGGTGGGGATTTGCGGGATCCCTACTGGGCCAATGAAATGAGGCTAACCCCTGCCTTTCAGGTGAGGTGGGATCTTCGAGAGGTGCGGCGGAGTTTCAGCATGGTTCTTCTAGCCAGGGTTAGTCGCCAGTTTGCCAGAGCCGGGGGATGTCCCGTGTAGTTGTACGCCGGGGGATGTCCCATGTAGTTGTACTTTTCTTTCTGTTGACTGTACTTTCATTTGGACGTGAAATACACTGGACCTTGTAGCAGTTTAATTTATTTATATTATTCTGTGCATTTTATTTTAGATTATTGTGCTATCTCTGCGGTTGTTTCAGCTTCTCTTGTACTCCCACACCATCCCTTTCTACCCTTCCGAGTCTTCGGGCTCGTGGGTTGGCGGGCCGAGATTCGAGACGCGCCGGTTCCTTTCTGGCACTCGGATCCCGGGTCGTCACAGTCATGGGGGGTTTAGGCGGACTAGGTTTGGGGGCAAAGCTGGTCCGGGTAAACCCTGGGAAAGTGTTACGGAGTGGGGGAGGGAGGGTTTAGGCGGACTAGGTTTGGGGGCAAAGCTGATCCGCCTAAACCCCCCCTAGGGAGTTTAGGCGGACCATCCTGGAGGCCCAGACTGGTCCACCTAAACCCCACCCCAAGGGGGGTTTAGGCCGGTTTGACCGGGGGTTTTAGCCGGGTTTGACAGAGGGTTTACCGCGGGTTTAACCGCGGGTTTGACTGGGGTTAGACTGGGATTTGACTGTGGGTTTGACCTGTTATAAATGAAGATTTTCTTCCGGGGGCTCCGCCCCCAAGAACCGCCGCAAGGGGCGCTTCCCCCTTGACCCTCGCGACCTGACCGCTCAGGTCGATCCGCACGACCTGACCGCGCAGGTCGATCCGTGTGCGAGAGCGCACGATGGTTGTGCATGACGCGATGGGTTGCTGGGAGTCCCGCGTTGGGCTTAGACTTGCTGTAGAGTGCCCGGAGCATATGCTCCCACCAGGTGCTCGGGGAAATTCCTGACGCGAGTGCGTGGGCCGTATACGGGTGCTGTGAGCTCCTGAATCTTGTGGTTGGTCCCAGGTGGGTCTTCTTTTGACTTCAGAGGGCTAGAGGGAGGCTACTCGGGGGTAGACCCCGGCCTCGTTGCTGGGTGCCACATGGCGTGGCTTGTAGTCGGGGCGCCCCCGGGTTGGCTCGGGTAGCTGTGTTGAACGCGGGTAAACCCGCAAACTGAGTGATCGGGGGTAGGCCCGATCGATTGCTGATGTTGCCACGGGTCATGCCTAGCTGGTTAGGACACTTGGTTGGGCCCGGTGACTGGGGCATCGACATGATGATGCCATTTTTCTGGTGGTCGGGGTGACTCTCGCTCCTTGGCAAAGAATCGTATGATGCGGCAGGCTGTTCTGAGCCCCGAGTTAACCCGGTTGTTGAAGCGTCAGCGGTGTGGCACCGTATGTAGAGTGTCTGGGAGTGATCCCCAAATCTTCACAGAGTGCCATAATGTACGGCAGGGTGTCCCGAATCCCTAAACTGACCCGATTGTCGAGAAACGGGCTGGCATAGTGCCATTTGCTCGGGGCCGATCCCCGGTTGTTATGTTGCGCCGCTTGACCCGGCGAAGTGTCTCGATTTTCGAGCTCAACTCATCTGATAGAGCAGCTCTGGCAATGTGCCGTTTTGCTCTATTTAAGGAGTATTTCCCTCTGCTTAATCCTCAATTAATTCGAGAACATAAGCCGATGCCAACATTGGCACAAAGCATATTTCTTCATTTTTATTTTCATCAGCTTGGCTTGTGTCGGGTGACACTGACAGTGTATTACAAGAGAGGACGATGCCTCTTCCTTTATGCTTTTACTTTTTCTTCTTCTTTCCCTCTGTGGCTGGCATCTGCCCTCGCAGCAGGTCATCTGGTGCTCTCGGCACTCTTGATTTCTTTTCTGCATCTTGTATCAGGTCCGAGGATTCAAAGTGTTCCCGTGGGACATGTGCGTAGATGCGGGCTGTACAAGCTTCCAACACTTCTTCAGGCAACTATCGGTATATAGATACCATGTTGACTGTTCTTTTGAGATCAGGGAGTTCGTGGGGGAGTGGGGGATGCACCTCATATTCGCCCATTTGGAGTTCTCCCTTCTTGATTAGGCCTTCGATAATATTTTTAAATACATAGCAATCTTCTATAGGGTGCCCCAGTGCCTGGTGGTATGGGTAGAAGCGGGGATCATCTTTTCTTCTGGCATCATCCGGTCTCTTTGGCTCCGAGAATGTGATCTTGTTATAATTCGTGGCCCATTCAAACAGGGCCGTGGTTCTCTCCTTAGGAAAGGAATACAGCTTGCTCATCTTGGATCGCAGGGAGCGGCCCTCTTTTTGATCAGCCGGCTTGGCGGGAGGAGGGTCGGGGACCCCTTTATCTTTATCTTTTCGCTGCTCGAGAGCCTTGAAGTCAAGCGTATGCACTTCTTTAGGCGTGGGCTGTATATCAGCTGATCTAGCCTTCTGGTTTAAGGGAGCAAGGGCAGATGAATAACTACAGAGGATTCTCTATGATCAGACTGAAATCTCACACACAGACATACACTGAACTAGATGTCAAGTCTAGATGCAGTAAGATAAAGAAGTGAGCCGATCATACCTCGATAATTTTTTGCATCCATAGATTTACCTGACTGATTAGCATCCAATGTTGTGCTTGTGCTCATTGGAGTGTTTAGTGGCTTACAGTTCTCCATCTTGTATTTTTTCAGCAGATCTGAAAGATACTTTGCCTGACTTATGAAGCAGCCCTCCTTACCTTGGGTGATTTGAAGACCTAAAAAGAATTACAGTTCACCCATCAAACTCATTTCAAATTCAGTCGTCATTAAATCTGCAAATTCCTCACACATAACAGATTTGGTAGAACCGAACACTATATCATCAACGTAAATCTAAACCACAAGAATATCATCTTTATGTACCTTTGTGAAGAGTGTTTGGTCCACCTTAACTCTTGAGTAACCTTTGTCTGTGATGAATGAGCTTAGCCTTTCATACCAAGCTCGAGGTGCCTGCTTCAATCACTGTAAGGCTTTGTCTAATCTAAACACATGGTTAGGAAATTCTGCACACTCAAAATCGGGGGTTGTTCAACATACACCTCTTCTTTTATTAACCCATTTAAAAAAGGACTTTTCATGTCCATTTGTTTTAACTTTATGCCATGACTACAAGCAAACGCCAGCAATAGCCGAATTGCATCTAATCTAGCTACAGGAGCAAAAGATTCTTCGAAATCAATGCCCAACTCCTGATTATATCCCTGTGCTACAAGTCTAGCTTTATTTCTAACTATCCTACCTTCTTCATTTTTTTAAAATAAAAACCCAAGGTAGGACTAGCCTCAGAGAGGAGGGGTGTTACCACTCCACCCGACCATACCCAAGGTGATATTTCATTATGATGAAGCCAAGTTCAAGTACAACCAGGTGGCCAAGGGATCGGCCAAACAAAACCAAAAGAAAAGGAAATGACCAACAGCTAGTGACAAAGGAGGAGACTGGGAAAGCCCATTTTGTCAAGGAAAATGGTCCTTCTAGCAGTGTGAGGGAGGTCCCTCATTGTCTTGAAGATTTGAACGTCACCCGAATTGCAAGCTGCTACGGCCAGGGAGTCTGCCATAGTGCTGCCTTCCCTATAGGTGTGCTTGATAGGATAGTTGAAGAACTGCAGCATCTGCATGATTCCTCGCCACCAGGGAAAGTTGGACCAGTGCGGGATGGCTTGCTTGAGAACCGCGTTAACCGGTGAAGCACAATCAAAATAGATGACAGACAACCTGTAGCCCATTTTTTGAGCAATATGAAGTCCATCATGAAGCGCCCTTGCCTCAGCCAGCAGACTTGTGCCGACACCGTATGAGAAGGAGAAGCCCACTTTAAAGTCCCCTGACGCATCTCTAATGCAGCCACCACCACCATAGACACCAGGATTACCATTGGATGCACCATCAACATTCAGGCAGAACTGCGACTACGGCGGGCACCATTTGACGATAGTTGGGAGTTTAACTTTTACCTCTGGATGAAGGTCGAAGAGACAGAGAGTTTGAGCATCTCTGTAAGAAATGGGCTTTTTAAATTTAATGCCCTTGATTGCCATCGCCAAATTACTAACAATAGAGCTCTAGATCCTCCTCGGGGAAGGAACAACTCCTTCAAAGCGTGCGGCACAACGAGCTTTCTAGACTTCCCACAGCAACGAATGGAGCCATATAGGCAGATAAAATGCATCACAGACTGAGAGGAGGAGGTTGAAATGAGGCTCCAGCACCTAATGGTCAGCTGGCTACTAAGGTTAACCTTCAGACTAATTAGCTATGATACCCAAGACCATAAACCTGCAGCAAGGTCACTATGAACAAATAAGTGGTTTAGGTCTTTATTTCCTGGAGTTCTGCAACAGACACACTTAGATGCAAGGTGGATACCACAATCAGTGACACGGCTATCAACCAGAATAGCCCGATGCATAATCTTCTAGGTGAAGAGAACAACTCTCGGAGAGAAAGCATTATTCTAGAGGTTCCTCCAAGCATTTATTCGAACACCTTGAGAGATAATCATTCTGAAGGTGGAAGAGGAGGTGAACTGGCCAGAGTTGATCCCCGTCCAAACACAAGTATCCTTCTCGCTATTGAGATCAACACAAAGATCTTCAATTGGGATGGTAAGGTTCTGCCATAAAAGGTAGCGCGCGTCCAATTGCATATCTCTAACACGGACCCGTGGCTGATTATCGACATTGGTATACGGTTTCAGAAAATGAAGGAGAGGTCTGTCACCAATTCAAGAATCACGGAGGAAGTTGATGCATTCCCCGTCGCCAACCATCCACCGCGAATGATGAAGGACAATGCCCTTAGCTTGGAGAAAGATACTCTTAGTGATACCAGTAGGAAAAGGCTTCAGTTCTTCCAGAAGATGGTGCTTGAGATATTGATGCCGGGCAAAGCGCGACCACAAGGACTGGCCATGCAAGATGTTCCAAAGTTGCTTGAGGGTAAGTGACAACTGAATATCCTGTAAGCTCCGAAAACCCAATCCACCCTCCTCAATAGGCTTTTGAAGTTCCAACCAAGTGACCCAATGCCTCTTACGCATATCCTCAGTACCTCCCCCCAAAAAATTAGCACACAGGCGGTTCAAGTGATTACAGACATCAATAGGAATGCTAATTGACGAAGCAAGGTAAACAGGCAGACTCCTGAGAATAGACCTTATTAAGATAGCACGACCAGCCTGCGACAGAAGATTGGAGCGCCATTCAGCTAGCCGGGTATTAAATTTATCTACTAGGGGAGAAAAATCCGCTGCAACCAACCGACCCACTTTGAGTGGAATTCCAACGTAGTGCAGGGAGACCATATGATGCCTGTAACCGGTGCAATCCTGAACACTTTGCACAGCACTCCTCAGCGCCTTCGAGGACAGCATAAAGTAGCTCTTGCCAGCGTTTATCTTTTGGCCAGAAGATCCTACCTTCTTCATTTATTTTATTTCTGAAGACCCATTTGGTGCTAATAACAGAGTGTGATTTGGGTCTAGGAACTAAATGCCATACATTGTTTCTTTCAAATTGATTTAGTTCTTCATGCATGGCGTTTATCCAAAATTCATCTTTTAAAGCATCTTCAACATTTCTAGGTTCTATTTGAGAAACAAGAGCCAATTGATCAGTTTCTTTAATTTCTCTAAAATGCGATCTAGTCTTGGGGGGTTCATGCAAACTACCAATGATATTGTCTAAAGGATGATTTTTAAGCAGTCTTATATTGGTAAGAGAGTTACCTTCATTGGCATTGATGTTCCCTTGTTCATTAGACTCACCTAGAGCTGCATTTGCCCTTGCTTCTCCCCCTTGTAGAACTTGCGTGTCTTTTGATTCTAGAAACTCCCCATCATCCTCTTTCCTGCAAGAAGCATCATTTTCAAATTTAGTACTGAATTCATCAAACGTGATGCGGGGGTTTCTTCAACAACCTGATTTTTGACATTAAAGGTCCTATAGGCCGTAGAGTGTTCAGAGTATCCAAGGAAGATACCTGGGTCACTCTTCGGTTCAAATTTATCCAGCTCCTTTTTGTCATTATTATGAATAAAACATTTAGTTCCAAAAATTCTAAAATGAGCAGGTGATGGCTTTTTACCTTTCAGCAGCTCATAAGGAGTCTTTTTATATGAAGGCCTTACCATAGCTCAGTTAACGATATAACATGCTATGTTCACTATCTCGGCCCAAAATCTCATTGGTTTGCTGACTTTCTATGAGCATAGTCCTAGCCATCTTCACAAGACTTTTGTTGCGTCTTTCAACCACACCATTCTGCTCGAGAGTTCTTGGTGAAGGGTACCTATGTGTTATCCCCTGCTCCCTGCAGAAATCATCAAAGTTTGCATTCTCAAATTCACCTCCATGATCTGATAGAATAGAAGAAATTCAAAATTTGCCATCCTGCTTATTTTCATGAACAAAGCCTAAAATTCATCAAATGCATCATTTTTATGAGACAAAAAGAAGACCCAAGTGAATCACGAAAAATCATCCACAAGAACATAACCATAACGTTTACCACTCAGACTAGTGGTTCGAGTGGGACCAAACAAATCCATGTGCACAAGTTCGAGTGGTCTTGTGTATTGATTCTCAATTCTGCTTTTGAAAGACATTCTGGTTTGTTTCCCTTGAGTACATGCATTACAAACTCGATCATTGTGCTTAAATAAAATTTCAAGCAGACCTCTAACCATGTTGAATTTTACTAACTTATGCATAACATTATAGCCAGCATGCCCTAGCCTACGATGCCATAGCCAGGTTAAATCATCTTTATTTGCAGCAAGACAAATGTTATTGTGAGTAGGATCATCTAGGTCAACCATGTATATGTTGTTGACTCTTTTACCAATAAATTTAACAGATTCAGAATTATGCTCATATATGGTACAAGCATGAGATGTTGTACCCCTGTGGTTTTGATGATGTTAGCACTATGACTAATCTGGTGTTGCATTAGTATAACTTTGTGGTTTTTATGATGTCACACTATGGATCATCTACATTAGTCATACTTGTAAGGCAGGTCGGTGCAACCTCCGCTGAGGTCGGTGCATACATTCATTACACTGTTACCTATTAACGTCGGTGCATTACATTGTTGAAGTCAGTGCATTTCATTGCTTAAAGTCAATGCATTGCTTAAAGTCAGTGCATGTCACTGTTCGTGTGCATATAGGTCTGTGCATTTCAAGGTCAATGCATTCACTTACGTTCAGCACATTATGTCGATGCATACTCATGGTTCAACATGCTAAGTCAGTGCACTTCAGTATTTAAGTCTGTGCAGGGTCATTTGTCTAAGGCCAAAGTTCGTGCACATCTTAGTTAGACTACACAGAAAAGTCAGTGCATGTCACTATACATGAGCATTTAGGTCTGTGCATTCTAGTCCGTGCACTGCCTTGGTAGATGTAAGTCGATGCAATCTGTGTATCCGGCTGGCATCATGTCGGTGCAACTCTTGTGCTTAACAGAGTCCGTGCAGATCACTGTAGTATAGCTATGCATCTCGGTGCATTCTTTGCATCTTGCACATACCTTCTTCCTACTTTTCATCAATGACTGTGCATGTGTCTATATCATTACCTATGAAGTCTGTGCATGTCATGCAGTGTATCTACATGTCTCATAATAAGTTCCCTAAGGTCTGTGCACATTAGTTCATATATTTCATCAAGTCTGTGCACACTTCATTCTTGTGCGATGCTAACTTAGTGCATATATCATCTTGTGTATACCCTACGTCTATGCATACGGTCTGTCCACGCTTTCACGCTAGCTGTTACAAGGTCCGTGCACATTTTAATCTCCTGTATACATAGTCCATGCTGGCTGCACCTTGTGCATAATGGGGTCAGTGCATATCTCATCTTTGCATATAGTAGGACCGTGCATGTTTTTATAAGGTCTGAGCATATGAAGGATGAATCTCATGGCTATAAAATGCTTGACAAACTGCTTTGTAACCTATTGACAGGAGTCTAAGTCACAACTGGAGCATGAGTTTGTGAGGACAGTAGAACCAATAATTGGCATGTGATCCAAGGTAGATCATCCCTGGAAGAAGCTGCCACGTGGATAGCTAAAGTGCCAAGATTCTGACACGTGGCTAAGGGATTCTTTAATTCTCTTGGCGGGAGTGCTCCCTCCACGTGCCCAACCTGTTAGCTCATGGGTCCCAGGCTTGAAGTTATATGAAACCCTTCTTCTGCGATCAAAGGAGAAGATGATGAATATAAGAGATCTGAGGAGGGACGCAGAGAAAAGAGAGAGTAGAGCCAAGAGAGAAAAGAGAGAGAGAGAGAGAGAGAGAGATTAGAGACAGTCCGAAGGAAGAGCACGAGAGCAGTGAGAAGTAGGAAAGAGGAAGAGATTGAGAGTTCGAGGAAGGGGAAGGAAAAAGGAGAGAGAGAGAGAGAGAGCTCGAGGAGAGGAGGTTGAAGCCTTTGCTGAAAATTCGGTTCTACTGGTCTTTGGATCAGATCCAAGCCAGTCAGCTCCTGCGAGAGCCACATTTGTGTTAAGATCGTTTCCAGCTTTCCGGTGCTGTGATTTTCCATCTTTTATTTTTCTTTTTAAACCTTTTTTCTGAAAGCAAGCTGTGTTGCTCAACGTTGCAGAGGATCGGTTCCTCTCGACAGCAAGCTGTGTTGCTCAGCGTTGCAGAGGATCGGTTCCTCTGGACAGCAAGCTGTGATTGCTCAGCGGAAGCAAGCTGTGTTGCTCAGCGGTTGTTGGCAAGTTGTAATGCCCAACAGTTTAAGCTGTGTATCAGCAGAAAGACTCATTCTGGTTTGAGTGGGGGATGGACGTAGGTCTGCGGGCAGCAGACTGAACCATCTAAAATTCCATGTGTTCTGTGGTTTACGAGTGTGTATGATTCCCTATCTTCTACCTCCTCCACATGGTAATTGATTTTGATCAATTTGCCTTTACTGCGAAAACATTTCTGAATTGTGTACTTAATATAGAGGTAGTGGGTTTCATAGCAGTATATCTCAGTACTAGTCTTCTGCTGCATTTAGAGTTCATATAGTGCTTGATGCATGTTCAGTGTTCGAAGTTGAACCTCAACAGTTTATCCGTTTAGCTGAGCCATTCAGTTCTATCTCGGCGTGATTTAAATCAAGAGTTTTTTAATCTAAGTAAAATGTTAAAGGGGAGATTCATTCACCCCCCCTCTGAATCTGTGTCTAGCACCCCAACACTTGGTATCAAAGCGGGTCTCTGACATCCAGATCCAACAATCTGCAGAGGATCCTGCCACCTTTTGGTGCAATTTTGTGAGACTTGGTTTATCGGTTTGAATTCACTGCTTTGAATTGGTATTGATATGTGATTAATGGCTCATCCTCCGGTACTCGGTGGTTCAAGTATTAAATTCTGACAATATCTAATGTGTAAGCATGTTAACTCTGTTAATCCACAACTGTGGAAGGTTATCTCTCACGGTCCACATAAAATCCCTAAGGATGAGTCCAAGTGGACTTATGATCATAAGATGAAAAATGATGAAAATGTGAGAGCTCTAAATCTAATGAAGGCTGTAATTAATTCTGATGATTTTCCTTTTATCTCAGGCTGTAGCACTGCAAAGGAAATTTTGGATGAACTGCTTCGTATCCAAAACGGAGAGGAAGAAGAATGTTTGATGGCCAGCCGGAGTGATCACAGCAGTGATGAACAGGAGGACACATCATCACAGGTAAGTATCGAATCCGATGAACTCACTTTTAATGATTTAATGATTCTATACAATGGTCTCTTAGGCAAGTATAAGTTTGTCAAGTCTGAAAAGAAGAAAATGAGGAAGGTCATGACTTCTGACATAAAGTCTTTGAAGTCTGAAAATGAACACTTGAAATCTGAAATAAAAAGGATTGAAAATTCTTATGATAAGTGTATCTCTGTAAAGAATTTGAATGATGACCTTCAATCTGAACTGAAAATGCAAGAAGAATTAATTGACTCTCGAAGAAAAGAAAATGAGAAACTAGAACAAGAAATTGAAAAGCACAAAACTGCAAACAAAGTATTGAGTGAATGTCTTAATTGTAGTGAACAAGAGATTGCAAGCTATGAGCTACACATCGCATCTTTAGAAAATAAATTTAAAAAGCTTGAAAGACTGCAAGAAGAAAATGAAGTAATCTCTGAGAAACTCGATGCTATTAAAGCTAAAAATGAAAAACTCCAAAAGAATCTGGATGAGGCTAAAACATATCTGAAAAAAGGAATGAATGAACATGATCAGATTCTCATAAATGAACTTGTGCAAAATGAAAAGCTGATGAAGGAAAATGAAGAATTGAAGCATCTGAATACTGCCATGTCAGATAAGCTTCTAATGCTTGAAAAGGGAGAGTGCACATCTGATGATGAGTCTGAGAGAGTGAGTGCATTAATGGAAGAGAATAAAAATTTGAAGGAACAAAACAAGAAGCTCATGGTATTAAATACTGTCATGGGAGATAAATGGTTGACTTTGGAAAAAGGAAAATGTGTGCTAATGGAAGAAGAAGTTAATAAGGAACATGAGCTCAAACATGAAATTTCTACTTTGAAGAGCTTGAATGATGCTTTGCATCAGCATGTTATTTCCTGTGAAACTGAGATTGCTGGTTACGAAGCTAACACTGCTGATTTGAATTCTGAGATTCATGATATGAAAAACTTATTATCTAAATTTATTAAGGGAAAGGACAATCTGAATACACTTTTCGAAACAAATACTAACTTTCAGAAAGAGGGACTGGGTGACAGTCCAGTCAATAAAAGGACAGATGAAAATAAAATGACTAATGTGTTTGTGAAGAGTTCTGAGCAAAATAAAATTCATGTTCCATCTATATTTTAATTTACTGCATAGAAAATTGAAAAACAAGGTAAAAATCTGAAAGCTGCTTTCAAAAAGAAAAATTTTAATAACAAGAAAGGTAGCAAGCAGGAAATGAGAAATAAACTCTACACAACTTTTGTGAGTAGCTCAAACATAGCTAGTGCTTCTGCCTCCTCCTCCTCAAAACAAGTTGCCACTCAAGAGAATCAGAAAACAAATCAGAAAAGGAAAATATTGAAAAAGATTGATGAGAATAACCATGCTGAGAAAGCTCAGGCCAACAAATTTCTTATCAAGAATGTCGAATGCTTTTACTATGGAAAGGTTGGTCATGAGATGGGTGATTGTTTTATTATGAAGAAGGATGATCTGAAATTTGATAGAATTCATGCTAGGAATTCTCATGCTAAGAAACCTTCTTTTGTTCAAAAGAAAAGAATTCACCGTTTTTATTGTCATGAGATAGGTCATCTCATGCATGAGTGTAGTCATATGAAATTAGATGACCTAGATGTTGTAGGAATGCATGACAAACAACTCCATGCTAAATATCATGCAATTCCTAAAAGGAAACTTCATTACTTTTATTGTGGCCAATTTGGCCACATTGCTGCAAAGTGTTGACATGTTAAGGGAAAAACACTTAACTCCAAACCTGCTAAAATCCCTACAAAAAGACATGAATTTTATGAGAATTTTAACAGAATGAATTCTTCATGTTTTGAATGTGAAAACCTGGCCATAGAGCAAATCAATGCCAGTTGGCAGGTTTCAAAAACTGAAACTTTCATGTGCATAATAATAAAAACTTTAATGTTCATGCACATAGATTCAATGATCACAATAATGTGCATAAAAAGAGCTTGAAATCTATTACTTGCTATTACTGTGGTCAGTTTGGACATTCAATGACCAACTGTAAGCTGATGGATCTTGATGATCTTAATGCTCAAAAACTGTGGAGAGCACCCTTCAAAGGTGCCACTATCACTTCAGGACCCAAGACTGCTTGGGTACCTGCATGTGCAAAATAGTTTGATGTTTTACAGGTGTGCCTTGGAAGGAAATAAACAAGAGGTTAATAAACCAAGGCACTCAAGTGTGAAAACACGTATGTAATTTTTAGGTCAGCTCTGTGAATTCTATTTAAGGTTTGTCATCTGAGTTTTCTTTTCTGTTTTAGATGGTTGCATAAAATGTTAATTTGTTTGTGCATATTCTAACTGAACTTTTCTGAAAATCTGGAATGCACATGATAATAGAATGCACAACATTTTTGTTTTATGAGTATAATTCATGAGTTTTCTTGCACAATGATCTATGTGTTTGAGGCACTTACATGTCAGCTTCTTAATGCATTTAGTCAGGGGGAGTTTGGCTGCCCCTGCAGGATGACTCATGCCACTCATTGCATACGCATACATGTAGTGAATTGCATAGCACTCCATCAATGTTGAAAATTTGAAAAAAGAGAATTGCATTGCATTAATTGAAAAGACCAAAAAGAATGTTGAGTGCATGCATTTAGGGGGAGCTCACGAGTACTCATGCTTCATACTTGTCATTTTCCTCATTATGACATATACAATGCGCTTGATATCTCTTGCATTTAGTCAGGCGGAGCCTTTGTATTGTTTATAAAACTGTTGGCTATTCTTGTGTTTTCTCACTGTCAATTCGATAGACCTGAACTGCTCATTCAGTCAACCGATATTTCTTTTGACTAGCCACATTCTCAATTTTTCTGCAATCTCTGCTCTCCCTACAACTCATGTCTTGAACCTGAAATTTCTCTATGCTACACCTTAATTTGCTGAAGAAGAGCCTCACTTAAACTCTTGTCACTACTGTCAAACTGATCTGTCTATATTCTAGACTCAGCTATTGGTTTCTAAGCTGAACTACTCAAGTGCATACCCCTTGCTGCATCACTGTTGTCTTCTGCTCTCTCTCTCTCAATGAAAATTTCTTATTGTTCCTACTGATTGGTTGCATTGTCAATGTTGATTCATTTGAAAGTTGGAAGATTTTAATCTGTGTACCCTAATCATAAATCAGACATATTCTGAAAAGAAGAATCTACTATTATACTGGCTTAAGAATGTCTGATGAATCAAATTGATTTAAGTCTAATGTATTCATTAAGTTTGGATGTAAAAGACTTGAAAATATATGAATCATTATTTTAATAAATCTTAACCAAGTGTCTCATGTAATTTCATGCAAAATCTTCTGAAATCTGAAATCTTAAAAACATGGCTTCCTTTGGGTAAAATACATGTAGTAAGTATTGTTCTTAAACATTTCAATGTACTGAGCATTGTCTGAAAAATCTGAAAACATTTGAAAGAAAACTAAAGTCAGAGCAATGACTTTGGTCATAGAGAAACTGGGTTCTCTATCAAAGAAATAGGGTCAACCCATGTCATGAAGTGTCATAGTTACCTCTGCTATAAAATGATTGAAAATCTGGCAGAGCAATGGCATGGTTGTTTTGAGTAACTAGGGATTCTGGCTTCTGATCAAGGTGTCTCCTCATGTAAAAAGACACTCCAAATTACTAACTCTGTTCTCATTGAGAGGCAATATGGTTGTCACACTGAGTAACTGGGTCACTTCACCTAAGACGTGTTGTGCCTCACGTAAAAAGGTGTTGATTTAACCAGACTTGCTCAAGAAAAATAATGTTGCTGAATAAAAAGAAAATTCAGAAAAACTAAAGACAAGTTCAGTCACACTCATATTTGTTTAATCTCAATACTATCTTCTGTAACTCTCAAAGGAGTCATTGAGTTTGAATGAGTAAGATAGAAGGAGGTTAAACAAGAATATCATATGTGCAATTGGTTCATCTTTATTAAAACTTGATTTCAGATATGAGTATTGATTTTCTTTGATAAACTTTGTATATATCATGATTAAATCATGCTGGTCAACTTAGACTCATTCATAATCTATTATAATAGAAGAGTCTGAAATTTACTTATTAAGATTTATGAATTTGGTATCCTGTTAAGAATCTTTCTGCCTTATCTATTCATTGGCAATCCAGTCAGTTCTGTGCTCCACTCTTGCTCAATATTCTTAACATAAATTGTCATGATCAGAATTTTGTTGACAACTCACCTCCAATTCAATTTCTGTCTGATTACTCACTCTGAAGTCTTAATGTTGATTTATCTTGTGAAATTCTTGTACTCAGTCTCTAGCTGCTGTTCGACCTGAAAAAATCATTGGTATCCTTTGCTTACTAATCTTGATGCCTCTTGAGTTCGACCTGGAAAATTCTATGACTTCACCTGTGCTTTTGTTGATATCACTTTTCATCACAATTGGTATCAGTCTACTGAGTTTATCAACTAGTGGTATCAGACTTAATTCTGCTTGTCCGACAATAGTTTTGAAAGATTGACTCATCAGCTTTTGTCTGAGATTAAGGGGGAGATTTGCCTGATTTCTCCATAATTAATACTATTCTTTCCTTTTTGATGAAGTCAAAGGGGGAGAAGAATGGTCTGATATGAATGAGTATGACTCATAGTGTTGCCATCATCAAAAGGGGGAGATTGTTATACCCCTGTGGTTTTGATGATGTCAGCACTATGACTAATCTGGTGTTGCATTAGTATAACTTTGTGATTTTTATGATGTCACACTATGGATCATCTGCATTAGTCATACTTGTAAGGCAGGTCGGTGCAACCTCCGCTGAGGTCGGTGCATACATTCATTACATTGTTACCTATTAACGTCGGTGCATTACATTGTTGAAGTCAGTGCATTTCATTGCTTAAAGTCAATGCATGTCACTGTTCGTATGCATATAGGTCTGTGCATTTCAAGGTCAATGCATTCACTTACATTCAGCACATTATGTCAATGCATACTCATGGTTCAGCAGGCTAAGTCAGTGCACTTCGGTGTTTAAGTCTGTGCAGGGTCATTTGTCTAAGGCCAAAGTTCGTGCACATCTTAGTTAGACTGCACAGCAAAGTCAGTGCATGTCACTGTACATGAGCATTTAGGTCTGTGCATTCTAGTCCGTGCACTGCCTTGGCAGATGTAAGTCGGTGCAATCTGTGTATCCAGCTGGCATCATGTCGGTGCAACTCTTGTGCTTAACAGAGTCAGTGCAGATCACTGTAGTATAGCTATGCATCTCGGTGCATTCTTTGCATCTTGCACATACCTTCTTCCTACTTTTCATCAATGACTGTGCATGTGTATATATCATTACCTATGAAGTCTGTGCATGTCATGCAGTGTATGTGCATGTCTCTTAATAAGTTCCCCAAGGTCCGTGCATATTAGTTCATATATTTCATCAAGTCTGCGCACACTTCATTCTTGTGCGATGCTAACTCAGTGCATATATCATCTTGTGTATACCCTACGTCTATGCATACGGTCTATGCACGCTTTCACGCTAGTTGTTACAAGGTCCGTGCACATTTTGTTCTCCTGTATACATAGTCCATGCTGGCTGCACCTTGTGCATAATGGGGTCAGCGCACATCTCATCTTTGCATATAGTAGGACCGTGCATGTTTTTATAAGGTCTGAGCATATGAAGGATGAATCTCATGGCTATAACATGCTTGACAAACTGCTTTGTAACCTATTGATAGAAGTCTAAGTCACAACTGGAGCATGAGTTCGTGAGGATAGCAGAACCAATAATTGGCACGTGATCCAAGGTGGATCATCCCTGGAAGAAGTTGCCACGTGGATAGCTAAAGCGCCAAGATTCTGACACGTGGCTAAGGGATTCCTTAATTCTCTTGGCGGGAGTGCTCCCTCCATGTGCCCAACCTGTTAGCTCGTGGGTCCCAGGCTTGAAGTTATATAAAACCCTTCTTCTGCGATCAAAGGAGAAGATGATGAATATAAGAGATCTGAGGAGGGACGCAAAGAAAAGAGAGAGTAGAGCCAAAAGAGAAAAAAGAGAGAGAGAGATCAGAGACAGTCCGAAGGAAGAGCACGAGAGCAGTGAGAAGAAGGAAAGAGGAAGAGACTGAGAGTTCGAGGAAGAGGAAGGAAAAAGGAGAGAGAGAGAGAGCTCAAGGAGAGGAGGTTGAAGCCTTTGCTGAAAATCCGGTTCTACTGGTCTTTGGATTATATCCAAGCCAGTCAACTCCTGCGAGAGCCACATTTGTGTTAAGATTGTTTCCAGCTTTCCGGTGTTGTGATTTTCCATCTTTTATTTTTCTTTTTAAACCTTTGTTCTGAAAGCAAGCTGTGTTGCTCAGCATTGCAGAGGATCGGTTCCTCTGGACAGCAAGCTGTGATTGCTCAGCGGAAGCAAGCTGTGTTGCTCAGCGGTTGTAGGCAAGCTGTAATGCCCAACAGTTTAAGCTGTGTATCAGAGGGAAGCCTCATTCTGGTTTGAGTGGGGGATGGACGTAGGTCTGCGGGCAGCAGACTGAACCATCTAAAATTCCATGTGTTCTGTGGTTTGCGAGTGTGTATGATTCCCTATCTTCTACCTCCTTCACAAGGTAATTGATTTTGATCTATTTGCCTCTACTGCGAAAACATTTCTGAATTGTGTACTTAATATAGAGGTAGTGGGTTTCATAGCAGTATATCTCAGTACCATTCTTCTGCTGCATTTAGAGTTCATATAGTGCTTGATGCATGTTCAGTGTTCGAAGTTGAACCTTAACAGTTTATCCATTTAGCTAAGCCATCCAGTTCTATCTCGGCGCGATTTACATCGAGAGTTTTTTAATCTAAACAAAATGTTAAAGGGGAGATTCATTCACCCCCCTCTGAATCTGTGTCTAGCACCCCAACATGAGAGTCAAACATTACCATGTGGCCCCTATCACACAGTTGACTGATACTTAACATGTTGTACTCCAAACCTTCAACCAACAAAACATCATCCACTGAATTTAATAAATTTCTACCAACTTTACATTTTTCAATGATTTTTCCTTTATTGATATCTCCAAACGTTATATGTCCACTTTCCTTCTCGATCAGAAAACATAATTTAGCCTTGTCTCCCGTCATGTGCCTTGAATAGCCGCTATCGAGATACCATCTATTATGTTCGGTTGCAAGGCATTCCTGCACATCACATCAAACGGAGAATTTTGGAATCCAAAAACATTTGGGCCCCATGAGGCCAGTCAAATCATTCAAGTATGACAACATTTATTTTGGAATCCACATTTGTTCACTACCCAGCAACACCCTCGTAATATTTCATGGCCAAAGGACACTCCGGCGCTCACGAACAAACCGTTAAGACAAAACTCCATAACTATCATGCTACAGTATTTTATGTAATTCGCCTAGTAACTAGGTAAAATCTATTAAATTGCTTAACTAGTTAATACACCGTATAAAGACATGAAAATTTAGAAAAAATCATGGGGATTCTAGTAATATGAAATTTGTGATTTTTAGGCATATGGTTTTATAGATATTTTTTTTTAAGCATACGTTGATTTGTTTTACGTGAAGCAAAAACTACGTACGAGACTCACGTAGTTGCATGCATGAATTCAGCGGTTAACAAGGTTTTGCTTGAGTACTGAGAACACCTACCTCGACGTCGGGCAGAGGAGGAAGATGAACGAACGGATGGAAAGGAAGGGGAAACATATTGCTCCTTCTCCATGAACGAGACGCATGAAATAGGAGGAAGAGGAAGAAGACGTTCTCCTCTTCACGCACGGACGAAGCAACAGTAGTAGCACGTAGCCTATCTCAATCGTCCAGGCAGTAGTAGTCCTGGCATGCTCGATCGGTTGGTTACATATAGGGGGAGGATTCCTAATGGGGTCGTAATTGATTAAGGAACCCTATTAGTATTTAAATTCCCTTGTTTTAATCCTATCTTTCCCAAATCTCAGCCACCTTCCCTTACCGGTTCGCAGGAACCCTAATGCCAATGCTTTATTCGACGTGTTCAGGGTTTGGCAGGAAAAGAAAAGCCCATTCTTGCTTTATTTTACATAAGTATCCTCATAGGCCCATCTACCAACGGCCTTTGCTCTTACGGGAAGCCCATTAGGTTAATAGGGAAACAAAATTTGTGGGCACCATGGGAAGCCCATTAATGTAAGCCCTTAAGGCCCGGTCTCTTTTATTATTGGGTTGAGGCTCTTAATTTGTGGAGGTTGAGCCTCTAATATTTTATTTGGGCTTTTTGTTTTATTTGAGTTGGGCCCCCTTTAATTATTTGGGAATGTAATTATGGGAGATTTAATTTATATATAGATTTTTATTCCCTATAATTTTTTCTCGAGATGCTACACCCTCCCCCACTTAAAAAAATTTGGTCCCCAAATTCACATGAAATTCATTTCCAAAGTAACACTGGGGTATCTAGTTCTAAAAAAATACAAAATAAATTATACAAGATTAATAATTTGTTAAGCCTTTTTAAGCTGATTTTTAGCACTTAACCTATGGTTCTATCCAATCTCACTAGGTAATGATATGATTGAACCTATAACTTATGGCAACCTATAGTCAAGACTTAGGGTTTAATTAAACCTAGGCTCTGATACCACTCTGTCACGTGCCGTACTCTATACTGTCGAGGTATTGTCCGCTTTGGCCTACCCGCCTCACCGTTTTGTCCCTTTCTAACAGTGATCGGCTCCAGAATGGAGGACTTCCCGGGAGGTCGGTCACGCATCCCAGTATTACTCCATATTAAGCACGCTTAATTTCGAAGTTCTTTTCAAGAACTAAGCCGATACTTCAAAATGCGCCTTAATGATATAAAGTACAACTTGGTTATATTTGAGGGAGTTACACATTAGGGTTCTCTCCCCTGGCCGCCCTCTCTCTCTCTTGTCTCTCTCCTGGCTGCCCCCCTCTCCCTCTCTCTCCTCCTCCTGCCGATGGTGGATGGTGGTGCTGAGGAGCGATCGGTGCGTGGAGATCACGAAGGAGAATCCGTCTGATCCCGCTACTCGTGTGGATACGTCTAGAGGCCAGACGCTTGAACGGCTAGCAACCCGACGAGCCTCTACTCGACCGTCTTCGGGCATCTGGGAATTAATTAATCTCGCAAAGGTATAGAAAAGTTCTTCCCGTGCGGGTTTTGATCGTTAGTACGTTTTCGATTTTGAACGCCAGCAATGATCCGCTCGTTAGGGTTTCGATGCTTCCGCTGCATCTCTGATCGAAACCTTATAGAGACATCATTTGAGAGGAGATGTCACATTTGGAGGGAAGGATTACGTCGAGCGTCCAATCACAGAAGTGGAGCATTCAGGCAGAGATTACGCCGAGCCTCCAAGCGGAGATATCTGGCATTGAGGGGCACTTTATGTAGGCTGTTGCCGCCCTCCTTTTCCAGGTCGCGGTTTTGCCTCATGCAGCCCCCTCGACCGCAGCACATCCCCTCATGTGAGTTTTTGTTCTAGTTTTTAACGTCGTAGAATTTAGAGTTATAATCCTGCTATTTAGTAGTGAGATTGTGTTGAGATTGAACTCGAGTTGGGAAGTCCAAAATATGAAATAACAGCCTGATCAGTGTGCCGATTGTTCCAACATGACTTGGGTGGTGAGAGTGACTTGGGAGAGCTGATGGGATCTAAATTGGATACCTGATTTGGGCTCGGTGCTCAAATTATCTTTTTCCAAACTAACTTAGTTTAAAATCAAAGAACTCGGGTTGGGAGGTCTAAAATCTAAAATACCAGTCTGATCATCGTGCCGATTATTCCAACATGATTTGGGTAGTGAGAGTGGCCTAAGAGAGTTGACGAAATTCTAATCGGATATCTAGTTTGGGCTCGACGCTTAAAATATCATTCTCCCTTATAACTTAGTTTAATACAAACTAAAGAGCTCAAGTTGGGGGTCTAAAATTTAAAATACGGGTCTGATTGGCATGCCAATTATTCTAACACGACCTCGGTGGTGAGAGTGACTTGGGAGAACTGACGGAATCCAAATCGAAGACCCAATTTGGGTTCGGTGCTCAAAATAGCATTCTCCCTTATAACTTAGTTTAAAACAAACTAAAGAGCTTAATTTGTGGGTCCAAAATCTGAAATACCAGCTTGATCAATGTGTCGATTGTTCTAACATGATCTAAATGGTGAGAGTGACCTGTGAGAGCTGACAGAATCTAAATTAGATATTCGGTTTGAGCTCGACGCTCAAATTACCATTTTTCGAACTAACTTAGTTTAAAATCAAAGCACTCCAGTTGGAGAGTCCAAAATATGAAATATTAGCCTGGTCTACGTGTCGATTATTCCAACACGATTTGGGTTGTGACAGTGACCTGGGAGAGCTGACGAAATACAAATCAAATACTCAGGTTGGGCTCGACACTCAAAATAGCATTCTCTATTTTAACTTAGTTTAAAACAAACCAAGGAGCTCAAGTTGGGGCGTCTAAAATTTGAAATTCCGGTCTGATCAGCGTGTTAGTTATTCCAACAGGACTTGGGTGGTGAGAGTGACTTAGGAGAGCTGACGAAATCTAAATCGGATACTCAGTTTAGGCTCAACGTTCAAATTATCCTTTTTCTAACTTAGTTGAAAATTAAGGAACTCAGGTTGGGGGGGGTCCAAAATGAGAAATACTTGCCTGATCGGCATGCCGATTATTCTAACACGACCTGGGTAATGAAAGCGACCTGGGAGAGTTGACGGAATCCAAATCAGACAATGTTGTGTCCCTGAAGTCATTTAAGTCATTCTATGGTCACTTGGGTCATTCGACATCATTCTATGGTCATATGCATTCTGTGGTATTCTTGATTTTGATAATGGCTAAACACTATTAGTCATTGTTATTTTTCACTCCTATATGACTGACATATGTGCTGTTGTGTTCATGACAGATATGCAAATGAAGGCTCAATGTTGCGCCCTCGCACGCGGATCGACCTGGTCGGTCAGGTCGCGGGGATGCCACAAAAATTTGATTGAAGACTCAATAATAAAATCTTCAAGACTGTCAAGGGCGATGCCACAAACATGCACGGGCTGCTAAAGGACTTAAGCGGCGGAGCTAAGATAGATAACGGACCAACCCGGGAAAATCCGCGTTCTGCCCAGCTGGCGGTCGACCGCCAGCACAGGGGCGGTCGACCGCCCCAGCCAGCATCCGCCAGTCTGCAGTCTTTCAGCTGGCGGTCGACCGCCAGCCAGTGGCGGTCGACCGAAATTCCCAGGGATCACCCGAATGCAAGTTTTACAGTAGCGGTCGACCGCCAGGAGCTGCAGGTCGACCGCCAGCCCCGTGCCTTCAATGTTGACTTTATTTCCAACTTCGAAAAGAGCCATTCAACATGGATTTGTTTAATCCAAAAGTCACCTAAACACCAACAAATTGTGGATCTGGTCTGAGGCTTGTCTATAGACCATTCAAGGTCTATAAAATCAATACAAGAGGGTTGGAAACCCTCATGCTTCAAGAGAGATAAAGGGAGGCCATTTTGGAGGTACTGTAGCACCTCTGTGAACAGTACTTCGGGCTGGAGTTCTTCATCCATCCAAGGTGTTTCAAGGTGAGATCTGAAGCAAGCAACCTCCACCAAAGCTAGAAGCACTCAAGGATAAGAAGGGTGATCAAAGGAAGCCACAAGCAGGGTGTTTCAAGAAGGAAATCAAGCTACTCTGGGAAGAAGTTCTTCATCAAATCTTCAAGTGATTGAAGCTACTTCAAGAGGAAATCAACTTCAAGCCAAGTGAAGAAAAAGTTGCAATCATCTTCCTCTTCCTCATCTCAAGGTGATCCATAGAAGTTGCAAGGGTGTGTTAAAGGGAAAGGAGTTCGAGTTACTGTAGCTGTGAACAGTACTCCGGGAAGAAGCTCTTCATCATATCACCAAGTGATTCAAGCTACTTCAAGAGAAGATCAACTCCAAGCCAAGTGAATCATCAGATTCAAGCTCCAGCAAACTCAGACAATATCTTTTCTCTTTGAACATATTTCATATCTTGTTTGAGTATTTTCATATCTTGTTCTTTTCCATTTCATTCAAACATTTGGAACTGAAGATCGTCCCTACCGGTGGTTAGTAGGAAGACAATCGGAAGCTGTCCGATCTGCGGTGTTGACGTCCCTACCGGCGGTTAGTAGGAAGGCAATCGGTGGTCTTTCTGATTTACGGTTCAGTGCGTGGCACTAGTGGAGACTCACCGGATTTGGTGAGGGGTGGACGTAGGATTGGAGATTCAGTCCGAACCACCTTAAAATCTCGTGTGTTGTGGTTTGCTTGTGCGATTGCTTTGTGTTAGATGCATGCTTAGGTTCAATATCTATATTGCATAATCATCTTGTTAAGCAAATCACTGTGTTCTTCGTTTAGCTAGTTATATTCCGCTGCAATTTATCTCATCTAGCTATATAGAGGGTTACATTGCGAAAAAAGGGACAGATCTATTCACCCCTCCCCTCTAGATCCGCTGTCCACTACACAACAGATAATTGGTTTGAGCTCGACGCTCAAAGTAGCATTCTCTCTTATAACTTAGTTTAAAATCAAAGAACTCGAGTTGGGGGTTCAAAATTTGAAATATCAGTCTGATCTGTTTAATTAAAGAATTTTTGTACATATCATCTTGTTTTAAATTTATAAAATAAAATAATTTATTTAATTTATTTTTAAACAATTTATTTAATTTAGTCTTATATTTTTTTTATTCATGCACGTCAAATGTTATTATTTTTCTAATATAAGATCCTCCGGTGGGTGATGACGGAGGAGACGACTAGGATGGGGAGGATGAGTACTCAAGGAGATTTATTAATTTTTTATCATATTGTAATAAATTCATAATTTTAAAATATTATATTTAAATAATTTTAATTAAAATGTGATTATTTTTTATTGTGATACATGTATATTGTGTATTATTTTCTATTTAATATGCATTTTTTATATTTAAATATGAATTTTTTTGTTTGTTTAACTTTATTAAAAAATTAAATATTTAGGGCCGGATTTAGGGAGGGATTTGAAATTATGTCCCAAAATTTGGGGACAAATTTAGGGACGAATTTCAAATTCCGTCGTAAAATATTGAGTTTTTTATTAAAAAAAATAGTATTTATGGCTAGATTTAGAGATGGATTTTATATTACATCCCTAATTTTAGGTATGGATTTCAAATTCTGTCACAAAATATTAGGTTTTTTTTTAATTTTTGAAAAATAATTGATCAGTTTGGGATAGAATTTACGGTGATTTTTAAATCCGTCTCAAAATAGGGACAGCTTTTAAATTTCATCCTAAAATAAATTTTTAAAAAAAATTCATTAATTTGAGATAGAATTTGGGATGATTTTTAATTTCACCTCAAATTTTAGGAAGGGATTTAGGGACAAATTTTAAAGTTTATCCCAAAATATTTTTTATAAAGAAAATTTCCAATATTAGAGATGAGTTTAGGGATGGATTTTAAAATCCGTCTCAAAATATTTTTTTTAAAATAATTCTCTATTATTAGGATGAGTTTGAGACGAAGTTATTTCTGTCGTTAATTTAAGATGAATTTGAGACAAAAAAAATTTTCTGTCTTAAATTAACGACGAGAAATATTGTACGGTCGTTATCCGTCCTTATTCTATCTCAAATCTGCGCCAAATCTTGGTGCGGACACCCGAGCAGCTGAGCGGCGCGACACGCTGAGCCACCGGTACCGCACACGGAACACGAATCGAGCCACCTCAACATCCATCTGGCTCGGAGACAGCCTGGAGACTCCCCCATGAGTCCCGGCATTTATCATATTTAGTTAGACTTTATTTGTGTTTGATGTATGTTTACTTCATTTTATTCGGTATGTAATTTTGATTGTAAGAGGGGCTTATTTGGAAAATGGGACCCCTGGGCCCCAGAGGACCCCCAAGCCCCCTCCCATTGATCCACCTCATCACTAGGGCCCCATGTGGGGTCGGTCAACCATTCAAATGGTGGCTTCTAGAAAGGTGGGCCAAGTGGGGGACATTGGAATGAAAATGTCAACAATTCCAACCTACCCCCACCTACCATGTCCCCCCTTGCCTCCCTAGTCAATGGGCCGCCCCCCCCTTGTATTTTTAATTTTAATTTTTGTGGATGCTCACATGCAATCCCAGCCCTCCATCTCCCATCTCTAGATCCAACGGTTGAGGATTGATTAGACATGTAACCTATATATGCTTGTAATTTTCATTTTTGATGAATTAATGCCATTTGAATCAAATAATTTCCTTGAGCAAGGGCTGGTGCGCCCCCCTCCTCTCTCCTCCCTCTTCCCCTTGCAGCTGTGAAGGCTGCCATTCTGGAGGTGTGACTCCTCCCTATCGGTTCCGGTCATCATCGCCACCGCCACGAGCCGCTATCGCACCGCCATCGAGTTCGTCGGAGTTCTATTTTCAGCCGACCATTGCCACTTCCACGAAATTCTGCAATCAGCCACGAGCTCAGATCGACTTGGGATTTTGAGGGGATGTTCCAGAGGTGTTCCCCACGTCTTACAAAAATTGGTGTGTCATTAATCTTCGATTTGACAATTTCCCATTTTCGTTCAATTTCCAAGTTCAGTTCTATCAATTTCAGATCTGATTTTCCACTCTTCCTAAGTTTTGCATCTTCAATCCACATTTTGATTTTTTCTAGGGCTCCCAATTTCTCTGGGAGTTCTATCCATCAAGCCCTCCTTCCACGAATTTTTCTGATTTTTGATCATCCCTCCACATATTTTTCAAAATTCGTTCTCAGAGCTAGCTACGGTGCTGTCCACCTGTTCCCAGATCCTACCACCCTCCAGTAAACAAATCATAACAAATCACAGCCACCTCCAATCAGTCCACCAAAAATCTCCCCGTTTTCCTTGTTCCAAATCCTACAACTTTCGTGAAGAGCTCAGGAGCTGAATCGGCCATCAACCTCGAGGTCAATGGCCGTTCTCAGACAACTCACCTGCAGATCTGAGAATTCGGATACTGTACAACAGGAACTTGAAAATTAAATAAAGTCCAGATCTAGCTAGATCCAGCAAATCTCTCTAGGTCTAGATTAGAGGATTGCAAGAGAGCTTTCCAACGATAGCTCATGCGCCCCAATCCGACATTGGGATTGATCGCAGCAGCCGTTCTCGTCGGAGTGCACGCCGAAAAATAGAACCTGAAATACGTGGGCAGCTAGTTCAAGAACTGGAGATCGGGGCCGATCGACCACCGATCGGCGTTTCCGACCGACCGTCGTCCGAGGAGGCGCGACACCAGGGTTCCCCATCATAGCGGGCCCCACCCCAGCAGGCCGAGAGGACAGCGCCACCCATGGGCCCCACGGACCGATAGATCTCGCCGTCCGGACAGCACGAAAATGCGGAGTTCGACACCGCCGGGCGACATCAAGATGCTGCCCGTCAACCCAATTCGCGTGAGTCCCGGGCCCCGCATGTGACCTTTTACCTCCCTGCATGGAGTGGGTCAAATATTGGTACTGCTGTAAAATTGTTTAACCGGGAGTCCATAAATCGGCCGGGGTTATCTTCGTCACGCCGGGTGCATGGAGGTAATGGTCTTAACTTCTCGGCATTCACTTGCTAGTTTAGTATATGGTCTTTTGCCGCTGCTGAGAGCGATAGGTACTAGCCCGTGAGTTCATGTCACCACTGTGAGCGTGAGAGTGACCCGTCCCGTGACTCGATCCGAGTCCGGAAGTGAGTCGACTACCCTTGAACTCTGCCGGTTCCTTAACCGCGCACTATCCACGCTTTCCCTCGCTTGGGACGACGAGTGAGCTTACATTTCTGTTAGCGACGTATAGCCCATAGGAGCTCTCCGTGTCGGACTTAGTGTCTCTCCCATCATGTGTTGCTGGTCGTGTCCGCATCTAGAGTCTGAGGTCCATACCACATAGAGTCGGTCCCCGTGTCCGTCCCGCATCAGTTTGGTATCAGAGCGAGTCGAGTCTAGGGTAGTCTTTGCATAAGTCTTTGCATGGTCTAAGTCGAGTCTAGGATCATCTTTAGTTTCAAAACAAACAAAAAAAGAGTGTTTTCAAATTGTATTTCACCCAATAGCCCGGTATATTAAAAGGCGTTGCCCGAACATTAGGTTATGCCTATCGGGAAGGTAGCGTACTTGTGCGAGTGATCTTCGGGTCGCTTATCTCCGCCACGTACCGGATATTGGTTAGGTCTAAGTGCATCATTGTTGCATTAGTGAGTGTTTGCATTAGTCGGTGTCTTCTAGGTCGTGTGTCAGTTGCATGCCCACCCGTCGAGGTACCCAATACTCGCCACCACCACCTATGGCGGATTCCCGGGCCCGTAGCTCCGATGAGTCCTCGACGGCCGAGATGTTCCGAGCCATTATGGAACGTCTTGACACGCGTATGGATGGTCTTAGTACGCGTATGGATGGCATAGGAATGTGTCTAGAAGGGCGGATGAAAGTCCTCAAGGATCGGGGCCGAGAATTCGGATCAGTCCATCCAGGGCCTAGTTGGGAGAATTGTCGTCCTCGAGAGGGGCCCAGTAGCGGCACAACCCGCGCCGACGAACGGCAAACAAGAGCCGGTTCAGCAACCTGCTGCACCAAGGGCTCAGGCGGAGAATGTTGGGGTACAACAGGTGCATGTGGTGGAAGATTATGCATCTGATAATGATCAAGGGGGTAACAGTCGTCGTAATCAACGATGGAATCGTGATGACGAGGATGACGACCGCATTCTTAGGGGCGCGCGTGCGGACCCTCCCACTTTTAGCGGGTCCTTGGACCCTAGGGTGTATTTAGATTGGGAGGCCGGCATGGACCGGTACTTCGAGTGGTTTGAGATGATGGACCACCGAAGAGTCCGATACGCAAAGATGAAGCTGCAAGGGCAGGCCCAAACTTATTGGACCAATGTGGAGAGCCTGCTCAACCAGCGACGTCAACCCCAAATCGGTACTTGGGATGATATGAAAATCAAATTGAGGGAGAAATACCTTCCCGCCTCATATAGCCAACGTCTCATAGACAAGTGGCAAAGCATCTCCCAAGGGAACCGATCCGTGACCGAGTACACCGCCGAGTTCGATGAGTATTACTTACGGTGTGGAGTCACGGAAGAGAGCACCATGACTATATCCCGCTTTCGAAGAGGTTTGCGGCCCAATTATCAATATGAACTCTTTCGCCGCAATGCAACCACTTTGGAGCAGGCATATCAGATAGCTCTCGAATTGGAGCAATTTGAGGCCGAGTTCGAGTCACCCTATCGGTTGGGCTCCTTTCCCCTTCGCAGTGTCGAGCCCTGTGGCTCATCTGGCACATATCCGAGGGCCCCCATGGCTCGACCTTAGGAGCTCGCTCGTCCCGAGCCCTTTGCTCCTAGGCCTCGTCCTCCACCCCCGAGGGACCTTCCTCGTCCCCAGCATCTTACGGCCCCACCCACAGCCCGTCCACCGGCACCCGCACCTCCTGCACGTCCTTTGCTACCTACACCTCCTATCCGTCGGGAGGATAAGGGGAAAGGACCTATGATTGGGGAGCCTAGTGGATCACGGCAGTAGTGCTATCGCTGCAATGGGTTTGGCCATTTTGCCAACCAGTGTCCCACCCGCCCATCTCTCATCATTGGGGACACACAGGCCGAGGATACCACCCCTACGGGCCTCGAGTTAGTCAACTATGAGGCAGATCAAGAGCTAGCTAACGAGTACTATGAGTTGGGAGGTGATGCCCTGGATGCCCAGCAGTCCGATGATACTAACGTTGGGGTCGTCCGATGTATCCTCACCCAGCCACATGTCAGTGATGACTGGCGTCGGACCACTATCCTTCATACGTTCTGTAGGCTGGTCAAGATCATCTTTAAGGTGGTCATCGATAGTGGGAGTTGCATCAATGTAATCGCCGCGGGCGCTATCACTCGTCTTGGACTTACGCCCGTGGACCATCCTTTCCCCTATCGAGTATCTTGGGTGGATTCCACCTCCATTCCGATCAGGCTGCGGTGTCTGGTCCCACTGCAGTTCCATACCTACCGCGAAGAGATCTGGTGTGATGTCCTCCCTATGGAGGTGGGTAGTGTCATTCTTGGTAGGCCATGGTTATTTGATCGGGATGCCACACTTCATGGCCGGTCGAACACCTGTACGTTCGACCATGCTGGCCAGCGGATTACCCTCTACCCCTCTCAGCCCAAGAAGCCCTTCGTCAGGGGTCCTACTGGCCCAAGTAGTCTGGAGCCTTCTGCCCCCGGGCCTAGTACCCCATCCCCAGCTCGGGCTATGACCGTTACGTCTGGCCCAGGCGAGCCCTCGACGAGGAGATTGATGTTGATTAGCTCCCAGGAGATGGAGCGGGAGGTTAGTCGGGGCTGCCCTGTGTTTGCCATTGCGGTCCGAGAGGTAGAGAGAGACTCCGAGGGTGAGCTCCCACCCGAGGTTGTCCCCATTCTACAGGAGTTTGCTGATATCTTTCCCGACGAGCTTCCCGAGGGACTCCCACCTATGCGGGATATTCAGCATGCCATCGACCTTATTCCGGGCTCCTCATTGCCCAACCTTCCACATTATCGCATGAGCCCCACGGAACATGCCGAGTTGAAACGGCAGGTCGATGAGTTGATGGAGAGAGGTTCTTTTCGGGACAGCATGAGTCCATGTGCTGTACCCGCATTACTCGCCCCGAAGAAGGATGGCACGTGGAGAATATGCATTGATAGTCGTGCCATCAATAAAATCACCGTGAAGTACAGGTTCACTATTCCCCGCCTTGATGACATGCTAGACATGATGGCAGGTGCCACTATCTTTTCGAAGATCGATCTTAAGAGTGGCTATCATCAGGTGAGGATTAGGCCAGATGATGAGTGGGAGACCGCCTTTAAGACCAAGGATGGTCTATATGAGTGGTTGGTCATGCCGTTTGGGTTGACCAATGCCCCTAGCACTTTCATGCGGCTCATGACTCAGGTCCTTTGACCTTTCATTGGAGTCTTTGTAGTGGTGTATTTTGACGATATCCTTATCTATAGCCGCACCACGGGGGACCACTTAGACCACCTTCGATAGGTCTGTCTACTTCTTCGGCGAGAGCAATTGTTTGCAAACCCACAGAAGTGCGCCTTCATGACATCTCAGCTTACCTTCTTGGGTTTCATTGTGTCTAGTACTGGGGTCTCCGCCGATCCGGAGAAGGTCCGGGCGATTGTTGAGTTGCCGGAACCCCGTACGGTTCATGATGTCCGCAGCTTTCATGGCCTTGCGACGTTCTATCGTCGCTTCATCCGCGGATTTAGCTCCGTCACCGCCCCGATCACGGATTGTATCTGAAAGGGCACATTTGTATGGACGAAGGCCGCATCTGCCGCCTTCAAGGACATCAAGGAGCGCATGACCCAGACACATATCCTTCGACTGCCTGATTTCTCGAAGGTGTTTGAGGTCTCTTGTGATGCGTCGGGTGTTGGGATAGGAGGTGTGTTGAGTCAGGAGGCCCACCCGGTCGCATATTTCAGCGAGAAGCTGAATGACGCGAAACTGCGATACTCCACATATGATAAGGAATTTTATGCAAATGTTCAGGCTCTTAGGCATTGGAGGCATTACCTATTACATCAGGAGTTTGTCTTATACCCCTATCATGAGGCTTTGAGGTACCTCCATTCCCAAAAGAAGCTTAACTCGCGTTACAGTCGTTGGGTCGAGTATCTCCAGCAGTTCACATTTGTGCTTAAATATAAGGCTGGAGTGGAGAACAAGGTGGCTGAAGCCTTGAGTCGGCGAGCATGTTTGCTTACCACCATGAGTGCTGAGGTCATAGGGTTAGAGAAGATGAGAGAGGCCTATGTTGATTGTCCTGACTTCGGTCTGATTTTTACCACTCTCCAGGCCGGACCCTCGAGAGACCTTGATGATTATGTGCTTCAGGAGGGATACCTCTTTCGAGGTAGCATGCTATGTGTTCCCCGAACTTCGGTTCGAGATTTTTTAGTGTGGGAGCGACATGCGGGAGGTCTAGCCGTCCAGTTTGGTCGGAATAAGACTATTGAGGCAGTGGAGCATCAATTTTATTGGCCGAGCTTGAAGCGTGATGTTGCTAGCATCGTGGCTCAGTGCCGTACATGTGCTACGGCCAAGATGAAGAAGTAAAGCTCGGGCCTTTATACGCCTCTTCCCGTGCCTGATGCCCCGTGACAGGATGTTAGCATGGACTTTATTTTGGGATTGCCACGTACCTCCAGGAAGTATGGTTCGGTCTATGTGGTGGTTGACCGTTTCTCGAAGATGGCCCTCTTTATCTGTAATGCCCTGGATCCTTGGCGGATCTTTGCTGGATCTTTTGCATGTCTTGTTGGATCTTTGTTGGATCTTTTGGATCTATTTCGGATTGGTTTCGTTGAGTTTCGGTCTGCTTTTGTGGCTTCCGAGTTGAGTTTGACGAGCCGTGTGGGTTTTTCTCTCGTACTAGTTATGGAACCCTACGGTGAGTTTGTTTGTCAATTCTCGAACTCATGGATGCTGCAGCGACGATGTACTCTTCGAGCCGGTCGTTTCGCCTATTTTTGCGTATTTTTCCGAATTTGTGCATTTTCGGCGCATTTTTGGAATTTTCAGAAATTAGGAAAATTTCCTAATTTCTTTCTTTTTATTCCCTTTTTCCTCTCTCTCTCCTCACTCTCGCGATCTCTTCCTCTCTCTCTCGTTCTCTCCCCCCTCCGGCTCCGGCTGCAGACGGAGGCGCTCGTGGGTGAGGTGGCGACGAGGTGGAGCTGTCGAGGTGCGTGATGGGGCGAGGATCGGATCGATTCTGGCGCGATCCCGAACGGTGGATTCAAAGCTGGTGAAATCGGTTCGCGAGTGGATTTCGGCGTGGTTTAGTCCCTTCGGGGCTCGGTTTCTTCAGTGGAGGTAGGGTGACTGATCCTTACTTCGTCCTCTTCGTTTTCCCTGCCATTGCACGTTGTTCGGCTAGGAAACGGTCGTGTTTGGGCTTGTTTTGCCTAAACCGTGATTTTCGTGGTTTTTAGGGTTGGCCGGTAAACGGTGACCATTTGCGGCATAGTTAGTTTCTAACTGACCGCTGGGATGTCAGGATCCCATCCACGTTGATTTCGTGTGGTTTGGTGTTCATTCGAGGCCGGTAGAAGCCCGGGAACCTCGGTGACCCACTTTGGGTGGATTTGATGAAATCGCCCGAATCTTGCGTTTTTGAGCTTGCATGTGGGCGTTTTGGCCCTCCTGAGTTGTCTTTTGGCGTTTAGGTTTGTTTCCCCTGCGCTACGGCATGAATGGGGCATGGAACAGGCCGATTTGGTTGTTCCTCTGTTTTCCCGCCGTGACCGATGTAGCGGTCGTTTCAGAGGCTGTTACTTGGCTCTGACGGCCCTACGACAGACCGCCATTTGGCTTGGCGTTCTTGAGTTTTCTGGCTTCTGGGTGAGTGACGGCCCTAGGGTGGCACGTCGCTTCCTTGTAACGCGCTTAGGTCTGCGCGTTACTTCGTTTGTCGTGCTTTGTGTTGGGGTTAAGTCGGTTGGTCTAACGCGCTTGACCCAACGCGTTAGATGAATGTGACGCGCCTGGTCCTGGCCGTTACTTGCTGTTTGACCGATGTTGACCATTAGAGGCGGTGCCTCTAACGGTGGTGCCCATATCCGTTATTTTGAGTGTGACGCGCCTGCCCCCGGCCGTTACATTCTATTTGGCCGAGCTTGGGTGGCTGTGCCCGTTGGATGTAACGGCTGTGCCCCCATGCGTCGTTGTGGTACAACGCGCCTGCTCCTGGCCGTTGTTTGTTGTTTTGTTCTGGGTTGAGGGTGGCTATGCACGTTGTGAATAACGCGCCTGCCCCTGTGCGTCGTTTCGTTCTGACGTGACTCCCTTGCCGTGTTGTTTGCTTGTAACGCGCCTGGCGTTGTGCGTTACTTGGCTTTGGTTGAGGGTGTGTTGGCTCTGACGCTCCTGGTCTGGTGCGTCGGGTGGCTATAACGCGCTTGCTCTCGTGGGTTATTTCGTTGTGACGCGTCTCGTTTAACGCGTTACATGTTCCGAGTGTGTTTTGAGTTTGAGGGTTGTGGCCCTGACGGCCCCGGTCGGGCGCGTCAGGTTGATGTAACGCGCCCGGTGCTGGCCGTTACATGCGTTTGCGTTTCTAGAGTTGGTTAGGGTGGTGTGTGTGACGGCCTGTTCCCCGACCGTCACATTGGGTGTAACGGCCTAGGCTTAGACCGTCAGGTTCAGGTAGCGGTCTAAGGGTGGTGCGTTACATGCCTTGTGCTCCGATTTCCATGATTTCGGTTTCGGCTTGTCTTGGCTTGTCCTTGTGGTCTGCCCGTTGTCCCGTGGATGTGTCCCGACGTCCTATGAGGGCTAGGACTACGTTGTAAGGTAGCCAGGAGTCTTCTTGCTTGTGGTAGGATTCTCTATCCTACTCTTATGTGTATCTTTGGTTGGGTTCCGGTCAACCCGGGGTGACCCAGCGGTTGACGGGCGACCTTGCGTGTGGGTGTCTTGGCGGTTTTATCCAGTCCGAGACACTGGTTCTGGATGTCTCGAGGTATCGTCTTACCTTGGGTTGCGTGTCCAAGTGTGCTGAGGGTCTTCGGTGTTCCCTCAGGTCTCCGTGAGTTGTTTTCTGCGGAGTGTCGTTTCTTGTGGCTTAGGATTAGACCGATTGGCGGCTTGTTCCGCTGTTTGTGATGATCTTGCCTTTGAGTCGTCCGACTTAGGGATCGTTACGTTGTAGGTCTAGTTGCCTGGTCCTGAGTCTGTTGGCGGTTGTTTGGCTGCCTTGGTGCTTTGTGGTGCACAAGACAGGGTTTTTTTTATACTGTCTGTTCTTAGCACCTGTGTTTTCGGAGTCTGTGCCTTATGAGCCTCCCCTAGTTGTAGCCCTAGGCTTTTTGGCCGGCCCACCGGGAGTGGTTGAGGGGTTTTCTTGTTGCGTTTGGTACGTACGATTTTTAAGCTAGTTCCGTAGGCCCCGGTCAACGGTAGCGTCCTACCGAGGGGAATACTAGCTAGAGGCCTGACCTAGGTAGAGGTCGGTGTGTGCACACGTGGTCAGGGACTGGGGACTTGCGCCGACGGGCGTGGCCCTGACTAGTCACTCGCAGTTGGTGCTGTAGTTTCATGCTGTAGTCCCTTGTTTCCTTGGAACTGTTGTTCCTTGGACCTGGTTCTTGGTGTGTCTTGTCCTTGTGAGACTTGACACTTATGGCACTGTGTAAGACGTCAGTGGACGCATCTGGCTGTTCTTCTGGGAGAAGGGTGCTCCTGTCACTTGGTGCGGTGACTCTCGACGTTTTATTGAGCGCTGTGACCTTTGCGAGTTGCCCGCTTGTGGCTGTACTCAAGATCAGTGTTCTGTCGTTTGCATGACATTCTAGTCATGCGTGGGGCTGCGTGCACGACGTCTCCTATCGTGTTTTGCCTGTGTTTTCGGCGTGGCATCTGCCTTCGCCTTTCTTTTGGCTGACGGATTGGGTTACCCTACTGCGCGAGTTTGGGGTCGACCGTCTGTTGCCTTTTGGAGTAGCTTAGGGTGCCGAGTTCTCCTCGGTGGCCGTTGTCCTGTGTTTTACGGCCTCGCTCTTCTTTGTTGTTGAGCTCCCCTTGCTCTTAGCCTGTTCCCTACTCCTGCTGTACCCTGTCTGTTTACAGCTTTGTAGTGTAGCTTTTCCTGTTTTGCTGCACTCGTTGTTTTGTTGCTTCCGTTGCACTGTGCATTTTCCAGTGGGGATCCGCATGACCCCTACTGAGTTTCTGTTGAGACTCACCCATACTTTTCAGGTGGGTTTTGCCGTCCGCCTCTGCTGCTCGTGGAGGTGCGCGATTGCTATAGCTGCCAGTTGTACCTGCGTCGGGCTTCCCCCGACCCCAGTGTACGTTTATTTCTGTCAGACTGTACTTTTTGTCTTTCCTTTGGACTGGACTCTGGTGTATAATCGTAAAATTTGAATTATTAATGAAAAAGTAATTTTATTTCTGCTACTTTAGCAATCAAATCTAATGAAATTTAATTGCTTACTGCTATATCTGCTGGCTTCAATGTATTCCACACACTCCTTTTTCCCTTCGGCGCTTTCCCACGCTTATGAGGCCTCGCGGGTCCCATGTGGTATCACGTGTATTCGGTATTTATACCGGGTGCACCGGGTATCCGGAATCCGGGTCGCTACAGGTGGTATCAGAGCAGTGTTCTGAGATGTTCGGAGTTCTTTGCTGAGCTATCAGATCATTGTCGTGTGAGATACATGGAAATCCAGATATACAGTTACCAGAGTTCTTGAGGTCCAGTACAGTCTCTTGCTGGCGTAGGTGTTGCAATGTTTATCGCGTTGTTTTCCATGTGTGGTCTTGTACGTGCTTGATTGGCACTATACGAGATGGTTTTGCTCTCGTCTGGGTGTGATGAGGTGCTTCGTTTCGGTTTTAATGTTGGTCTCGATCGTGTTGCACTTGGCAGTGTTGTCAGTTGGCATGAACCTGCAGTGCATTGTTCGAGCTGTTTCTGTATTTTGCTCAAGTGGCTTATGACTTTTAGCGTTGGTGTGATGGCCATGCACATTCTTACGTTGCTTTGGTTGTCCCGGCTTAAGTCTGTTCAGCTCCTGATGTGTTTTGCTTCTGTTGAAGTGCTCGATTAGATTCCGTGTTAGAGAAGTTGCTCAAGCAAGCTAGGATTTTCCCTTCCTGGTGAGCTTTTGTGATTGAACTTCTTACTTCTCGTTCCTTCTGGTGGAATCTTTTCGAATGTTGCTTTGGAATTGCTGTATTAGTGATGCCTTTTTGTCTTGTGTCTGCTTAAGTGTAGACATCATTATTTTGAGCCTGATCTGCTCCTTGTTTTACGGTTGCTTAGCTTTGGACCCCATAATGGTGTTAAGAGCTGTTGTGCACCGTATTTGTCGTGCCGTGTCCAGCGGCCGATGCGTTGTGAAGGCTCATTTGTTGTTTCAGGACGTGAAGGTAAGCTGAGATTGCTGTTTTCTGCGTGCTTTGCACTGAAGCTGGTACTCTTCCTTTGTTGCACTTAGGCTCTTTGTGATCAGTTTTTCGCGTGATTGGTACTCGTGGCGTGTGGTTTGCGATCTTTGCTGATTGCGATGGCGCCTGGTATGTGCCGAGGTGTGACTACCGATGTTGTTCTATTGCCTGTGCGCGTTGTTGAGAGTACAGCTGAAGTGCGTGGGTCGGTTACCCTTTTGTCGAGGAGTTTTGTTCCTTCTCGATGTGGCTTCGTCTTGGCTTCCTGCGCCTTGACTTTGTCCGTTGCCGTGCCGTTGTTTGTGGTTTTCTGGTGTTGGCATTGGCATGTGCGAGTATTGGGGAATTTGTCGGCGTTCCATGCTGATTGAGTACCCTTTTGATCTGCATTTCTTTCTTGGGTGTTGTGCTCTCGAGGCGTGTTCGTAGTCCTTGAGATGCGTTCCCCGAGATTGTTGTCGTTACTCGTTGTTGTGGGTCTTTTTCTTGGTGAGCAGTCTGATGCGTGACCCGTTCCCGAGTGGTCGTGTGCTCAGCTGTTTCTGTGCCTTGTTGTGACCCTGCTTGCAGATGTGTTCCTTGGCCCTGTGTGTTGTGCGGAGCCGGAATCCTACAGGTGCTGCCGTTGTGTTGTATTTCTAAGCACTGTTTCTTTATGATTTTGTGTTCTTGCCTTGGACCATTCTCTTGTCAGTTGGCTTTGCTGTGCTCCCTTTCCTCCGGTGGAGTTAGCTTGTGACTCTATGAGATGTGATATCTGAGTGAGGACTGACTTGATGGTGCCCGTGGTCCAGTGGTGTTGTTGTCGTTGGTGTCCTGTGTGCCAGGTGTTCCCTGTTACCTTTGTCATTGGAGCCGATGATGTTGTGAGCTGTCAGCTGAGAGGATTGTGTCTTCTCGTGTAAGCTGATACTCGCCGTGCCTGTCGTTGTGTTTCTCGGTTGGTTGTCTGTTGTTGTGGCAGTCGTGTCTCCTGTCCTGTGAGACGTAAGCGACGTTGTCTTGTTTCGGAGGTGTTGGACTTGTGTCCACTTGTGTCGTGCTCGATCCAGAGCGTGTGCTCATGATTGTGGTCTGACATTGTTCCTCTGAATTGTGTTCTCTCGAGATTTGTGTTGTTTTTGTGGTTGTGCGGTTGGGTTGTTCTTCCCTGCTTCTCCTTTGTTAGTCCTTAATTTCGAGGGCGAAATTTCTTAAAGGAGGGGAGGATGTAATGCCCTAGATCCTTGGCGGATCTTTGCTGGATCTTTTGCAGGTCTTGTTGGATCTTTGTTGGATTTTTCGGATCTGTTTCGGATTGGTTTCGTTGAGTTTTGGTCTGCTTTTGTGGCTTCCGAGTTGAGTTTGACGAGCCGTGTGAGTTTTTCTCTCGTACTAGTTATGGAACCCTACGGTGAGTTTGTTTATCAATTCTCGAACTCATGGATGCTGCAGCGACGATGTACTCTTCGAGCCGGTCGTTTCGCCTTTTTTTGCGTATTTTTTTGAATTTGTGCATTTTCGGCGTATTTTCAGAATTTTCAAAAATTAGGAAACTTTCCTAATTTCTTTCTTTTTATTCCCTTTTTCCTCTCTCTCTCCTCACTCTCGCGATCTCTTCCTCTCTCTCCCGTTCTCTCTCGTTCTCTCCCCCCTCCGGCTCCGGCTGCAGACGGAGGCGCTCGTGGGTGAGGTGGCGATGAGGTGGAGCTGTCGAGGTGCGCGATGGGGCGAGGATCGGATCGATTCTGGCGCGATCCCGAACGGTGGATTCAAAGCCGGTGAAATCAGTTCGCGAGTGGATTTTGGCATGATTTAGTCCCTTCGGGGCTCGATTTCTTCGGTGGAGGTAGGGTGACTGATCCTTACTTCGTCCTCTTCGTTTTCCCTGCCATTGCACGTTGTTCGGCTAGGAAACGGTCGTGTTTGGGCTTGTTTTACCTAAACCGTGATTTTCGTGGTTTTTAGGGTCGGCCGGTAAACGGCGACTATTTGCGGCGTAGTTAGTTTCTAACTGACCGCTGGGATGTCAGGATCCCATCCACGTTGATTTCGTGTGGTTTGGTGTTCATTCGAGGCCGGTAGAAGCCCGGGAACCTCGGTGACCCACTTTGGGTGGATTTGATGAAATCGCCCGAATCTTGCGTTTTTGAGCTTTTTGGCCCTCTTGAGTTATCTTTTGGCGTTTAGGTTTGTTTCCCCTGCGCTACGGCGTGAATGGGGCATGGAATGGGCCGATTTGGCTGTTCCTCTGTTTTCCCGCCGTGACCAATGTAGCTGTCGTTTCAGAGGCCGTTACTTGGCTCTGACGGCCCTACGACAGACCGCCATTTGGCTTGGCGTTCTTGAGTTTTCTGGCTTCTGGGTGAGTGACAGCCCTAGGGTGGCGCGTCGCTTCCTTGTAACGTGCTTAGGTCTACGCGTTACTTCGTTTGTCGTGCTTTGTGTTGGGGTTGAGTCAGATGGTCTAACGCGCTTGACCCAGCGCGTTAGATGAATGTGACGCACCTGGTCCTGGCCGTTACTTGCTGTTTGACCGACGTTGACCATTAGAGGCGGTGCCTCTGACGGTGGTGCCCCTATCCATTATTTTGAGTGTGACGCACCTGCCCCCGGCCGTTACATTCTGTTTGGCCGAGCTTGGGTGGCTATGCCCGTTGGATGTAACGGCTGTGCCCCCATGCGTCGTTGTGGTACAACGCGCCTGCTCCTGGCCGTTGTTTGTTGTTTTGTGTTGGGTTGAGGGTGGCTGTACACGTTGTGAATAATGCGCCTGCCCCTGTGCGTTGTTTCGTTCTGACGTGACTCCCTTGCCGTGTTGTTTGCTTGTAACGCGCCTGGCGTTGTGCGTTACTTGGCTTTGGTTGAGGGTGTGTTGGCTCTGACGCGCCTGGTCTGGTGCGTCGGGTGGCTATAACGCGCTTGCTCTCGTGGGTTATTTAGTTGTGACGCGTCTCGTTTAACGCGTTACATGTTCCGAGTGTGTTTTGAGTTTGAGGGTTGTTGGCCCTGACGGCCCCGGTCGGGAGCGTCAGGTTGATGTAACGCGCCCGGTGCTGGCCGTTACGTGCCTTTGCGTTTCTAGAGTTGGTTAGGGTGGTGTGTGTGATGGCCTGTTCCCCGACCGTCACATTGGGTGTAACGGCCTAGGCTTAGACCGTCAGGTTCAGGTAGCGGTCTAAGGGTGGTGCGTTACATGCCTTGTGCTCCGATTTCCGTGATTTCAGTTTCGGCTTATCTTGGCTTGTCCTTGTGGTCTGCCCATTGTCCCGTGGATGTCTCCCGACGTCCTATGAGGGCTCGGACTACGTTGTAAGGTAGCCAGGAGTCTTCTTGCTTGTGGTAGGATTCTCTATCCTACTCTTATGTGTATCTTTGGTTGGGTTCCGGTCAACCCGGGGTGACCCAGCGGTTGACGGGCGACCTTGCGTGTGGGTGTCTTGGCAGTTTTGTCCAGTCCGAGACACTGGTTCTGGATGTCTCGAGGTATCATCTTACCTTGGGTTGCGTGTCCAGGTGTGCTGAGGGTCTTCGGTGTTCCCTCAGGTCTCCGTGAGTTGTTTTCTGCGGAGTGTCGTTTCTTGTGGCTTAGGATTAGACCGATTGGCGACTTGTTCCGCTGTTTGTGACGATCTTGCTTTTGAGTCATCCGACTCAGGGATCGTTACGTTGTAGGTCTAGTTGCCTGGTCCTGAGTCTGTTGGCGGTTGTTTGGCTGTCTTGGTGCTTTGTGGTGCACGAGACAGGGTTTTTTTTTTAGACTGTCTGTGCTTAGCACTTGTGTTTTCGGAGTCTGTGCCTTGTGAGCCTCCCCTAGTTGTAGCCCTAGGCTTTTTGGCCGACCCACCGGGAGTGGTGGAGGGGTTTTCCTGTTGTGTTTGGTACGTACGGTTTTTAAGCTAGTTCCGTAGGGCCCGGCCAACGGTAGCGTCCTACCGAGGGGAATACTAGCTAGAGGCCTGACCTAGGTAGAGGTCGGTGTGTGCACACGTGGTCAGGGACTGGGGACTTGCGCCGACGGGCGTGGCCCTGACTAGTCACTCGCAGTTGGTGCTGTAGTTTCGTGCTGTAGTCCCTTGTTTCCTTGGAGCTGTTGTTCCTTGGACCTGGTTCTTGGTGTGTCTTGTCCTTGTGAGACTTGACACTTGTGGCGCAGTGTAAGACGTTAGATGGCGCATCTGGCTGTTCTTCTGGGAGAAGGGTGCTCCTGTCACTTGGTGCGGTGACTCTCGACGTTTTCTTGCGCGTTGTGACCTTTGCGAGTTGCCCGCTTGTGGCTGTACTCAAGGTCAGTGTTCTGTCGTTTGCATGACGTTCTAGTCATGCGTGGGGCTGCGTGCACGACGTCTCATGTCGTGTTTTGTCTGTGTTTTCGGCGTGGCATCTTCCTTCGCCTTTCTTTTGGCTGACGGATTGGGTTACCCTACTGCGCGAGTTTGGGGTCGACCGTCTGTTGCCGTTTGGAGTAGCTTAGGGTGCCGAGTTCTCCTCGGTGGCCGTTGTCCCGTGTTTTACGGCCTCGCTCTTCTTTGTTGTTGAGCTCCCCTTGCTCTTAGCCTATTCCCTACTCCTGCTGTACCCTGTCTGTTTACAGCTTTGTAGTGTAGCTTTTCCTGCTTTGCTGCACTCGTTGTTTTGTTGCTTCCGTTGCACTGTGCATTTTCCAGTGGGGATCCGCGTGACCCCCACTGAGTTTCTGTTGAGACTCACCCATACTTTTCAAGTGGGTTTTGCCGTCCGCCTCTGCTGCTCGTGGAGGTGCGCGATTGCTGTAGCTGCCAGCTGTACCCGCGTCGGGCTTCCCCCGACCCCAGTGTACGTTTCTTTCT
This sequence comes from Amorphophallus konjac, assembly GCA_022559845.1. Taxonomy (NCBI): domain Eukaryota; kingdom Viridiplantae; phylum Streptophyta; class Magnoliopsida; order Alismatales; family Araceae; genus Amorphophallus; species Amorphophallus konjac. The sequence continues at coordinate 303,024,697 of CM040122.1, read as the reverse complement.
GTCAGACTGTACTTGTTGTCTTTCCTTTGGACTGGACTCTGGTGTATAATCGTAAAATTTGAATTATTAATGAAAAGGTAATTTTATTTCTGCTACTTTAGCAATCCAATCTAATAAAATTTGATTGCTTACTGCTATATCTGCTGGCTTCAATGTATTCCACACACTCCTTTTTCCCTTCGGCACTTTCCCGCGCTTGGGAGGCCTCGCGGGTCCCATGTGGTATCACGTGTATTCGGTATTTATACCGGGTGCACCGGGTATCCAGAATCCGGGTCGCTACATTATCCCTTGCTCGAAGACTTCGGATGCTTCTAGGGTAGCCCGCCTATTCCTTACTCATGTGGTGTGCAAGTTTGGGTTGCCTCGCACTATAGTGTCTGACCGTGATGTTAGATTCACCTCCTATTTTTGGAAGACATTATGGCATATGATGGGTACTCACCTCAAATTTTCCACTGCATATCATCCCCAGACAGATGGTCAGATCGAGATAGTCAATAGGAGTCTGGGCGATCTTTTGAGGTGTCTAGTTAGGGACCGCATTGGGGATTGGGATCTCATTCTACCCATGGCTGAGTTTGCATACAATGATTCGGTGAATAGGTCTACCGGTATGAGTCCATTTGAGATTGTCACATATCGCAGGCCTAGGAAACCAGTTGACCTTGTCCCCATGCCTTTCCATGCTAGAGTGTCGGAGTCGGCCGAGTCGTTTGCTAGGCATGTTAGGAGTTTACATGACGACATCTGTCGTCACATTGAGGCCAGCAATGCACAGTACAAAGAGTTAGCCGATGCCCACCGACACCACCGAGAGTTCCAAGAGGGCGAATATGTCATGATCAAGGTAAGACCTGAGTGGTTTCACTCCGGAACCGTTAAGAAGTTGCAAGCTCGCGGAGCCGGTCCATTCAGAGTGTTGAAACGCGTTGGATCCAATGCGTACGTTGTGGACTTGCCCGAGGAATACGGTATAAGCCCTACTTTCAATGTATCGGATCTAGTTCCATACAGGGACCCAGCGGTGATCCCTAGTGAGCCTTTCGAGCCATCTCCTCCCCTTGAGAGCGATCCCACACCTGAGTGTCCACCTCCAGCCCCATTGTTACGGCAGCGTGAGCATATAGATCATATACTAGATGAGCAGGTGACAGTTACCAGGAGTGGATCCTACCCGCGCTACCTAGTGCGATGGAGAGGACGGCCCGCTACCGAGGACACGTGGATCACACATGGAGAGTTGCAGCGGATTGATCCGGACCTTCTGGAGCGATACAGGAGCGATGCAGACCCTTACTCGACAGGGTCGAGTTTCTCCCACCCGGGGAGAATTGGTGCGGACACCCGAGCAGTTGAGCGGCGCGACAAGCCGAGCCACCGGTACTGCACACGGAGCATGACTCGAGCCACCTCAGCATCCATCTTGCTCGGAGACAGCCTGGAGACTCCCCCATGAGTCCCGACATTTATCATATTTAGTTAGACTTTATTTGTGTTTGATGTGTGTTTACTTCATTTTATTCGGTATGTAATTTTGATTGTAAGAGGGGCTTATTTGTAAAATGGGACCCCTGGGCCCCACGGGACCCCCAGGCCCCCTCCCATTGATCCACCTCATCACTAAGGCCCCATGTGGGGTCGGTCAACCATTCAAATGGTGGCTTCTAGAAGGGTGGGTCAAGTGGGGGACATTGGAATGAAAATGTCAACAATTCCAACCCACCCCCACCTACCATGTCCCCCCTTGCCTCCCTAGTCAATGGGCCGCCCCCCCTTGTATTTTTTATTTTAATTTTTGTGGATGGTCACATGCAATCCCAGCCCTCCATCTCCCATCCCTAGATCCAACGGTTGAGGATTGATTAGACATGTAACCTATATATGTTTGTAATTTTCATTTTTGATGAATTAATGTCATTTGAATCAAACAATTTCCTTGAGCAAGAGCTGGTACGCCCCCTCCTCTCTCCTCCCTCTTCCCCTTGCAGTTGTGAAGGCTGCCATTCTGGAGGTGTGACTCCTCCCTATCGGTTCCGGTCATCATCGCCGCCGCCACGAGCCGCCATCGCACCGCCATCGAGTTCGTCGGAGTTCTGTTTTTAGCCGACCACTGCCACTTCCACAAAATTCTGCAATCAGCCACAAGCTCAGATCGACTTGGGATTTTGAGGGGATGTTCCAGAGGTGTTCCCCACGTCCTAAAAAAATTGGTGGGTCATGAATCTTCGATTTGATAATTTCCCATTTTCGTTCAAATTCCAAGTTCAGTTCTGCCAGTTTCTGATCTGATTTTCCACTTTTCCTGAGTTTCACATCTTCGATCCACATTTTGATTTTTGCTAGGGATCCCAATTTCACTGGGAGTTCTATCCATCAATCCCTCCTTCCACGAAGTTTCCTGATTTTTGATCAGCCCTCCACCTATTTTTCAAAATTCGTTCTCAGAGCTAGCTACGGTGCTGTCCACCTGTTCCTAGATCCAACCACCCCCAGTAAACAAATCATACCAAATCACAGCCACCTCCAATCAGTCCACAAAAAATATCCCCATTTTTCATGTTCAAAATCCTACAACTTTCATGAAGAGCTCAGGAGCTGAATCGGCCATCAACCTCAAGGTCAACGGCCGTTCTCTGACAACTCACCTGCAGATCTGAGAATTCGAGTACTGTATAACAGAAACTTGAAAATTCAATAAAGTCTAGATCCGGCCAGATCCAGCAGATCTCTTTCGGTCTAAATTGGAGGATTGCAAGAGAGCTTTCCAACGATAGCTCATGCGCCCCAATCCGACACCGGGATTGATCACAGCGGTCGTTCTCGCCGGAGCGCGCGCCGGAAAACAGAACCTGAAATCCGTGGGTAGCTAGTTCAAGAATTGGAGATCGGGGCCGATCAACCACCGATCGGCGTTTCCGGCCGACCGCCGTCCGAGGGGGCACGCCACCAGGGGTCCCCATCTCAGCGGGCCCCACCCCAGCAGGCCGAGAGGACAGCGCCACCCGTGGGCCCCACGGACCCGTAGATCTCGCCGTCCGAACAGCAGGAAAACGCGGAGTTCGGCACCGCCGGGCGACATCAAGATGCTGCCCGTCAACCCAATTCGCGTGATTCCCGGGTCCCGCATGTGACCTTTTACCTCCCTGCGTGGAGTGGGTCAAATATTTGTACTGCTGTACAATTGTTTAACCGGGAGTCCGTAAATCGGTCGGGGTTGTCTTCGCCACGCCGGGTGCGTGGAGGTAATGGTCTTAACTTCTCGGCATTCACTTGCTAGTTTAGTATATGGTCTTTTGCTGCTACTGAGAGCGATAGGTACTAGCCCGTGAGTTCATGTCACCGCTGTGAGCGTGAGAGTGACCCGTCCCGTGACTCGATCTGAATCCGAAAGTGAGTCGACTACCCTTGAACTCTGCCGGTTTCTTAACCACGCACGATCCACGTTTTCCCTTACTTGGGACGACGAGTGAGCTTGCATTTCTGTTAGCGATGTATAGCCCATAGGAGCTCTCCGTGTCGGGCTTAGTGTCTCTCCCATCATGTGTTACTGGTCGTGTCCACATCTAGAGTCCGAGGTCCATACCACGTAGAGTCGGTCCCCGTGTCCGTCCCGCATCAAATCTCTTTTAGGGATAGATTTGGGATAGAATATGGACGGATTTTGACTATTCCTATTCTTGCATTTTCTTGTAGTAAGCTAAGTAAAGATTTTGACTGAATTTATCAACTTGAATGTAAAGCCTTTATGATATTCAACTATTTCATTTCTTTGTTTTTTTTATTTAAGCCCGGATATGTTTTTCTTGTGTTTTTGTTATACATGTTTCTACTCATTTCATCGGAGTATTATTTTTGTGTAAATTATTATCGTTATTCAAAACACGTAAAACATGATCCTTCGTTAATATGGGTTCAACAGGTAGCTTCCTGTACTCCATGGGTGCAAACTCTATATAAGAAGAAGGGATCTCTGTAACAATTGCCAGAGTCGACGGCATCCCATCAACTAAGAATATTTTCACTGACCTTGACCTTTTGTAAATATGATTTGAGGGCATCTTGATAAACTTTGGATAGTTTGATAAGTTTAAGAATAGAAATCTTGGGAGGTGTACGTGCAGTCCAAGTGATCCAATGGTACAGATCATACCGCACAGGGTTAGGTTCCTCGTCCTGTTCTTCTTCCATTTGGGGTGCCAGAGTGTCGGCATGTGGGTGTGTATGATGGAACATCCGCCTGCTACGGAAGGCGAGGTTCCATGCCAGTGAAGCTGTAGCGGGGTTCACAGCAAGTGTACGTTGAGGGTGGTGGAAGGATAATATATAGGAGAGAGAATGGACGTAGAGGGGGGATTAATGATGGTGGATATATATTGATGGGTATGAATACACCCGACTTATGTGTACGAACAAATCTAGAACGACCGAATAACACAGCAGAAAAATTAATCGGAACACAATCACATGAACACCAAAGATTTACGTGGAAAACCCCTCCAATGCGAAGGGGAAAAACTACGGGCAAGCCACAGGAGAAAACTTCACTATGAACAATAATGAAAGTACAAATAACTCAAATCTCTTGCCAATACTTGAGTTTGATTACAAAAGAACAACTGGGATTCCAACAAACTAAACTCTCCTACTTGATCACAGCTTAGCACACTGCAAACCTGATCTTCCCTGTAGTGAGAAACCTGTTCAGCTGATGAAGATCTTCCCTTGTTCTTCTTCTTCTTCTTCTGCAACACCTTCTTCCCGGAGCTACAGTAACCTCTCTTTTCTCTCTTGATGGCTTCCTTGAAAAACACCTTGGATCTGGGTTTTAGATCCCCAATAAGATGTTTTATACATGTAGGATGGTCAAGGGACAACCCAGGGACCAGATCCACCAAACCTGCCTAATCCCATGACTTTGGGATTAAATAAACCAAGGAAAGGATTCCATTTCGGACATTGAACAAAAGGTCAAAGATGGCTGCCTCGGGGCTGCCGGTCGACCGAACCTATAGGGGCGGTCGACCGGACATTCTCAGACAACAGCATCTTAGCTCCCTGGGAAAACCGGTCGACCTCAAAAGGTCGGACGGTCGACCGGTTCCGGTCGATCGGAAATCCCGGCCGGTCGACCGGAATGCAATGGGCTGAAAAATGCCCAACAACCTCCCCCTTCAGCCCATAGGGGAGGCTGCCCCGTGACTTCTCAATGTGTAGTCATGCCGACCAGCCGTCGGCAAACCTCTTGCCTTTCTTTTGGCAAAGTCTTCGTCAACATGTCTGCCCCATTGTCATCTGTGTGAACTTTCTGAAGCTTCAGTTGCTTCTCTTCAAACACATTTCTAATCCAGTGGTATCTGACATCTATGTGCTTTGACTTGGAATGAAGAGTTGGGTTCTTGCACAAGTGGATGGCGCTTTGGCTGTCACAGTATACCACATAACTTTCTTGTTTCAGCCCCAATTCATGTAAGAATTCTTTCATCCACAACATTTCTTTGCAAACCTCTGTAGCAGCAATATATTCCGCCTCTGTGGTGGAGAGCGCAATACACCTTTGCAACCTGGATTGCCATGACACAGCTCCCCCTGCAAAAGTAAGAACAAAACCTGATGTGGACTTCCTTGTATCAATATCCCTTGCCATATCTGCATCTGTGTAACCTGTCAAAACAGGTGGTCCACCCCCAAAACTTAAACAAATTTTGGAGCTACCCCTGAGATATCTAAAGATCCACTTCACTGCTGCCCAATGTTCCTTTCCTGGATTTGCAAGAAATCTGCTAGCAACACCCACTGCATATGCTATATCCGGCCTCGTACATACCATTGCATACATCAGACTTCCGACTGCTGAAGCATAAGGGACTTTCTGCATTTTCTCCTTCTCCTCTTCATTTGTTGGACTCTGCTCTGAGCACAACTTAAAATGACCTGCAAAAGGAGAACCAACTGGCTTTGCATTGCTCATACTAAACCTGTCCAATACCTTCTCAATATATTTCTCCTGTGACAACCATAATTTCTTGGCTTTTCTGTCACGAGAAGTCTGCATGCCTAGTATTTTCTTTGCTGGCCCCATGTCCTTCATTACAAAGGACTTGCTAAGTTCCTTCTTCAGCCTGTCAATCATAGACATATCTTTCCCAAGGATAAGTATGTCATCAACATATAATAAGAGAATAATGAAATTCTCACCAAACCATTTGATGTATACACAATGATCTGAAGCCATTCTTTTGTAGTCATTTTCAGCCATAAATGAATCAAACTTCTTATACCACTGTCTTGGAGCTTGCTTCATTCCATATAAGCTCTTTCTCAATCTGCAGACAAGATTCTCTTTACCTATGACTTCGAATCCTTCTGGTTGCTCCATATACATTTCTTCTTCTAAATCACCATGGAGGAAAGCTGTCTTCACATCCAGCAGCTCAACCTCCAAGTCCAGGCTAGCAGCAAAACCTAGAGCAACACGAATAGAAGACATTTTTACAACAGGAGAAAAAATTTCTTCAAAGTCAATACCTTGCTTTTGACCAAAGCCTTTTACAACCAATCTGGCCTTGTATTTTGGTTGAGAACAATGCTCCTGAGTCTTCAATTTGAAAACCCATTTGTTCTTCAATGCCTTTCTCCCCTTTGGTAGTTGTACCAAATCATAGGTGTGGTTCTTCTGAAGAGCATCCATCTCTTCCTGCATAGCTTCTAACCACTCATTCTTCTGCTCACTTTGCATTGCTTCTTGGTAACACTCTGGTTCACCTGCATCAGTAAGCATTACATACTCATCTGTAGGATATCTTTTGGAAGGCTGATGTTCTCTGGAAGATCTTCTCAGCTGAGGTTCTATAGGAGGTTGCTCCTCATCTACTTCCTGCTGTACATGTTCTGCAGGTAAGTCAGCATCTGCCTCTGTATCATCTTCCTGCTGATCTCCCCCATCACCCTGACATACTGGAGGGGAAATTGAATCACAATCTGCTAAGCCTTCTTCAGAAGCCTTGGCTGGTACCTTTTTCTTGAAATCTTCAAATGTTTGATCTTCAAAGAAAATCACATCTCTGCTTCTGAATACTTTCTGCTTTACTGGATCCCAAAGCCTGTAACCAAATTCATCACGTGAGTACCCAAGAAAAATACATTCTTTCGTCTTACCATCCAATTTGGACCTTTCAATGTCTGGGACATGTGCAAAAGCACGACAGCCAAACACTCTCAGATGCTTGTACAAGACATCTTTTCCTGACCATACATGTTCAGCAACATCACCATCTAGAGCTGTACAGGGTGACAAGTTGATCACATCAACTGCAGTCCTCAAAGCCTCATCCCAAAATCTTTTGGGTAGCTTGGCTTGTGAAAGCATACATCTGATCTTTTCCATGATGGTGCGGTTCATCCTCTCTGCAATTGCATTGTGCTGAGGTGTACCAGGAACTGTCATCTCATGCTGAATGCCCTGTGACCTGCAATAAACATTAAATGACCCTGTATACTCACCACCATTGTCTGACCTTATGCATTTCAGCTGTCTCTCTGTCTCCCTTTCAACCCTGGCATGAAACTCCTTGAAAACATCAATAACTTGATCTTTAGTCTTCAAAGCATAAACCCAGACTTTCCTTGAAAAATCATCTATAAAGGTGACAAAGTAAAGTGCACCACTGATACCTGGAACATTAATTGATCCACCAGGAGTTTTTGTTTTTAAAGGACCACATACATCTGTATAGACACGATCCAAGGCATGCATCTTTCTAGACAATGCAGAACTGGTAAAGGAAACTCTATGTTATTTTCCAGCCAAACAATCAATACATGAGTTCAGATGTGTACCTCTGAAGTCAGGTAAGACTTCTTTCTTGGAAAGAACCTGCAATCCCTTCTCGCTCATGTGTCCCAGTCTCCTATGCCACAACTCCATATCAGAATCTTTCTCAGTAGCATTCAACTGATCACCACAAGCTTGAACTTGCAACCTGTATAAGGTGTGACATTTCTTTCCGGTAGCAACAACAAGAGAACCCTTGCTAAGCTTCCATTTACTCTTGTGAAATCTACTATCATAGTCTTCATCATCTAATTTTCCAACTGAAATTAAGTTCAGCCTCAAATCAACCACATGCCTCATCCTTAAGTACCAACTTGCAACCAAGATTGGTCTTTATATGAATGTCGCCCATGCCAATGATGTCTGCCGTCCCATGGTTTCCCATCTTGACGACACCAAAGTTTCCAGCCTTGTAGGTGGCAAAGAACTCCCTCCGTGGTGTAGCGTGGTAAGAAGCACCTGTGTCAATCACCCACTCGAGGTCCTGACATACACAAGAAAAAATATCATCAGAAGTAGACAAAATCAAATAATCATCACTTTGTGCTGTAGCTGTGACATTGTCTTTTGACTCTGCATTCTCTACTTCTTTTCCCTTTTTCTTGTTCTTCTTCGGTTGCCTGCACTGATTCTTGAAATGGCCTTTTTCTCCACAGTTGTAGCAAGTAACGTCCTTTCTTGGTCTAGACTTACTTCTGCTCTTCTGTGAAGTTCCTCTCCCTCTGGATTTTGACCTTCCCCTATTCTCTGAGACGAGTGCCTGTGAATCACTGTGAGAAATTCTTGAATTCTTTCTTCTCAACTCTTCATTCAACAAACTGCTTGTTACTTGACTCATGGAGACAACTCCATTTGGTGCAGAATTGCTGAGAGAGACCACCAGTGTCTCCCAGCTTTCTGGCAACGAACTGAGAAGTAACAATGCCTGCAACTCATCATCAAGAGACATCTTCATAGAGGATAACTGGTTAGTGATACTCTGCATTTCATTCAAATGCTCAGCAATAGAAGTACCATCTTTAAACTTCAAGTTGACAAGCTTTCTAATCAGGAAAGCCTTATTTCCAGCTATTTTTCTTTCATAAAGACCCTCCAACTTTTTCCATAGAGAGTGTGCAGAACTCTCAGTGGAGACATGATGAAAAACACTATCATCAAGCCATTGTCGAATAAATCCGACAGTTTTCCGATCTAACATTTTCAAGCATCGGGTGTCGTTGTTGCGGGCTTTCCACTATCTCCTAGCAACGGACCATACAGATCCTTGCAATACAAGAGATCCTCCATTCTTGGTTTCCATATCATCCAGTTGTTTCCGTTTAAACTGATCATACGGGATGAGTTACCGGCCTCCATGTTCATACACAAATAATCAAAACTGATCTAAACAACCTGTAGGTGGCTCTGATACCAGTTGATGGGTATGAATACACCCGACTTATGTGTACGAACAAATCTAGAACGACCGAATAACGCAGCGGAAAAATCAATCGGAACACAACCACATGAACACCAAAGATTTACGTGGAAAACCCCTCCAATGCGAAGGGGAAAAACCACGGGCAAGCCACAGGAGAAAACTTCACTATGAACAATAATGAAAGTACAAATAACTCAAATCTCTTGCCAAGACTTGAGTTTGATTACAAAAGAACAACTGGGATTCCAACAAACTAAACTCTCCTACTTGATCACAGCTTAGCACACTGCAAACCTGATCTTCCCTGTAGTGAGAAACCTGTTCAGCTGATGAAGATCTTCCCTTGTTCTTCTTCTTCTTCTTCTGCAACACCTTCTTCCCGGAGCTACAGTAACCCCTCTTTTCTCTCTTGATGGCTTCCTTGAAAAACACCTTGGATCTGGGTTTTAGACCCCCAATAAGATGTTTTATACATCTAGGATGGTCAAGGGACAACCCAGGGACCAGATCCACCAAACCTGCCTAATCCCATGACTTTGGGATTAAATAAACCAAGGAAAGGATTCCATTTCGGACATTGAACAAAAGGTCAAAGATGGCTGTCTCGGGGCTGCCGGTCGACCGGACCTATAGGGGTGGTCGACCGGACATTCTCAGACAACGGCATCTTAGCTCCCTGGGAAAACCGATCGACCTCAAAAGGTCGGACGGTCGACCGGTTCCGGTCGACTGGAAATCCCGGCCGGTCGACCGGAATGCAATGGGCTGAAAAATGCCCAACATATATGACAAATGGGTGTGGATTGACTCGATCGGGAGCTTCATGATGGGTGCAATGGTAGCCGGTGATGGAGCGCCAATGCGTGCTGGTTGAGTAGATGGCTTTATAATGGAAGGGATGATGAAAGGCTGGGCCATGGTCATGGACCTAAAAAATTCAGAGCCTTGCACTCCCCCAAGTAACGAGGGAGCCGGGAGGGTTGTTAACCTTCTGCGGGTGGATGTTTGGCATATATATATATATAGGGTTCTCAACTACGCCCATGTAATTTGTGGCTGTTGGGGTTGCCTTTCATTCAGATTTTGCAATCAGTGTATGAACGACAGCTAGCCCAATCTATGTATCTTTCTTTGTTCGTGCAGATCATGTAGAAGATCCTAGAATTGAGAGTATGTATTCAGAATGCGTCCTGGTTGCTTATGAAAGACATGGTTTGTTCTGCATTGGCGCTCTATCCCGTCTGTGTGGCTGGAGGTTAATTATGTGATTTGGTCTCACTTACCAGACATATATAAGAGAAACATATAATTTATGAGATAAAATTTGCACGTAGAATATGCCTATGATTCTATATAAATTCGTATGCGTATATGATTATTAATTACTTGTCGTACTCACATCCTAGTGTTCTATATAATGAGAATTTGCGAGCATGCATACTCATATGTTTAAGTTATTATAAATATATAGTTCTACTGTTTACTGGGTCGCAAGGCTCATTATATTTGATTAACCATTTTCATGCGATTTTGATACAGACTCTGAGTAAGTGACGCCGCTCTGGCTTGTGTGATTTCAATTGGAGTTAGTTATCCTTAGATTGATCTAATTTCTCTTGTAGTTTTGGTAAATTGAACTAGTAGGTTACAATTTTGAGAGTTATGTGATTTTAGATCTTGGGAGCATGATTTGTCGGACCGTACCATATCGATTCGAGTCAGGTGCCTCGTACCGTAATGTGGGGAATATGGAACGTGATTTTGCAACAAAAAGGAATATACACAAAAGAGCTCAGTTGGACAACTCATCCGCTAATTCGTACTGTACCAAGATGGATCCAGTAACTATATCCCAACGATATGGCAAACCTTGCTTGGGACCCATTCGTACCATCTCACTTAACTAAGTAGAGTTTGATATGTCAATGCATTGGACAATTTTCAATTATGATCAGATGATTATAACTATGTTTTACTTCTCGTAAATTTCTTCATCTCTCGACACTACGAATTTGTTGGGTTTGTCCTTCCTTGTACTATGCCTCCAATCATCGATGTTAAGTAATGATTGTACCGAGCCAAAACAAAGGCATTACTACAGTACGCCCACAGATAGCTTGCTCTTCACACGTCGCTCCATATGTTTACAGCATCTACAATATGAATAGAGACGCCAAGAAATCTATTAATTTAACTGACACGGAGAAAATAATAGTACGAAATATCTCCATAATCAGATGGTCGAAAGCTAAATTATTAATTCATTACGAAGTGGCTTAATTTCTCACTTCTGACCTCTATTAAAAACAAAATGCATATATATGGAAGGCTATCAAAGCCAATTTGTGAATGCCCGTTTAATTAGGCTCATCAGTACAACAGATAGTACAAAAACATGGTATTAGTGACTTCTCTCCACACTTCAAGCAAAGCCGTAGTGTATGTCTTCTTCTTTCGACGGGGAAGGCGGCGACGGTGGTGAGGGTGGAGGTAGTGGATCTTTGCACAGGTTCGCCATGTAACACAGGTCATTCTCTGTCACCATCTTCTGAACATTGCCCAAAAGAAGAGGTCCATACACCAAGACCATCTTTTTGCACTGCAAGTAATTAAAATCTTCTCATCGCTTTAAGTACGTACGTACCCCCATTCAATCCTATGGAATGAAACTAATTATATGTAATATACTTCAAATCAACTTACTTGAGCAGCGTGAGTCTCGGACACATCACACAATCTATGAAGCAGCTTGATTATCATGATCTAATTAAGGATGAATTAAAAATGAAGCTCGTTATGCTTAAAGAAAATTAAAAATAAAGGAAATGTAAGAAGATGATGATTTTTTGTGTCGCAATAACAAAACCTGTCTCTCAGCGTCCCCCACTACGTTATGTATGTCTTCCATGGCATTACGACATGGAGCACAACTCTTGTACTCTTTATGCTACCAATAATAGAAAAAAATACATTCACAACATTGTTTAAAAATTAAGAATATAATTTCTTTTCTACTTAAATACGGCACATTAATTTATATATAAGCATGGGTACAACCAACATAACGTAACAACATTTCTAAATAAATACCAATATATGACAGAAAGATGTTAATAATGAAAAATAGATATATATATAGTACATATATATTACATTCCTTTTGCCACACTATTTTTTTTGCCATCTGAATAGACGGCGAGAAAGTAAACTTTCGCTCGTGTGTCATTAAATTTGAGAGCATGGAACTTAAGTTAACCATCTCGGCCTTTGATCATGAGATTAGATACCTAATTAAGGTAATTAAAGTGTGGTACCATATATAGCATCCCTATATTCATATACGTTGGAAATTTTTCCAGTGATGTCAATATTTTGAATAAACTGGATAACATTATAATTTCTTCATTGTGGCTTAAAGTTGTTTCATAAGAAATAAGATAGAAGTATGATACATCTTATAGATTACGGAGAGATGTATTCATCCTTCAAGAGATCTACCTATATGATGCATTAAATTAATGTTAGAGTTTATATTCTTTATCATTTTATGGTGTAATAAAAAAAATTGACATGTTCTATTCTAGGTTAAACTCTCTTGGATTGATTCTAGGGGAAGAAAAATGAAACTGTCATATATATCCATCACAAGATCTATGAAGTGCATGTTTCCACCAAATATTACATACAAAATGTCACAGTTTATGCTCATTGTTACAATGAGATTATGGCATTCTTTTAAAAAAATATTTAAGATTCAATAAGAGGGAGGATGGTTAGTATGTTGTAACGTAAATATAAAAGCTACAGATATCATGTACATTCGTTTGTTTGGATTGTACAAAAGCTTTGTGCAGAGTACCATGTAAGGCATGTAGTTCTTATCATGAATTGATTTGTATCTAACATAATGTACATAACCAAGACATGCAATTTTATTTTTTGTGCTAAAATTATCAGTGAAATTTTTTTAATATATACAATGAGAAGACTAATTAAAGAGTGAATGTTAATTTTATCTTTGATAAAATTCATTAGGCATTTAATTATCTTCTGCATTTCAAACTTTTTAATAATTATGAAAATAAAACCTTCATCAATTCAAAGAATTAGCCAATGCACTACTACATAAAATGCAAAAATCAAGACAAACATATCGCAGTATACAAATAGAAGGTTAGCAAACTATTACAAAATTCACAAGATCTTGATGCTCACCTTTAACGTGGAGATAAGCAATTTCTTTAACATCTCTCTCAAAATTCTTTCACCTGATTCTAGGGTAAACAACTTTGATGGTAGAAAGACTCTTGAAATTTTCGGCTTCAACACTATGCCTTTGCAAAGATTTTCTCCCAGGAAGAAGATTTGGAGGCACAAAGGTGCTTGATGTAGATACCTTCGCGCCATGTGCAGACATCCCTAAAATAAAAGAAGTTAAAGGCTTAATAGGGTAAAACACAAAGAAATTATTAAAGATATTTATCAAATAATGATACCTTTATTTCTAGAGACGAGGAAGCTTCATAACAAATTGTGTTTGAAATTGCATCTATTTCATCACTCAAATTTTGCTCCACTAAAATTTCTTCACATTTTCTTGCAACATCTAGGCATGAATTGCAGATATGGTTTGTCATGATGACCTCCAATAGATCTTTTTTACTTCTAGAAACTCCTACAAGTTGGCAAAATATATAGACCTCTTTAGGATATAGATACATATTGTAGAATGAATGTGTGTAAAACTCGTTAGTACAATTTTTCAAAATGTAAGCATTTCCAGTAATTCACAAGACAAGAGACGTGCAGATTCATAGTTTCAAAGAAAATGAAAGATCACAATTCATAAACACAAGAAACTAAGCAAGTAATAATAGGCAACTTAATTAATAAGAAGGTATTTTGAATTATCCAAAGAAAATGATGTTTAGATGATAATAGGATTAAAGATTAAGCACATGTACCTATAGAATAATTTACCTATCAAAACTTAAGAAAAAATAATATTATTTGCATAGTTTATGTTATGAGATACATCATACAATAGACATGGATATTTATGGCAAAAAAAACTCAACATCTTACAAAAGTTTTTGTAGTCAAAGTGCAATAGTTACCCTCATCCTTAAGCTTCGGCATGATCTCTTTGTTCAAAGTAGAGAATTGATTATTTTATTTTATTTTACTCTTTTTTACTTTTATATAATGTACCTTTTCTATGTGAAATTTATAATATTTCATGTTAATGCACATTCATAGTTCATAGCTCGCAATATTGTTTTTGTTCTCATTCCTATCCATTTAGAATCTTTTCCACTCCTGGGATACCTTCAATTGTTATTCTTAAGTTGAAGAAACTCAAATCATGCTACTAATAAATTAGTTTAAACTTGTAAACAATCATAAGACATTTCATAAGTCATTCTCTTATTGGAAACTATTACAGATAAGAAGCTGATACTATCTTATAGAGGGTTGGTGTAAATATGACAATCAATTGACCAACCTCAAATTTATTTATTGCCCTAACTCTACTTAGCCAAAAGATAAGGTTATGGCAATAATACCAATGAAGATGATGATGATGATGAAGCACAATGGTAATGATGAATAAGAAGTTGATGACGTGTCCTATGTATCCCTACTCAACATTTTCTTTTACTAGCAAGAAAATGTCTATAAAAGGAGAGCAAAACTTTATAATGATTTTTTAATATATACTAATGCAGTCATATTTATGCATTGAAAGGAATGAAATCCCTGTCACTGTGGTCAAGTTCATATGCTTTAAAGATATTTATTAATTACAATTGTAATTAATATAATGAAAAAGAATCTTTTAATACTTTTTAAGATACGTTTGGAAAGACTTGTGGACTTTTGCTTTTTTTTTTTTAACAAAAATCTTTGGAGAGAGAAGAACCTCTTTTATAAGAGTTTTTTGACTTTTCAAAAGGTGACATTTTTATTCTTATATCTCTCTAAAATCAAAAAGTGACTTTAAAAAAAATTTGACGTGCCTAGACTATTTGTTTTGACTTTTGAGGGTAAGACTTTCGAGCTCAAAAGCCACCCCCAAAAGTCTTCCCAACTGTGCACTAAACATAGTGATTATGATGTAAGAGGACTGTTATGCAATTTAATGTAACGTAGAAGTGAAGGAGAAAGTGCTCAGGACATGCAAGTTAGAATTAGCCTATCATTATTAGAAAAAAAATTTTATGTGTATACGAACTACAAAGGAATGAAACCTCATGTCTCTATGAGTTTTTAAGTTAAAAACATTGACATAATTGCATATATAACCTCAAAAAGTCTACACCCCTATATTCACGATATCATCATAATAAACCAGATGTTATCCCATACATCTTATCATCACCTATCTTTTGGTTACCTCTTTTGGTTACCTCATTTGGATGGATTAAGATAAGAAAATGACTAATATACTCTTAGTTGATCTTACATAATGGAAACAATACCGTATATGCCCTTAGAATATTTGAAAACCTCTTATATACCCCCGAAACATGATATTTTACCGTTCATCTAAATATTGCTAACTTTCACGATATTAGAACGGAAGGTATATAAGTGAAACAATTACTTAATTTTGGTGTACAATGTAAAGGTATAGATTAAAATATGCCAGATTTTAGGGGTATACGTGAAATTATCCCTTCTTGATTAACAATATCATCTTAACCATTTTGAATCCATTTCATATAAATTTTTGTTGGACTTGGGAATTTTGTTGATCACTTCTTGATTAGAGCTAAGATTTTAATAAGTTGAATTAAATTAATATGTGAAATTTTATTTTATTTAAAACATAGAAGAAAGGATGATCTTGAATATTTAATTAACTAATTAAGAGCTATATAAACCTAGGACTGTCAATGGGCCAGGCTCGGGTTGGGCTTAGACCGCCCGACCCGAGCTCGACTCATCAATTTTAAAGCCCGACCTGGGCTCGGGCCAGAGCTATGCCTAGTCAGGCCGAGTCGGGTCGACTTCTTCACAAGCACGACTTTGGTCCGGCCTGACTTGACCTAACAAATTAAATAAAATAATAATAAAAATTATATAAATAAATATAAAATTTACAATATCACTAAATTAATTAAAATTTTAGATGTTAATTTATTTGGAAAGAAACTTTTTAATTTTTTTAAAAAATAAAATTATGAAGGAAGAAAAAAAGGAATAATAGGTCGGGCCAGCTTGCGAGTCAAACTCAAACCCAAGCCCAACCTACAGTCCTTGCCAAGATGGACTTTTAAACCTGATTAAGGACACGGGTTGAAAAAGGTCTGACGACCTAGCCCGAAAAAAGCCTGATTGATAGCCCTATATAAACCCCTTATAGGAAATGTCAATGTTCACAAATTCCTTGTACTTCAATAACTCTTTGAATTATCTTAGATGTTTTTGTCTTGTAAAGTTATGGAAGCTTTGTGAACATATGCCTTCTATCAGTTAGACTATAATAGAGATAAATGTGCATCATTTTGTCGAGCTACTTCACTTTTTGATTTTAACTCTTTTCAAAGATAAAAAGAGAAATAATTAAATAAGGGTAAGCATTATTGACCATGTGCGAAATGGTATATGAATTCAACTTATGATTGTTTCATACAAATATGGAAGGATAAAAAGGTAATTAAAAATGTAAAATTACAATTATAAGATTATATAGTTTTTGGCTAAGGAAACGAAGAAGCCCTCCCTTTAGGGTATATTTATGAAATATTATTTCTAGGTGTTACCAAATACTAATCTTTAATACAATTCAAGAAAATTGGCAAAGAACCATAATATTTTGTAATTACACACGGATCCATCCTGACAAGATTTTGTGTATAATTTTAGAGAACATAGATAGTCATTATGACCTTACTACTTCTATTGTTAAAATTAATCACGTTCATGCTTTAGATGTCATGGTCATTCAATTTAGCCTTACATAAGTAGACTTCGAAAATTATGTGTCAAGTATTTCTAACTCTAAAAATGACGTTCATAGCCACTATATTGATGTAGTTTCAACTTTGGTATGGCATGCCTAATTATTCATTTGGAATTTCTAGACTTGACTTAGATGAATAGTGATTTTTTATATATATTTGAGAACTATGAGATTTTACTTGGTAGACACATCGTTTAGGCCTTTTCATAAGCATGAAAAGAGCATTGAAAAAGATAAAAGGAATATTCAAGGTGAGCACAAGTTACAAAAGTTATGTCTAATGGTGAAGGGAAATAGGTAAGAGATGCAACAAAAAATATTAGGTTAAACAAGGTTTTTATGTTAGAAAATTATGAGGCAAACTAAAAAATGTAATAGCCATAATTCTTCCATTTTTTAGTTAATACTCTAGAAAAAAGTCTTAGTTTTCTAAGTATTCTATCAATTCATGGCTAAGGGTTTTATAACATATGTTCTACCTTAAAACCCTTTATGTTCTCACCCTATTTACTTCAATGAACATGAAATATGTGATGAAGTAATTGTAATATATCACACGGCTTTAGCACATCAAAGGGAAGTTTTGCACATAAAGAAGTCCAACAATCATAAATTGCTAAAAGATATTAGGAAATACCCTCCTTAAAAGTTTAAAAGTTATTCAGAGGATTGTCTCTCTTATTTTCATATCATTTTTATAAAGCTGATTACACCCACATATTTACAATAATGCCCCTACCATCACCCTCTATTAGCATTTTGTTTAAATTTCTTATTTAATTTAACAAACCATTAATGAGATTTGAAAAGTCCAATAGATCTCTTATCACTCCTAAACTCATCCTCCCTCTATATTTATCTATCTTTTCTCTCTCTCCCTCTATCTCTTTGATGTAATGTGATGATAAAAGAACTCCTTATAGGGATGTTTTCATTCAAAGCTTAACTTTATGGATTAGAAATAAAATATTCCTTGCATCTTGAATGGAACTTAATCACATAGATACTTGTGACACAATTTTAATATAAGAGTGGTATTAAAAATAATATGAAAATAAGATAGACAATTTGTAAATAAACTTATAAGGAGAATACTTTTGCAAAAAATCCAAAAACTATTACACGAACTCTAATAATTTATTTAGCAAATGGACTTGTGTATGGAAAAAAAAAAGTTTAAAGTGCCTATTCATGTTCCAATACACAATCTTAGTTGTCCAGGTAGCGGTTGGAGTTATTAAAATTGTGTCAACTCCTATCTAGCACTCTCTTACACTACATGGAATATGTCACTACTTACCAGATGTGTTTTAATATGAACCTCACATTTGATTTGTATTAAATTGCTTAGTAAATATTTCATTTTTGATGTGGACGTGCACGGTTATCGTATGTATGGTTTGCTATTGAATATAATTAGGCCATATTAAAGGAGGTTTAACTAGTTCACACAAGCCTTCACACTTGATATCAAATTGTTTTATTTTCCTCTATGAATAGCAAGAGAATTAAAGTAGCACATCTATATTTCATTTACAATTTAGTAATAAGGTTGAGATCATATATATATGTTGCAGTTTCCTAGAGTAGCTTGATACTACCCCATCTTCTCATGTGGAGACAGGTTGAAAGCCATTGTATGCCATGGAAGCCCAATGCATGCTAGAAGGCATAAACGATGTAAGTTTATTCATATAATATTGTATTCCACTAAAAGAAAGTCACACCTAGTTTTATATTAAAACTACTTGTTAATATATTTTCTCAACCTCTCGTCTATATTTAATTATTGTGTTAGAATAGTTGTATATAAATTAAAGGATAAAAAATTTCTAAAAGTCGAATCTATTCTATACAACACCTAAAGATTTTGAATGAGATGACCCAGTAATTTCAGCATGGTATCAGTGTCCATAGTTATGTTCCTATGTCATGCACCCTATACCTTACATTATTCACATGACAGAGACTAAGTCAATCTCCATACGAAGAGACATTAGAATAGTCCACATATTTGTTAGGTGAAAAAACAAGATATGTTTAAATCAGTGGAACATTCGCTACTTAAAGCATTAGCATTCTAAGTAAGATAATCTAATAGTTTCAATGCATTATGTAGAAAGAAAGTCAATTAGTTCCTCATTCACATGTTACAAATCATCAAATATTGTGACAAATTCAAAAAATCATATTAAACATCCGCTTAGATATGAGAAGCAAAGCTAAATATTTGGTTTAGAAGTCATTAATTTTTGTGGACCAACATTTTGCTCAAATAAAATGATTATAAAAAAATAAAGTTATAAACCTAGAAGTTTGTATTCCGTAGGTCTAAAAGCTATGTACAATCTTATAGATGCTACACTTAATATGGTTCTGTATGTATCTCTTTTTTATCTTTTTACTCCATGTACAAAGTCAAGGTTCAAATATATAGTTGTCAGACAATGACAATCATAATCTGATAGAGTGGAAAATTTGATAGTGTTATTTTAAGCAAAACTTCACTTCTAGGAAAAGGAAATATTAGATCATGTCTAACATGTCTATTTCGAATTCTCCATGTTAATAATTGCATCATACCATCGAATCCAATTGATTGTGTCCAATGCAATGTCTATCAATGATGTTTCAAAAAAATAAGGAGGGCTAAGAGATTAGAAAGACATTGATATGAATTAATTTATTGTATGATGAAGTCCATGCATGTTACCACTTCTATTCACAAATTTTATTATATAAAATTTAATGAATATAGTAAGTGGAACAACATGAACATTAATAACATCGTCATTGATAATTTTCATATAGACATTCACATAAACCTAACCTAAAAGCAACTTCATTCCAAATTTTGCAGCTTAAAATTAGCATGGGTAATTGGAAAAGTAGAACCATACCAATTAGATGGTACAGCTATGAACTTAACAGAAGATGATGACACAAACTTTAAATTTAGTGTCAAATTACATTTCTTAGCATTAACAAAGACAGCAGATTTTTTTAATACTATTGTTTGAATAAGACCCAAGTTAGCTCTATTAGCATTAGTCAATAGATGATATAGAACCAAGTTTATATCTCTCAAATAATCAGTGCATTTGCTTAAGTCCTAGGGTATTAAGCTTGATATTATGTGTCAGAGTCAATTGCCATTTTATTATATGGATTTGTGCTCAAATAACTCCAAAGTTTATAGTTCCTTGAATTGTTATTACACACCAACTTGTAGGTGTCTAGATTTAGCATTTGTAACAATCAATAGCTCTAAACTTTGTGAATAATTGGGTAAATTTAACTATGTTTTATTCCACTACAGCTTGATCCAAGTAAGAGGTGCAACCCAAGAAAGGAAGGTAGGAAAGATGTCAGGAAATCACAACTTGGTATAATATGACTTTATTCCTTTAAAAATCTTCAATGAAAAATTGCTAGTAATCCATTTGCTAACTTCTATAGAGAAGACATTTAAATTAGTACGAGTGACTACATTCAACAAAAGCGCTTGCCATTTATATTCAACAAGTATTCTGCCATAAACACTCTAGTTGTCTAAATAAAAGAAGTATAAATAATTGGTGTTTGACAAAAATAGTATTTACTACTAAATTATTTCTTTCACTTACCTTTTTCAAGAGGAATGAAATTACCCCTCTCTCTAGCATCAACTTGTACAAATGAAAGAAGAAGCACCATGGATAACATCATGACCAAGTTCATCTGAAATGTGTAGTTATTTCTCATTTCTAATCCCATGTGCAAGCTTGATGAAGAGGAAATTCATAATGATACAAAATTAGTAACTCTCATTCAAAATACACAAATAAAAGAAATAAAGATCTAAAATGGGATTGTTTAAGCTGAAAGATGAAACTACCTCATGGAAGAGAAAGTAGATGATTGATGGTGGTGATGAGAACACTTCTTGGGATAGAATGATCATCCCTTCTCATCCAAAATATATATGTATGCAAAAATAGACATAACGTAGTTTGTGGGGCCTAGCATCCCTAAGGAAACTTCCAAAATATTGCCAAACATTCACAATCATTTACTTGGGGAGAAGTTATTTTCCAATTAATTAGCAATTATGAAGAAGCTATGGAACTTGTTAATCATTTTTATTTAATTTTTGAGAATTCACAATTGTATTGCTTCACATCATAATGTGCCATCTAATAATAACAATACCATTATCAAATAACAATAAATTATTAAGGAGAAATATCATAGGAAAGGAGAAAAGAATATGTAAGTTTATTTCATGCATCATTATTGAATTATGGAAACATCACTTTATTAGAATGATTTCTTTTGTATCATAATTACACTTTCTAAAACTAGAGGTTTAATTATTAACCATATTAATTCATGATTTAGATTCCTAGTAGTGTTATGGCTCTATAAAAATGATCTTACAAACTTTTCCTCATATTTTTATAGTATTTTTTATTTTACAAATAAAAAGTTGGTTAGACCATATTCCATCAAAGTTTTTAAAATTTTAATACAAATAAAAAAATTATACAAGTTAAAAGAAATGTAGAATAGTTTTGATATCTATGATCATTTGGTGTCATCTAGATGGAATTAGCTTGTTTGTCATAGACATGCATCATCATGAATATTTATTTGATATAAAAGTCAAAATATACTCAGTGTGGAGAAGAGAAAATACTTATTCAAAGGAAACGAACAAACAACCGAGACAATCTAATGGTAAGATTTAAATGGACATAAGCATTCATATTCTGCAATTATTTCCTAGACCTCAAAGAAGGAAAAAGATTACTTATAGATAATTGAAGAGAGGGTTCGATAAACTTAATGAGGAAAAAGAAAACTTTTGCATCTTTAATGACATTGATGATGAAGATTAGTAACACACCATAATCAAATTAATGATCCCATATGTTATATGCCTTCTCAAAAAAAAGTCTTTGTGTGTGAGCTTATCTTTTACTATTGATTCTTCAAAGAGCAAACAAGGGACAAAGGGCTCTTTATTATTATATTTTTATTTATATGTTATTTTTATTATTTATTATCTATTTAGATTTAATTTTTATTTTGTTAGTTTTATTTATTCAACATTTCTTCAATATTTGACACCAAAAATAATTTAAGAGCACTCGATGGATTCTTAACTTTTAGGACTATCATCTCAGAGAACTAGTGGAAAACATCTCTAGTTCATGAGTGTAGATAATTTTTGATATCTTTATTAGATTGGGTAAAAAATATGGATCAAAATGATCTATATTTCACTGAAGCATGTCTTGCGCCCTATGAAGGATGGACCGGAAAGGCGGGCGAGGGAGAATGGGCCGGTACTACTAACAAAGCCAAGCATCTTCCATTCTCTATCTCCTATTTATTACTAAAAGAAGAAAAAGACAGAAAGCGACTCTCCTGGTACCGGTAATAGAGATGAATGAGCACATTAATTGATTAACTCACACTATAATGATGTGGCATATCACACTCTTATGATTTGAAAGTGAGAGCATTTATCAAATAATAAGAGTCAAATTTTAGTTTGTAAATATATCAAGGAAACATTCTTATGAGTAATATTTGATACTTTGGCTTAGTCTAGTTTAGTGAGATTTAAATGCATTTATAGCTGCCTTGAAAAAATGATGCACTCACTTAAAAGTGCGCAATATTAGAATAAAACGTGTTTGATTAACTATTCACATTTTCAGAACATCTTTGATGTTCAATTATTTTTGTCTCTATGCAATTGTACTTAACTGTTTAATTCATAATAATTGGAAAAGAGAACACATCAATTATTTTAATTATATTCCACCATTATGAGCCCAACATTGATCAAGAAATATAAGAAGAAGAAGATGAAATCATTTATTTGACAATAATTCCTTTCATTCTTCCACAATAAAAATGAGAGAATGTTTGTGAAACATATAAAATGTGCTGTTCAAGTATTGAAAAGTATTGAAAAATAATAAGAACTAGATGCAATGATTTGATTAATGGCAATAATGTAAGTTACATTATGATTTGTGAATCGTATTAAGTTGAAGGGAACTTCTATAAACTCTAGTTTGAAATCAACTATTCTTTTTTTTTTCATCAAATTTAGTTATCAATTGCACTGAATCTTTATCCCTTTTTGTGAAGCTTTTTCCATAATAAAGTAGTACAAAGCTTATTCCTCAAGGAAAATGCCAATGACTCCATAATTAGCATACACTGTCACTACTATTTGCCCTTGACTATACCATTATCACTTGCAAGATCGACCCAATGGAGGTAGAAAAGAGGATAGAGGAAAGAAAGGAGTGCAACCACTATCAACTCATCATCAAGAGGAGACAGAGATGAGGAGGAACTAGGGATTGGTGCCAGCACTACCTGTATTGTTTCCAAAGAGAGGTGGAGAATTAAGAAATATAGAGGTTGAAAGAAGAGAGGAAAGAGGGATTGGTGCCATTCCTGAACATACCACTGTTGGCACTCCAAGAAGAAAAGAAGATGAACATGAAGAAGAAATAATAGGAGTAGAAACATTAGAAATGTTTTTGTGCGTGGGTCTATCTTCTACTATTGATGCTTCAGAGAGCAAACAAGAGACCAAGGGCACTGCCTTGACTCAAAAAACCCATTTTTTCCTATTTCTCAAGTACCACAATAGGTTAGATTCTTATTCAAATTTGCCATTTCCGGGACTAAACTCACTTGCTATTTATTCTTTTATTTGTATTTAATATGTTGTTTTTGTTTTTATTATTTTTTTAGATTTAGTTTTCTTTTAGTTTGTTTTACTTATTTAATATTCTTTTAATATTTAAATCCAAAATTGATTTAAAACAATAGGACTTTATAATAGATGAATTGTAAACTTTTAGGGCTATCATCTTAAAGCACTAGTAGAAAACATCTCTAGTTCACGGACGTAAATAATTTTGCTATCTTTCTATTAGTGTAGGTTAATAATATGGGCCAAAATGACCTATATTTCACTCAATTAATTGATTAACTCATACAATAATGATATGTCAAAACAAACTTTAATGATTTGAAAATAAAAATATTTATTAAATAATGTAAAGCAACTTTTAATTTATAAATATATGAAAGAAATATTCTTATGAATATTATTTGATACTCTCACTTAGTCTATTTTTTGTTAGATTTAAAGAGCAATATAGTGATTAGCCAGAGCATTGATAATTGCCTTGAGAAAAGGATGCTTGCGGACTAAAAATCGTGCAATGTTAGAAGAAAAGGCATAGTTGATTAACTATGCACATCATTAGAACATCCTTGACATTCAACTATTTTTGCCTCTATGCGATTGCAATTTATTAGTAGCAAAGTAGCTCCCATTGCAGGGTGAATTGAAGTGCCGAGTAAAAATTACGTTCTAAAATGTGTTTGCAGATAATATTGCAGAAACTTGATACGAACTAAAAAACGTTACGTTCAAGCAATACAAATTAAAAAGATAAATGAGAATATGCAAGGCAGACCATGCATAGGTGACACCATGGTTTTATATTGGTTTGAACACACTTTCCGGTGACCTATGTACTTCCGATACCTAGACCACGTCTAAGATATCACTAGTTCCCACATGAAAAACACTACCCGAGTTTTGATCATATCCTCGGTTCAACAAATCTGCTAGACTATTTGATCTAGTGCTACCACACCAACACTCCAATTTCTGATCAAGTGCCCGGTACACCAAGTTGCTCACCATTTTGATCAGTTGTCGGTCCATTAATCCTTGCTTAGTTTTAATCAGGTGATCAGCACACCGAGTTGACTAAGAGTTTTGATCAAGTGTCAGTGCACCAAGTCTTCTAGACTTTTTCATCTAGTATCATCACACTGACTCTTGTAAAACAAGAGTTACACCTCAGTTGAAAACTACCTCTAATAATAGGCGGATGTGCAAAAATTAAAGCACAAGAAAACCTTAAAAAGAACACATAGAAGAAGTGAGAATAACATAGATGCGTTGATGCATTATGCTCGCAGAAGCTTCAGCTCTTGGTTGCTCTTTGTTTGGCTTGGGCTCTCTAAGGGTGAACTCCTTCAAATAAGTGCTATTTGATCTGGAATGGGTTGCTCATAGCACTTGTATGAAAAAGCTCACTAGATAGTTTGAATACTTCTAATTCATTTTCACACAGGTTTGTCTCACTTCTCGTCATCGACTAGGGCTTGTATTTATAGCCATCTTCACTTGACATGGCTTGTCTTTAAGTGACTCCTCCTCTTACACAATCAGAAAAAGCGGGATTTAAGATGGCCGGAATCCGTCTTAGATCCGTCTAAAAATCCGTCAGAAAATATGTTTGTAACGGATTTCAGACGGATTTCAGACGGAAGTAGGCCGTCTGATATTCTAAGTCACAAATTTGTGACAGTTCCATATTCCGTCTGAAATGCCGTCTGAAAATAAAATTTCAGATAGATTTAATTTAGTCACATATTCCGTCTGAATATCATACGAGATATTTTCCGTCTAAAATACCGTCTGTCTTTAATTCCGTCTGAATTTAAGACGATAAAATATTTGTGTGAAATTCCGTGTTAAATGTTCCGTCCGAAAAGTGGTGAGAATAGCAGTCTGAATTTCAGACGGATTGTAAGACGGTGTTCGTCTGAAATTTCAGACGGATTTCTTTCGTCTCAAATACCGTTTGAAAAGTGAGAAAGCCGTCTGAATTTCAGACGGATTATAAGACGGTTAGCTCAACTGTTCGTCTGAAATTTCAGACGGATATATTTCGTCTCAAATACCGTTTAAAAATCTGTCTGAAATATCAAAATTTATTTTTTAAAAAAATCTTAAATTATTGTAAAAAATCTGTTAGATCACAAATAAACATCAAGAAATATCCTGCTGAAAAAAAATATTGGGAACCTCCTGATCAAATAAACACCACTGAAAAAAAAATTCAACACCATGCTGATCAAATAAACACCACCGAAAAAAAAACTCCAACATGCTGATCAAATAAATACCACCGAAAAAAAACACGTCAACCCTACTGATCGGTCTGAATATCATCAAACATCAAGAAATATCTGGTACATCGTCCATATCCTCCCTGCCCTGCTCATCTCCTCTGTCGCCGCCCGCAGAAGGATCCCCCTACATTAAAAAAATAATAACATTCATTCATAGATAAAAAAATTAGTGCGAAGAAATTAGCATAAATTGAAATCAAACATATCAAATTGACAACTGCAGATTTTATAGACCAACTAACATAGCTTGAAACAATATTTAAATTAATTACATTTGGAGAATGCACTTTTGACCGTCGAGCTCAAACCGGACATCCGATTTGGATTCAGTCAGTTCTGACAAGTCACTTTCATCTCCCAGGTCGTGTTGGAACAATCGGCATGGCCATCCGATCGGTATTTCAGGTTTTAGACCCCCGGACCTGACTTGTCAGTTCATTTAAACTAAGTGTATTTAGAAAATGAACTTTTGAGCGCCGAGCTCAAACCGGACATCCGATTTAGATTCCGTCTGTTCTGACAAGTCACTTTCATCTCCCAGGCGTGTTGGACCGATCGTCACGGCCATCCGACCTGTATTTCAAGTTTTAGACACCCGGACACGACTTGGCAGTTCATTTAAACTAAGTGTATTTAGAAAATGAACGTTTGAGCGCCGAGCTCAAACCGGGCATCCGATTTAGATTCTGTTAGTTCTGACAAGTCACTTTCATCTTCCAGGTCGTGTTGGAATGATCGGCACGGCCATCCAACCGGTATTTCAAGTTTTAGACCCCCGGACCCGATTTGGCAGTTCATTTAAACTAAGTGTATTTA
Source organism: Amorphophallus konjac (assembly GCA_022559845.1). Classification (NCBI taxonomy): domain Eukaryota; kingdom Viridiplantae; phylum Streptophyta; class Magnoliopsida; order Alismatales; family Araceae; genus Amorphophallus; species Amorphophallus konjac. Next base: position 302,997,646 of record CM040122.1, on the reverse strand, counting down.
GAAAATGAACTTTTGAGCGCCGAGCTCAAACCGGGCATCCGATTTGGATTCCGTCAGTTCTGACAAGTCACTTTCATCTTCCAGGTCGTGTTGGAACGATTGGCATGGCCATCCGACTGGTATTTCAGGTTTTAGACCCCCGGACCCGACTTGGCAGTTCATTTAAACAAAGTGAATTTTGAAAATGAACTTTTGAGCGCTGAGCTCAAACCGGACATCCGATTTAGATTTCGTCAGTTCTGATAAGTCACTTTCATCTCCTAGGTCGTGTTACAATGATCGGTACGGCCATCCGACCAGTATTTTAAGTTTTAGACCCCCGGACCCGACATGGCAGTTCATTTAAACTAAGTGTATTTTGAAAATGAACGTTTGAGCGCCGAGCTCAAACCAGGCATCCGATTTGGATATCGTCAGTCCTCACAAGTCACTTTCATCTCCCAGGTCGTGTTGGAACGATCGGCACGGCCATCCGAACGGTATTTCATGTTTTAGACCCCCAGACCCGACTTGGCAGTTCATTTAAACAAAGTGTATTTAGAAAATGCACTTTTGAGCGCCGAGCTCAAACCGGGCATCCGATTGTGATTCCGTCAGTTTTGACAAGTCACTTTCATCTCCCAGGTCGTGTTGGAACGATCGGTACGGCCATTTGACCAATATTTCAAGTTTTAGACGCCCGGACCCGACTTGGCAGTTCATTTAAACAAAGTGTATTTAGAAAATGAACTTTTGAGTGCCGAGCTCAAACCGAACATCCGATTTAGATTCCGTTAGTTCTGACAAGTCACTTTCATCTCCCAGGTCATGTTGGAACGATCGACACGGCCATCCGACTGGTATTTCAGGTTGTAGACCCCCGGACCGGACTTGGCAGTTCATTTAAACTAAGTGTATTTAGAAAATGAACTTTTGAGCACCGAGCTCAAACTGGACATCCGATTTGGATTCCGTCAGTTCTGAAAAGTCACTTTCATTTCCCAAGTCGTGTTGGAATGATCGGCACGGCCATCCTACCGGTATTTCAGGTTTTAGACTCCCGGACCCGACTTGGCAGTTCATTTAAACTAAGTGTATTTAGAAAATGAACTTTTGAGCGCCGAGCTCAAATCGGTCATCCGATTTAGATTCCGTCAGTTCTGACAAGTCACTTTCATCTCTCAGGTCGTGTTGGAATGATCGGCATGGCCATCCGACTGGTATTTCAAGTTTTAGACCCCCGGACCTGACTTGGTAGTTCATTTAAACTAAATGTATTTAGAAAATGAACGTTTGAGTGCTGAGCTCAAACCGGGCATCCGATTTGGATTATGTCAGTTCTGAAAAGTCACTTTCATCTCCCATGTCGTGTTGGAATGATCGGCATGGCCATCCGACCGGTATTTCAAGTTTTAAACCCCCGGGCCCGACTTGGCAGTTCATTTAAAGTAAGTGTATTTAGAAAATGAACTTTTGAGCGCCGAGCTCAAACCGGACATCCGATTTAGATTCCGTCAGTTCTGACAAGTCACTTTCATCTCCCAGGTCATGTTGGAATGATCGGCACGGCCATCCGATTGGTATTTCAGGTTTTAGACCCCCGGACCCGACTTGGCAGTTCATTTAAACAAAGTGTATTTTGAAAATGAACGTTTGAGCGCCGAGCTCAAACCGGGCATACGATTTGGATATCGTCAGTTCTGACAAGTCACTTTCATCTCTCAGGTTGTGTTGGAAAGATCGACATGGCCATCCGACCGGTATTTCACGTTTTAGACCCCCGGACCTGACTTGGCAGTTCATTTAAACAAAGTGTATTTAGAAAATGAACTTTTGAGCGCCGAGCTCAAACCGCTCATCCGATTGTGATTCCGTCAGTTCTGACAAGTCACTTTCATCTCCCAGGTCGTGTTGGAACAATCAGAACGGCCATCCGACCGGTATTTCAAGGTTTAGACCCCCGGACCCGACTTGGCAGTTCATTTAAACAAAGTGTATTTAGAAAATGAACTTTTGAACGCCGAGCTCAAATCGGGCATCCGATTGTGATTCCGTTAGTTCTGACAAGTCACTTTCATCTCCCAGGTCATGTTGGAATGATCGGCACGGCCATCCGACTGGTATTTCAGGTTTTAGACCCCCGGACCCGACTTGGCAGTTCATTTAAACTAAGTGTATTTAGAAAATAACTTTTTAGCGCCGAGCTCAAACCGGGCATCCGATTTAGATTCCGTCAGTTCTGACATATCACTTTCATCTCCCAGGTCATGTTGGATTATCGGCATGGCCATCCGACCGGTATTTTAGGGTTTAGACCCCCGAACCCAACTTGACAATTCATTTAAACTAAGTATATTTTGAAAATGAACGTTTGAGCGCCGAGCTCAAACCGGGCATCCGATTGTGATTCCGTCAGTTCTGACAAGTCACTTTCATCTCTCAGGTCGTGTTGGAACAATCGACACGGCCATCCGACCGATATTTCAAGTTTTAGACCCCCGGACCCGACTTGGCAGTTCATTTAAACTAAGTGTATTTTGAAAATGAACGTTTGAGTGCAGAGCTCAAACCGGGCATCCGATTTAGATTCCGTCAGTTCTAACAAGTCACTTTCATCTCCCAGGTCGTGTTGGAATGATCGGCATGGCCATCCGACCGGTATTTCAAGTTTTACACCCCCGGACCCGACTTGGCAGTTCATTTAAACTAAGTGTATTTTGAAAATGAACGTTTGAGCGCCGAGCTCAAACCGGGCATCCGATTTGGATTCCGTCAGTTCTGACAAGTCACTTTCATCTCCCAGGTCGTGTTGGAACAATCGACACGGCCATCCGACCGGTATTTCAAGTTTTAGACCCCTGGACCCGACTTGACAGTTCATTTAAACAAAGTGTATTTAGAAAATGAACTTTTGAGCGCCGAGCTCAAACCAGGCATCCGATTTGGATTCCGTCAGTTCTGACAAGTCACTTTCATCTCCCAGGTCGTGTTGGAATGATCGGCACGACTATCAGACTGGTATTTCAAGTTTTAGACCCCCGGACCCGACTTGGTAGTTCATTTAAACAAAGTGTATTTAGAAAGTGAACTTTTGAGCGCCGAGCTCAAACTGGGCATCCGATTTGGATTCCGTCAGTTCTGACAAGTCACTTTCATCTCCCAGGTCGTGTTGGAATGATCGGCACGGCGATCCGATCGGTATTTCAAGTTTTAGACCCCCGGACCCGACTTGGCAGTTCATTTATACAAAGTGTATTTAGAAAATGAACTTTTGAGCGCCGAGCTCAAACTGGGCATCCGATTTGGATTCCGTCAGTTCTGACAAGTCACTTTCATCTCCCAGGTCGTGTTCGAATGATCGGCATGGCCATCCGATCAGTATTTCAGGTTTTAGACCCCCGGACCCGACTTGGCAGTTCATTTAAACTAAGTGTATTTAGAAAATGAACTTTTGAGCGCCGAGCTCAAACCGGACATCCGATTGTGATTCCGTCAGTTCTGACAAGTTACTTTCATCTCCCAAGTCATGTTGGAACAATCGGCACGGCCATCCAATCACATAGTACATAACTGCATATCTCTTCAATCTGTTCTAGAGTATGACTGAAGATGGTCTGAACCATGGCTCTTATGTGGCTCTTATATCTCTTCATGTCTGTTCAATCATGGGTTGCAGGGAGAAATATCTCTTAAGTATTTTACATTTATGACCCCTGAACCCTGGATTTTCTCAATTCTTCTAAACTAAGTGAGTTTTGAAAACAAGGAGTTTCAAAATTTCAAATGAACATAATTGAGTAATTCCATCAAAATAAAAACATAGTAAACACTCACATGTGCGGCCTGTGCTGTGGTGGTGGTGGATTGCTGAGGGAGCATTCCCCCCTGGGAGAGGAGGCCACTGATTGCCTGCAAAATGATTGTCTGCTGGCTAGAGATCTCCTGTTGGAACTGCTGCTGCTGCCGTTGCAAATCAGAAATCTGCGATCGGACTATGTCCATCATGTCACTGGCAGAAGCGCTGGGGGCAATTTCAGGTATAGTGAAGGCACTACTACTGGTTTGGGTAGAGCTAGAACTCGCACACGATGATATCACCGTGCTAGCGTCTAGGCTCTCCCCAAAATCATATAGTCGGCCTTTCTTCGGTACGCCAGCTGCTGCCACCCACTCCACCGGATCGAACTCCGGCTACTGCGTGTCTCCCTCCCCATACTTCTCTATCACTGCTTTGCTATATGTTTCATACAAATTGAATAAAATAACTAGTCAATTTCATATGAATTTCATGCTGATTTAAATGAACGGTAGAAGTTGCATATGTAGATAAACTTACCGCTGCTGACTTAGCTGTCTCACTCACAAATTGATTAGTCCCCTTCTTTTTATGTGTTCTGTCGAACACCTCGAGGAACGACGGAGGTCGATTAAGCTCCATAGCCCGTTATATAATTCATAGTAAAAAAAGTCAAATATTGGGATAAATTGTTAGAAGATAAATTGTTATATTACTTACCAATTTTTGTTTATGAGCCGCATAAGAGATGGACCCACTCGTATGGAAATTTGAACCTGGTTTTGACGCCTTGTTTGCTTTGGCTTTTTCGGACTTTTCTATCCACTTGGGGTCGGCAAAATGGTCACAATATATCTCCCAATCCTCCTGCCTCATCCATAGAGGGCGGTGCACCTTCCACAATTGTCGGTCTTCACTCCCCGCACTCAATTTTTTAGCATGTGCTCGGGCCTCATGTATTTTCCTCTTGTAACTTGACTGCATAGTAGACTCCTAGGCATGACGACATCTCGCCGCGCCATGTCCACACGTGAATTGAAAAGACCGCTGTAAATCAATTACTTTTCACACTTAGTATACTATTGTGAATTGAGTTTGGGAAATACTTGAATTAAATGACGTAATTACTTACTAAGAACATGTTGTATAATGAATCGTGGACGGCCATCAGAAATTCTCTGAAAGTGGATGTGCCCCGGGCACATGTGCCAACATGAGTTCGGTGGAATGATGGACAACATTGTGGGGTTCAAATTTCTTACTGCAATTGTAAATGTCAAAATATTCATATTAGACAGTTGAAGGCTAATTAAATAATGAATGGAATATAACCTTATAGATTTACCCGGAGATCCAACACGGGCGACGTCCATCATAGGCCGTGCCTCCCTCGTGACGACTACCGGCATCGTCAAGTGGCTGACTGGTGGGGGTGTGTCCTGTACAAGTGGGAGGTGGTGGGAGGGCACTGGGATCTGTAAGAATAGATCTTCACAAGTAAAACTAAGTGTATTACAGATCTTTGAAATAACATAATTAATTAAAGAGGGCACTGGGACCTATACATACCTGCAGTGGGAGGTCGTGGGGGTGGCATCTGCACAACAGGTGGGAGACCACTGAGACCTGCAAGAATTAATTTTCATAAGTAAAGTAAATATTGGAGAATTTAAATTAAAATATACATACCTGTAGCGGGAGGTGGTGGGGGTGGCATCTGCACAACAGGTGGGAGACCACTGAGACCTACAAGAATTAATTTTCATAAGTAAAATAAATATTGGAGAATTTAAATTAAAATATACATACCTGCAGCGGGAGGTAGTGGGGGTGGCGTCTGCACAATAGGTGGGAGGCCACTGAGACCTGCAAGAATTAATTTTCATAAGTAAAACAAATATTGGGAACTTTAAATTAAAATATACATACCTGCAGCGGGAGGTGGTGGGGGTGGCGTCTGTACAGCAGATGGACGGGCACTGAAACCTGCAAGAATTAATTTTCATGTGGAGTGATACAAATATTGCGAACTTATAATTAAAATATACATACCTGCAGCGGGAGGTGGTGGGGGGTGACATCTGCATAATAGGTGGGAGGCCACTGACACCTGCAAGATTTAATTTTCATAAGTAAAATAAATATTAGAGAATTTAAATTAAAATATACATACCTGCAGCGAAAGGTGGTGGGGATGGCGTCTGCACAATAGGCAAGCCGACACTTGAACCTAAAAAAAATTCTTTTAGGCAAGTAAATGATGTAAACATTTATATAGCTAAATTTTTTAATAGATATACCTTGTGCTCGAAGAAGACGCCAAACAGGAGGGAGTAGAGCCCTTGTCACTGCCCTGTCTCCTCCCACTCCTAGTACGACCTCCTCGAACCATGTCTTTATTACTGACAAAATAATTAATACATATTAATCCTCAATTGCACAAGACTAAAATCTCTGTTATTAAAAATTATGCAAAAAGGTAAGGATATCTCAATAAATTATGAAAACGTGCCTCCCTCATGTTGATGATATATCTAACTCATCATCATCTTCGTCATCCATAGTAGCCTCATCAGATTCAAACTATTCGTCTTCATCTGATTCTTCCCCCCCCCTCTAACATCAACATTTAGTTCCATCAGATCGACTTTTTCCACTTCATCTCGCGTACGTAATGACAGTGGCTCGTCAGATTCGTCCAGATTAAACCTAGAGGAACCGACAACGCCAACTTCATCTGATTGATAATATTCAGCACTAGCAACCTCTGAGACATCTCCACTCATAGTTAACTCATAAGTGAGAAAGAGTTTTGAATTAACCCTGCAAACTGTCCACCAATCTCTATTCTTGAATGATGGATAGCTTGAATAGTACACTTGCTGGGCTTGTGCGACTAAAATGAACGGTTCATAGGTCTTAAGTTTAGACCTATGCTTGACATCGACAATCCCATAATTTGTGTCATGTCGAATAGAACTAGGATCAAACTATTAACACTTAAATATGTAAACATGATTATCTTGTCCCAAATACTGAAGTTCTAAGACTTCTTCAAGAATACCATAGTAGTCCAATTCCACTTCATTGTATAAACTTCCCTTCACAGATATGCCGCTGTTCATCGTAGACTTACTTTTTCCATAATTCATTGTATGCAATTTGTATCCATTCACAATATATCCTGGATAGGCACGTGTCTGGTTCGAGGGGCCATAACTTATCTGTTGTACTCTTTGATCAGTAATGAGACATTGTTCAACCTATATTCAAATTAGAGTAGTTAAAATAATAACAATTACCTCAACATACATAAATACAAACATATATATTCAACGATGACACTAACTCGGTTTCTCAGCCATTTGGCAAAAAACTTCTCGCGTTCTTTTTCAATCTCCACGTCCTGGATATTTGGGCATTTTTCAGCTAATTCCGAATCAAATTACTTGCAATATAAATGCACTACTACTTTAAATAAACTGTAGAAGAAGGATGAACAACTTATGGACTTGCTGGAAATGTGAGTTAAGAACTTACTCAACATAAGGTTCAATCTCGAGGTAATTCAGAAGAATATATATCTCAGCGGCATGCAACTCTCTATCTTCGAGCGTGCGAGTCAAGCAACGTCCGAACGCACGTCCAGGATGTTTAAATATGGAGAGCCAATCGGACGATTCATCCACTCCCCCATCATCATTACATGGAGGTCGAGTACGATGAGTTTGAATCTCTGGCTCAAAGTACATAGAATAGAAGTTCAAAATTTCTTCAAGAATGTATGCCTCAGCAATCGAACCCTCCACCTGTGCCTTGTTGCGAACTTTCATTTTTAATTCATGCATGCACCTACAACAACAAGTCAGATGGCAACGATATGTACCGGCCATGGACGACTTGTAAGTTAACAAAAATTGTCACATACCTCTCAAATGGATACATCCATCGAAATTGTACTGGCCCTCCGACGATAGCCTCATATGGCAAATGAACGACCAGGTGCTCCATCGAATCAAAGAATGCCGGAGGAAATATCTTCTCTAGCTTGTAAACGGTTGTGATAACTTTTTCTTCGATAGTTTGTACATCCCGAAGTCTGAGTTCTGATGCACATAAAATCTTGAAAAATTGACTCATCTCAGCTAGTGCTCTCCATATTTGCTTTGGCAATAAATAACGGAATGCAATGGGCAGTAGCCTCTCCATGAACACATGACAGTCGTGACTTTTCATACCATATATTTTCCCCTCATTAACATTCACACAACGGGCAATGTTGGATGCATATCAATCTGGGAATCTCAACTGTTTCAACCACTGGCACACTTCCTTGATCTGTGTATCATGAAGCACGTAAGTTGCTTTAGGTTACACAGTTTTGCCATTTACGTTCTGTAGTTCCAGTTCTGTACGTTTACAAAGCATCTTTAAATCCATACGCGCTTTGGCGTTATCCTTTGTTTTCCCTTTAACATTCATGATCGTATTGAACACATTATCAAAAACATTCTTCTCGGTATGCATGACATCCAGATTGTGTCATACAAGAAGAGTTGACCAATAAGGCAATTCCCAAAAAATACTTTTCTTGTTCCAGTTGTGATCCTTTCTAAAACTAGGGAGTTGTCGTGTGCTACCAGACAATTATACTACATCTGGTAAATTGTGCACCCGTGACGCCATATATAGACCCAACACCCGTTGCAAGTCAGCTTCATCCATTTCAACAGTATTTTTTTTAAACGAGTCTTTTTACCTTCGAAAAGGATGGTCACTTGGTAGCAACCGCCGATGGCAATCAAACCAGCATGCTTTCCCACCATGTTTCAATACAAATGATTTGGTATCTTCCATACAGTAAGGACATGCTAACCTCCCATGTGTGCTCCAACCAGATAGCATTCCATATGCAGGGAAGTCACTTATTGTCCAGATCAGTGCAGCCTTCATAATAAAATTGTGCTTCCTATATGCATCATAAGTAACAACTCCATCAGTTCATAAAAATTTGAGCTCATCAATTAATGGCCTGATATATATATCCAATTTTTTTCCGGGACTTTTTGGACCAGGAATTACTAAGGACAAAAATAGATTTTCTCGATTCATGCACATGTGCGGCGGAAGGTTGTACGATGTCATGAACACTGACCAACAAGAATAAGATGCCACTGAACCACTGAATGGATTAAAATCATCTGTGCATAAACCCAATCGAACATTACGTGACTCCCTTGAAAAGGCAAGATGAGTACGACTAAAGTGAGTCCAAGCTTCACCATCGGTAGGATGACTGATTATATCATCGGCACGACGTACTCTTTCGGTGTGCCATGTCATATGTCGAACCGACTTTGAGGACATATACATCCGCTGCAGCCTGGACACAAGAGGGAAGTATCGCAATACCTTTTAAGGTACATCTTTTGCCTTTGAATTGACCCCCCCTTAAGTTTGAATCTGTCATGGCCACAAATGGAACATGATATCTTATCTGCATCGTCTTTGTAATCTAACATACAATGATTCGGACATGCATCTATTTTCACATATCCAAGTCCTAAGTCATTGACCATCTTTTTTGCACGGTAAAAAGTTTCTGGCAACTTCTCGTCTCGAGGCAACATACTCTTGATCAAGAGGAGGAGACGGTCAAAACAAGTCTCACTGATGTGAAATTCAGATTTCAAGTTCAACAACTGTGACACTGCAGACAATCGAGTGTGCTTTTCACAACCATCCCACAGCGGCTCATCAGCATCCCTAAGTAGTTCATAAAATCTTCCGGCTGTCTTATTCGGCGCTTCCTCATGAACATTAAAACTAGGACCAGCAGCATCTACAACCATATCCACGTACCCACTTGTGCCTGTAATATTGTCGGGCTCATACCTCAAGAATTGCTCACCATGACACGTCCAATTCGTATAACCATCCACGAACCCTTTCGTGTACAAATGATGTTGCACATCCCATGTTGAACGCCACCTAAAGTTTCTACAACTTGAACAAGGGCATCGAATGTGACCGTCGCGGTCTATTCCTGCATTTGGAATCCCCAATGCAAATTGAATGAAACTCTCAACTCCATGCTTAAAGTCATCTGACACTACCCGGTCAACTATTCTACGATACATCCATGAACGATCTGTCGACATTTTGCCTGCACCCAATAAATGACAATACACATCCTAACTTTCAAATCATTACTCCTGATATTACACCCGACCCTTTCCTCACATCATTCATCATAGACCATTTGCAATTGGAAGAGGAATATTAATTAGATTATCACTTTTTAACTCATCCATGAAGGTTTGATCGTACAATCACTTACTATATGTGCTGCATGATTTGCAGAAAATTTTGGCATCATCTCCCCACACTTCTCCGATATACCAAAAATATTTATTGATTTTGAAATTTTATTAAACACTTACAAGTAAGTGATTAAGAAAACACTCAAAATCAATAATGGTATATCAGAGAAGAGTGAGGAGACGCAACCGAAATTCTCAACAAACCATACAAACACATATAGTAAATGACTGCCTAAGTGCGATCAAACATTCACAGACTGTCCAAATGGGACAATTCAAGACTTTGAGGTAGATATATACATTCTCATAAACAAATGAGAACATACACATCAATCTTAAAGTCTTGAACGGGAAGGCACATTGACACGGTTTTAACGCGCTCTCCTGAGGTGCGTGTAATGTTAGGTCACACCCACGCACCTCAGCTCACAGGGAATACCTCATGCATTTATATAACATAAAATTAAATAACAACGTAATTATCATTATGCATATATCAAATCAAATAACACCCAAATTACAAAATTTTTCAAATGAAGAACATCGAAGCTAAACAATCTACATTTTTGAGTCAAATTAACATCAAACTTCTATTAAAATCAGATTTTAAAATATATTTACATGCAATTAAAATCCACAAAGTTTGAAATCATAAAATGAATTTTTTGAGTATTTACCTATTGCTATAGAGAATTCTGATTTCTTTGTATTTATCCACATCTTTGTATATATGTACTACTTTAGATATGTGGGCATTCCATTTCTCTATATCTTCTTATCATCATAAGACAAGGTTCAAATGGGATCACTTTCAGCCTCAGTGGAGCATCTATCGCCTCAAGAATGTATCCCTCGGTGTCAGGGGAGCATATGCTGTCTAGGTTCTAGCGGTCTGTGCACTGCTGTCTCTGGAGGGCATCCATTGCCTCTGGAGAGCATCACTAGTGTCAGAGAAGCATGCATTGCTGGTTCAAGGCATTTCGATGTCACTCGGAGCCGGTCGACCGACATACTGTTTGTGCTGACCTGGTTCTTTGGGCAATGCATGACCTGACTGATGGTGGGGGAGCATCTACAGTCGTTGGAGGGCATACTCGGTCTCAGGAGAGCATCCTTGGAGACAGGCGAGCATGCACGTCTAATGTACCCCGGAAGAGGATTTATGTTTAGTTAGGGGCATTGTTGTTCTTAATCTCCTGACTAATGACGCCCTAATCTCCTAGTATAAAAGGGTGAACTCTCTCTTTGTATTGTAATGGAGCCGTCTGATTATTAGTGGATTACTGCTGCGGCCGTGGATGTAGGAAGGCATCTTGCCTCCGAACCACGTAAAAAATCCCTGTGTGTTCTTGTTATTGATCTTTTCTTACTCCTTTCTTCTTCCTCCTCTGCTGGTTGTCCATCTCTGAAGGTATTGCATTTCCTAACAAGGGTGCAGCTAAAATTGGAAGGCTGGCAGTCAAACTTTCTATCTCAAGCTGGTAGAGCCATATTGATTGACTCAGTCCTATATAGTATGTCAGTTTTCCTTGCCTAAGTCACTTTTATCCCAAAGAAGGTGATCAGTTTCATTGACCAGCTACCTTGCTTCTTTTCACCTATTCCCCCAGGTCAATTTAAAGTAGCCATTTCTGGTCTTCTGCAGATTGGCACCTCAGAAGTTCACATTGCATGTTGATGGGGCCTCCAAGGGTAATCCTGGTAGGTATGGTGGTGGAGGTTGTGTAAGAGACTCAAATGGTAAATGGATGGTTGGCTTTGCTTTCCACTATGGCATTGGGAATAGTCTTCTGGCAGAGGCAAGGGCTCTATATGATGGGTTATCAATTGCTAATCTAGGTGATCTATGTTTGGCAGCTGTATATTCAGATTGTGCCCTTCTTGTGGAGGCTGTAAGGAAAGGAGATCCTCCTAGCTGGATGGTTCTCCCATGGTGGAGGAAGATTTTGGATCTTATCCATGAAAGTGGCTGCTTGATATTGCATACTTATAGAGAGGGCAACCAGGTTGCAGATTCCCTGGCGTCCTATGCATGCAATACTCCAGAAAATCAAGTTTTCATTCAAGTAGGAGACCTCCCTCGGTTGACAAAGGGTGCATTAAGATTGGATAGAGCTAGGCTGCCAGCCATCCGAGTAGTTTAGATTTTCGATTGTACTTCATAGCTTTATATTTTGCTATATTTTGAGTCTCTTTGTCCTAACAAGACATCCTAACAATAAATCTGAGTAAGATTACATAAATTAAAATAAAATGAAACAACATATAAATATGAAATTAAATTTTTACTTACTGTTTATTTGAAAAAACTTATCTGATTCTTTCGTTCCCTTTCCCTCGGTCGATTATCCTACGATGAATACAACAATATATTAAATAAAATAAAAAATAATTATTATATCTACATGTGTGAGACGGGTGTGTGCGTGTGCCTGTGAGGGGGGGGGGTGCAACGGAAGCCCTGCGGCCAACGGTAGAGGGAGAGGGGGCCTGCGGCCAACGGTAGAGGGAGAGGGAGAGGGGGGCTGAGGTGTGTGAGTGTGTTTGTGTCTGTGTGTGCGTGTGTGCGTGTGTCTGTGTCTGTGTGTGCGTGTGTGTGTGTGTCTACGAGGGGGAGGGGGGCCACGGACAGGGGAAGAGAGGCGGTGGAGGGGGTGGGGGAGGGCGGCCAGAGGGAGTGAGGGAGAGGGGAGAGGGAGTGAGGGAGCGGGACAGGGGAGAGTGAGAGGGATTGAGTGAGGGAGGGGAATAGGATCGGGAGAGGGAGAGGGAGAGGGAGAGGGATTGAGTGAGGGAGGGGAACATGATCGAGAGAGGGAGAGGGAGAGCACTTACCGGCGACGACGACGGCGATGATGGTAGGAGGCTGGCGGTGACGGCGACCGTGAGAAGAGGATGATGGCGGCGACAACGACGACGACCGTGAGAGGGAGGGAGATTGGCGAATGGCGACGATGGCGAGGACGGTGGGGCCTCCGGCGACGACGAGCACGGCGACTCCGGCGGCAACGACCGCAAGTAGAGGAGAAAGAGAGAGTGAGAGGGAGAGTGGGGGTGTGTGGAAATGGGGGCGGGTGGAAGGGGTGGGAGGAAGGGGTCGATGGTGGCGGGGGATGAAATTTTGAGACGGAAATATGGACGGAACTTAGTTTCGTCTGAAATTTCAGACGGATTATTTTTCGTCTGAATATACGTCCCAATTTTGCGACGGTATTACGGACGGAATATATTCCGTCTATAATTTTAGACGGATCTTTAGAGAGAGTATAGTATGTCCTAAATAGAGATGAAATTTGTGACAGAAATTAATCCGTCACAAATTCGGAATATCCGTCTGAAATATAGACGGATTTTAAGATCAAAAATTTTTATCTGAAATATCCGTCTGTATTCCCGCTTTTTCTAGTAGTGTTAGATCTTCTCCTTTCGCTACAAGAAAATGCGTAGTTAGCGACGGACATCTATCGCTAATCCGTCGCAAAATTGCTTAGCAATAGATAGCCTTTGTCATTGAAATTTACTCACTAATTAGCGACGGACAAGTATCCATCGCTATTCTATCGCTGCTTCACAACATCTTAGAGATGGATACCTTTCGTCATTAATCCATCCCTAAATATAATTTAGAATTTTTTGCATGAAAACTATTGTTAAACAGGAATTTTCAAAAAAAAAAAATTTTTACAAATGTTTTAGCAAGCATATCACTGTGTAAATCTAAAATGTGCAAAAATAACAAACTTATTTGCAAGCATATCACTTCTTTTTGTCAAAAACCTACCAAAAAATACGCGTAAATGGCATTTATGTATTATTTGAATTCAACCAGTGATATGCCTACTAATATATTTCTAATAATTTTTTTTTGTAAATTAACCTCTAACAATGGTTTCCATGTAAAAATCCCTGTAATTTATCGATGGAAAAATCTATATATTAATTCATCGCTAAATAGAGATAGATTAGTGACTGATTAAGCTATCTCTTATATTTATTCATCGCTAATTTTACTACATTTAGCAATGGATTAGAGACAGACTATTTCCCGCTTTAAATTTTATCCGCCGCTAATCCATCGCTAATCCATCACTAAATAGAGATGGATTAGCAATAGATTATGCCTTCTCTAAGTATTTGTTGCTAATTTTACTTTGGTTAGTGATGAATTAGAGACAGAATATCTTTCGTCGCGGCTAATCCGCTGCAAATCCACCACTAGTCTCTCTTCTCTTATTTCCATTAGCGATTGAGTCATCCGTTGCTATTTTTTTAAAAATATTTTTACTTTAAATATAAAAAACTTGTTTACACAAAAAATAGAAAATCTCACACATCATACACACTATAAAAAAATGAAAAATACACACTTTCATCATTACAATAACATCCAAAATTCTTTAAATATAATGTTTCAAAGTATACTTTATTTACATCATTGGTCCAAAAAAATCAAAAAATATCTGATGTTCTCTCCACGTCATTGTCTCCCCTATCGCCATCACGTGGATGTGTAGTAGGATCCTCCTACATAAAAAATAAAAACAACAGAATATTAGATGTGCATATATGAAATAGATTTCTTAATAGACAAATTGAAGTAAATAAATTCTTTGAAATTTAAAAAATAATTCCTATTTGGACTTTGTCAATTTTAATGGTCACTCTCACGGCCACGATCGTGTTGGAATAATCAGCACACTGATCAGACTAGTATTTCAAATTTTTGACCCCCCAAACCTGACATCTGTGATTTTAAACTAACTTATGGGTGATTTGGGCATTGAGCCTAACTTAAGAATCCGATTTGGATTCCGTCAGTTCCAACATGTCACTCTTATCACTCTGGTTAAGTTGGAACAATTGACACATTGATCGAATTGATATTCCAAATTTTTGACCCCCCAAACTAGACATCTTCGGTTTTAAACTAACTTAATTCATAAGTGGGTGATTTGAGCGCCGAGCCAAAACTAGGAATCCAATTTGGATTTCGTGAACTCCCACAAGTCACTTTCCCCACCCCGATCGTTGTGAAATAATCGGCACACCAATTGGACCAATTTTTCATATTTTTGACCCACCTGAACCTAACATCTTTGGTTTTAAACTAACTTAATCCATAAATTGATGATTTGAGTGCCAAGCTCAAACTAGAAATTTGATTTGGATTTTGTCAACTCTCGTAGGTCACTCTCACTGCCCCTATTGTGTTGGAACAATCGACACATAGATTGGACTGATATTTCATATTTTTGCTTCCCCAAACCCACATATTTGGTTTTAAACTAATTTAATTCATAAATGGGTGATTTAAGTGCTGAACTCAAACCGAGAATCAAATGTAGATTCCATCAGCTCTCACAAGTCGCTCTCACCTCTTCGATCATGCTGGAACAATCAGCACACGGATTGGACAATTATTTCAGATATTGGACCCTCAAACCCAACTTTTCTGGTTTATCTTAAAGGGGTTATTTTGAGCTAACTTAGTTTTCAATTAAATTCTTTTTAACTAAATAGTAGTATTACAAGTCAAAAATTGTAAATTAAAATGTGTAACAAGTATGGTACTCACCTGAGGGGGCTATGATGAACATGACGATGCTCCTTGTGGAGGATGCATCCCCATCTGAGAGTAAAGGGGGGCCATCATGCTCACTATCTTCTGCATGAGGCGCAGCTCCTGAGCTTGGAGCTGAGCTGTGAGTCGTGTGTCCATCTCTGCTATAATGGCCTCTCGACTATGACTCACAGATCCGGAGGGGCCCATAGTGAGGTGCTGGTCTCGGAGGGGCTTGAACCTTGGGAAGATGTTGTCACCTTGCCTAAATTAAAGCTCTACCTAAAACCATACACCCGACCTTTCTTTGGTGGGACGATTGTCTCTATCTACAACTCTCGATCTATCTTTGAATGCTACGTGGTGTCCTCCATGTACTTCTCTGCCATCCTTCTCTAGTATTCCCCCTGCAAATTGAATGAAAAGAATTATAAATTTTAGATTAATCATTCATATTTGGAATAAAAAAACTTGTATATGTAAATAAACTTACCAATGCCCCTAGGAATTTTTTCGAGACATATTCATCCTTCCTTACAGTGGAGCCCCTATGCCTATTTTGAAAATCACATGAAAGAGTTGCTTTAGAATTAATGTTGAATAAAATATAACAAAATTAGAAATATTACTTACCAATCTATGTCTTTGGGTCGCGAAACTGATAGACCCACTCGTATGCACACACGTTTGTGGCTCTTGGGCACGGTTTGCTGGCAAAGCCTAGGACTTTTGTTTTCACCCTTCATCCTTCCATTGCTTAAACATAGAACTCCAAGTCTCCCCTCTCAACCATTTGGGGTCGTGTTCCTTCCAAACCTCTGCGTCATCAATCCCCACCATCTTTTTTGCCTTCTTCTGAGGATTATTCAAAAAATCGATCAATCAATTTTTTGGAACCTGCTCCCAGACATTCCGAGCTCTAGCCTCGTCCGATGTCCTCCTGAAGCGATACCTCGCCCATAAAAAAATTTATATTCATTAAGTCAATATACTAAACTCAAGAGATGAGAAAGGCATAATTTAAAAGATTAAATTGCATACCATGAATTTGTTGAATAATGAGTCCCGAACATCGATCATGAAATCCTTCCACTGGATTGCCCCCTAGGGAATAAATGTAACACTCCTAATTTTTTTCTAGAAATTATTCAAGAATTTTGGGGATTAAATATAATTATTAAGCATTTAAAAAGACTTAATGGGCTACTTAAATGAATTAAGGGTTAATTAAATCAATTTAAAGACCCTATATTAACCAAAGGGTTAAGCCCAACTCAAATAGGCCCAAAGACTCAATTTCAAGACCTTTAGGCCCAAGCCCACTTCTAAAAATATAACTAGGGTAATTTATGGATTTAAAATAGGATAAATAGGCTAATTAATGGGATAAATTAGAGATAATAAGAAAATTTAAAAATTTTGGAATAAACACCTAAACGCGGTCTATCGCACGACCGCCTTCTCACAATAGCGGTCGCCAGATGACCGCTACTATGTTCCGTGAATGGAGGTGTTGGAAGCGTAGAAAAATTAGATTTTTTCCATCCCAATCTCTATAATTCTAAGCTACCTGGCATGGAAACTGAAGAGGCGTGATCTCGCGCGGGTCCTGAGCTGAGGAGATGATCACCGGATAGTGAACTGCAAAGAAGGGAAACGGATCAAGGGGCCCAGGGATGGTTCCCTGGGGCAAACCCTTCAATGCTTAAGTCAGTAGAGCAATGGTGGAAGCTATGTAGGGAGGAGGAAGAAGATGCACGAGATCCCTCTACACCAATGTGGTGAAGTGGTTCATGCTCAGGGAATTTAGGCGTATGTTTTGCCCTTACCTTACGTTGGAGGAAGTCTCAGGTGCACTGGCCTCATGACTCCCGTAAGCTGAGGGGTTTTCGGCGGGAGTTACGTCCTCAACGTGGGCTCTTTACGTCCTCATCGTGGGATCTTTATAGCCTTGAGGGATCATGGGTCCCTTATCCTCATAAAGTCTTGCTTACAAAGGGTTCTCAACGGCAGCATGGATAAGTATTCGTCGGTCGACTCGAGCATGAAGGGTGCCAACCCTGTCCGGGTGATAGGCATAGCTCGGATGAAGATAGGTCGGAGTGGGTGTTGTGCGCCTGCCATTATCCCGGTGAGGGGATAGATAGGGCGTGGGTCTTTCTCTGACCTGACCGATGTTCGGGCCTTCCGAGCCTAAGGGCCGTCGAGGAAGGTTGTGATCCTGAGTGATCTTATTGGGCTTTTTTAGCCTAAGTGGGCCCCGTGGGGCTGTCACTTGGATGAGCTGGGCCTCGTTTGGTCCTGATGGACCTAGTTTGGCTGCTCTTTAGATGGGCTACAGAAATCCCCCTCTCCACTTATCCCCCTCCTACTCCCAAGCCTTGGTAGGCTCGGAAGAGTAGCTGTTAGGGTTTTGGACCAGCGTGGCTCAGGTGGGTGGAGATCTGGCGGTGTTAAGACGCCACGTGTCGTGGTCACCTAGGCCCGTAATAATGATAATCCTGATAGATTTGAAATGAAGGGGCCCCCCTTTTTCTCAGAGGTTGGAATGGCGCGCCGCCTCCCACATGGGGATAAAGACGTTGGGTGCTTGCTTGTCATTCCAGACTTCCTCTGTCTTTAGGGTTGGGCTCGCCTTCGTGCTTGCTTTAGGCTCTTTGATGCGTCGTGAGGACACAACGGAAGAGCAGAGGCTTGCAGCGGCGTTCGCGGAGCTGGCGGAGATAACCGCAGAGGCAGTCCGACGGCTTCCTCTTCCTTCGGAGTCTTCGGGGTCCCGAGAGCGTCTTTCTTCAAGCCCTTCTCCGGATTCCATGGCGGATCAGCGTCCGGATGCTGAAGAGTGGGAGGATGAGCCGGTGGTGAAGGCGGCGGTTCCAAACTGCAGTGAATTGGGGGAGGCGGAGCTGAAAAGGCTGGAGCACCAGTTTCGCCTGCCCCACAAGTTTTGCTTTACCGCGGCTGCACTGCACGAGACGAGCTTGGACTCTCGTACAGGCCATATATGTACCTTCCTTCTGGCGTGGAAGTGCGGGTTACGCCATCCCTTTGAGCCCTTTGTTCTTAAGCTTCTCAATTTTTTTCAGTTGGCGCCCATTCAGTTGGTAGCCAATTCCTATCTTCTCCTTTCCGCCTTTCGCATCCTCTGTCGCCAATGTGGAATTCCTCTTTCTTTGGATCTCTTTCACTACTTTTTTGAGTTAAAGGTGCATCCCTCGGCCGGGAAGGATTTCTATTTTATCTAGGCGAGGCGGAATAGGAGTTGCATCTCTTTGGCTGCGAAGGATTCTTCGCATAAGGGGTGGAAGACTCAATTCTTCTGGGTGGGGATCTACTCGGTGTAGGAGACCTGGAGGTGCCAAGTAATCCCTAATTTTCATCCGAACATTTCTCCGAGGCAGGATGAGTTTTCTCCGGATGTGGAGGAATACGCGACCATCTTGCTGAAGCACCGCCAGTCCACAGAAGAGCTGGTTACTCCAAAGAACGTCGATCAGTGTCTTCTTTCGCGGCTGCATCCGTCGGGCTTAGGTGCCACAAAATAGACTCTTCTTTGGATGTTGAGACCATTTTTCTTTT
Source organism: Amorphophallus konjac (assembly GCA_022559845.1). Classification (NCBI taxonomy): domain Eukaryota; kingdom Viridiplantae; phylum Streptophyta; class Magnoliopsida; order Alismatales; family Araceae; genus Amorphophallus; species Amorphophallus konjac. Next base: position 302,978,409 of record CM040122.1, on the reverse strand, counting down.
TCTGACTATACCTTTCTTCTGTGCAGACACCAGGCGACCGGCTTTGGAGGAGACCACAGAGGTGATCGATCTCGGCAATGACTCGGCCACTGACAAGCCGCGATCTCCCAAGGGGCGCACCAGAGCTTGAGGTAAGGGCAAGAGGGCGGCCCAGGAGGGGTCCTCCAAGCCACGGGGGGCAAGCGCAAGGATCTCATGGAGGGCATGATACGGGATGCCGCGAAGGCCAAGAAGCGGGCCAGGAAGGCTGGATCCGTCTCCGTCGTCGAGGGTGGCTCTAGCTCGGCGGCTCTCCTCTCTTCTGAGCGAGACATGGCCGACCTTGTTAGGCCGGATCTCCCATCTGCCGAGCAAGAGAGGGCCGAGGAGGTTGGAGCTACTCTTACAGTTGGTGACGATGCTGGTTCGGCTCTCCCCTCAGTCGGAGCCGAGGGGGCCGAGGCTGCTTCTGTGATTGGCAGCGGCGCTAGCCCGGCTCTCCCCTTGGCCGAAGCCGAGGGGGCCGTGGACGAGGCAGGTGACGTTGAGGTCGCGGTCGAGATTGGGGAGGGCGACGCTCCAGGTGGTGGTGCGGGTGCCGTATCGGTCTAGGTCGGAGGGTCGCAAGAAAATCCGACAGAGGCACGAGAGGTGACCGAGGCCGCGGCTCGGTCTAGGCCGGCCGGTGGGATACCGACCAAAGGGGGGATCTCCATTCCGACGGCCTTGGAGAGGCTTGGCATCCAGGGCCCTTTGTATCAGATGTGTCGCGGCATAGCTACGAAGGTGAGGGGGGGGAAGCAGGCAGCACTCCCCGTCCGTAGCCCTCGAAGCAGTTATGGAGGGCGGCCTGGTCCTGGCCCAGATGGGGGCCACTCTGACAGAAGCGTATGCTTGGTTGGAGTCGGAGCGGGCGACCCTGGCCTGGACCCTTGGTGGGTCCGACAAGAAGCTGTCTCGGCTTTCCAAGGAGCACGATGGGCTTTGGCGGGAGCTCTCCTCAGTTGGGGAGCTGGTGCGGTCGAGCTAGGTGGTGCCCCGGGCGCTAACCGAGCGGCTAGCTAAGGCTCGCGAATCGCTCGAGAGGAAGACCATGCTTTTTGAAGAGGAGCGCCTTGTTCGCGTTGAGCTGGATGGCCGGTGGGAGGCCGAGCGCTCCGAGCTGGTGGACCGGGCGGAGGAAGCTGAGCGCCTTCGGGGGGAGGCCGAGGCCGATCGAGTCGAGGCGGAGAAGCGGGCCGCGAAGGCCGAGGAGCGGGCGGCTGAGGACGAGCGGAAGTTATCCGAGGTGGAGCAGGAGAAGGCCGAGCTCGTTGGTAGGGTGGAATTGTCCGGGGCGGAGGCGCTCGAGCAATACAAATGCTCGGATGCCTACCGGGATGACCTTAAGGAGGCTACCCTTCCCTACTACCAGTCAGCGCTTCGCCGAGGCATCCGCAAGGGGTTCAAGCAGGGCTACGATCGGGCCGTATCTTATGCTGAGGAGCAGGCGTCCGGGATAATTGAATTTCCGTCCGGATAATGCTACGACTCGGATCTGTCATCCTCCGGCTCCTTTGCTTCGGCTTCGGAGGAAGAAGATCAGGAGGGCTCTTCGCCCGAGGGGTCGCCAGCTCCGGATGTCTCGGGAGGGCACGCGACCGAGACAGTTCCCACGGCGGTGGGGTCAGTGCCAGGGTTGGTTGTCGCCGAGGGTGCCGGGGGAAAACCGCCTGAGCCTTCCACTTCCGAGCTTCAAGGTGGGCCAGATGCCTAATGTATCTGCTTTGCTTCTTCTTTTTGTATGTCTTGTTCCTTTTGAAGAAAAAACTTTCTTTGTCGTGTTGGAAAATAGATAAGGCAATAACAATATGACGAAGACTTAACTGCTCCGAATCGCCATTGCCGTATTTTGTTCAGCGCATCTGCAGTAGTTGGAAAGTGTCGATACTTTCTGCGTGGTTTTCGCGCGATGGTTGGGCAAGCCTCTAACAGGGTGTCTTTTCGCTTTTCTCATACTTTGGATGTTTGGCCGCTTCGTGTGTCCCGCTGGGGCGGAAACGAGGAGTTTTGAGGTGGCCGTTCATAGGGAGAAATCCCCTTGGCGTGTTTTCGAGGAGAGAATCATTTAAGGCAAATAGCCTCCCTTTGCCTATAAAAGGTCTGAAGGGCGTCCCTTCCTCTCCACTGCTTAGGGTTTTCCCTGACATTCTTCCTTCATTCCTTCTTCACGTAGCGTTGTGCCAACATATTCAAAACATGGAAGATACTCTGGAAGATGAGGCTGCCGATGATGGAGGGAAGAGAGTCCTTGCTGCTTCGGGTTTGAAGGAGGTTCGACGGTCGGCGGACAGGTTTGAAGAAGGTTCGACGTGCGGAGGCACGTCGTCTTCTTTTTATCAGTTTGGGCGGCGCTTTGCGGGGGGGGGGGGGGATGGCGGACGGATGGGGGCATCAGGCATCTTGCCGCCAGTCCCTTCCTGCTCTTTCCATGGCGGGGGGGGGGGGGGAGCCAATTAAGCTCCCTCCTTTCCGGGCTTTCCCCTGCCTCCTCGTCTAGCTCTGCTGGTTTCTTTTTCCCTCTCGCAGCCTCTTTCTCCCTCTTCTGCTCTTCTCATCATTTCTTTCACTCTTCGGAGGATGCCTGAGCTTTCTTCCTTCCAAAGAGTTGGCAGATTGGTGGGGAAGATGTCTTCAGATGCGTTCCCTCTCCCCTTCCTCTTCCAAGTTCAACTTGGAAGGTAGTCTCCTTCTTCCTAATCCCTCTATCACCTTTCTCTCGAGCTACCCGAGCCAATGGGGTCGACTACCCTTTATCCGAGCCAGTTTTTGTACAAGGCAGAGTCAGTGGCTAGACGAAGGAAGGTCAACTGAGTCAGCCGAGTGATGGGCTCATACGGCGACGCCAGATAGATTTTTTACTTTTTTGACATGTATTTTATTGGCTTCGACCTTCCTGATGTACAAGCGAGTTGTTTGAATAAAGGAAAGGGAAACCTTTTGTTTTATTCCATGTTGCTTATACAATGTTCGGTATTCAGAAGTAGAACTAGCGTAGTGTAGTCGTGTTCCATGTCCGAGGGATGGGCTCTCCTTCCATTGTAGATAACCGGTATGCTCCTTTCCCGAGCGTCTCGACCACTCGGTAGGGGCCTTCCCAATTAGGGGATAGCTTGCCCGCCACCTCAAGTGGTCGAGAGGCTTCGGCTTTTTTAAGAACAAAATCTCCCAGTTGAAAGTGTCTATCTCAGACTTTGGCATTGTAGTATCGAGTGAGGCGGCGCTGGTATTCCATTGCTCAGATGCCGGCAATCTCTCGGAGTTCATCTGTTAGGTCAAGGTTTTCGAGAAGTTTCTGATCGTTTGCCTCGGGAGAGAAACAGATGACTCGGAGGGAGGGATTGGCAATCTCCAACGGGATGACAGCCTCTGCGCCGTACACCAACTGAAAAAGACTTTACCCGGTTGCCATTCTGGGAGTCATTCTGTGTGACCAAAGTATGTTCGGCAATTCCTCAAGCCAGGTGCCCTTGGCTTTGCTGAGCCTGGTCTTGATGCCTTTTAAGATAGTCTTATTGGCATTTTCGACCAGCCCGTTAGCTAGAGGGTGGGCGACTGAGGTGAAGTGATTGCGAATGCCCAGGTCGGCACATCTGTCTCAGAAATGACGAGAATCAAATTGCCGACCATTATCGCTTACTATCACCCCGGAGATGCCGTAACGATAGATGATCGACTTCCAGACGAAATTCCAAACGGCTGTCTCGGTGATCCTTGTTGTGGCTTCGGCCTCGATCCATTTGGTGAAGTAGTCGATGGCGACGATGATGAACTTCTTCTGGGCCTGGGCCATGGGGAATGGCCCGAGGATGTCGATTCCCCAGCGAGCGAAAGGATATGGCTCGGCTAAGGTGATGAGCTCCGTTGCTGGCTGATGGACCAAGTGGTCAAACCGCTGGCATCGGTCATAGTGTTGTGTGTAAGTCGAGCAGTCGCGCTGCAGAGTGGACCACCAGTAACCTTGCCGTAGCAAGATCCTGGCGAGCGACCTTCCTCCTAAATGCGCTCCGCATAGACCTTCGTGAACTTCTTGAATAGCTCAGTTGGCTTCATTAGTGCTGAGGCACTTCAGGAGGGGACCGGAGAAGGATCTCCGGTAGAGAGTGCCGTCTAGAGTGACGAATCGCCGAGCTTGGTACTTTAATTTGCGGGCGTCCCGAGGGTCGGGAGGCTCTTGAGAATCTTGGAGCCACGATAGGTACGGGGTACGTCAGTCGCTTGGGGAGGCCGAGTCAACAGCCAGGAGCTCCGAGTTGATGCTCGGGCGCTCTAGCTCTTCGAGAAGGACCGATCGAGTACCCTCGGGGTCAAGAGAGGAGGCCAGTCGAGAGAGGGCATCCGCTCGGGAGTTTTCCTCTCGAGCTATTCGGACTACCTTAAATCTCTCAAACTGTTGTGCCACGGCTCTGACCAGCTGGAGGTATTTGACCATCGGTGCTTCTCGAGCTTCGTAATCACCGTTGACTTGGCTAGCGACCAGCTGGGAGTCAGTGTAAATTTTGACTCGCTCAGCCCCCAGCCGCCGGGCCATACGGGCTCCCGAGATGAGAGCCTCATACTCGGAAGCGTTGTTGGATGCCTGGAAGTTGAACTTCAAGGCGTATTGTAGCTTTGCTCCTTCGGGGGACTTCAGGAGGATTCCAGCGCCGCTTCCGACTGAGTTAGAGGATCCGTCGACGAACAGTTCCCAGGTTGGCCTGGGCGCGGACGGAGGTCTTTCTTCAGTCAGGATGGTGCTCTCGGTGATGAAATCAGCGAGCGCCTGGCCTTTGATAGCCGAGCGAGGCCGGTATGATATATCGTAGGCCCCAAGCATGATGGCCCACTTGACGAGATGTCCCGAGGCTTCAGGGTGGGCGAGGATCCTCTTCAATGGTTCATCGGTCAGCACGGTGATGGAGTGCCCTTCGAAATAGGGTCGGAGGCGCTTGGCCGTGGTAACCAACGCTAACACGAGTCTCTCGGTTGCGGGGTACCTCCTTTCAGCCTCGTTGAGCACCTTGCTGGTGTAGTAGATCGGTCTCTCGACTCCCGAGTCATTTCTGACTAGGACCGAGCTAACTGTCAATGGGGTTACCGAGAGATAGAGATACAGGGCTTCGCCCGGGACAGGTTTGGATAGCACTGGAGGCGAAGCCAGGAACTCTTTAAGCTCGGTGAATGCTCTTTGGCATTCCTCATCCCATGTGAATGTAGAAGATGCCAATTTGGGCCCCCTCAATAGCTTGAAGAAGGGTAGACATTGTTCGGCCGCACGGAACAGGAATCTGCTGAGCGCGGTAATGCGTCCAGTAAGGCGTTGAACGTCTTTGATGCAGGTGGGTGGGCGCATGTCCAGGATGGCCTGGACCTTGTCGGGGTTGGCCTCGATCCCACGCTGGGTGACTAAGAAACCCAAGAATTTCCCGGATCTTACTCTGAAGGCGCACTTGGTAGGATTGAGCTTCATATTGTACCTTAGGAGGGTGTTGAAGGTTTCAGCTAGGTCGGCGAAGTGGTCCTCGGCCTTGGGGGTCTTGACGAGCATGTCGTCAATATAGGCCTCGACGTTCCGGCCGAGCTGTCCCTCAAACATATGGTTGACCAACCTCTGGTACGTGACTCCAGCGTTCTTCAACCCGAAAGGCATCCGGGTGTAGCAGTATACGCCGAAGTCGATGATAAAGGCGGTCTTCTTGATGTCTTCTAGATTCATTCTGATCTGATGGTAACCTGAATAGGCATCCAGAAAATTGAGTATCTCGTTGCCCGAGGTTGAGTCAACCAGTTGGTCGATGCTCGACAGCGGATAGCAATCTTTAGGAGTGGCCTTATTCAAGTCGGTGAAGTCCACGCATATCCGCCACTTTCCCGAAGCTTTCGGCACCAGGATGACGTTGGCCAGCCACGTCGGGTACATGATCGGTTTAAAAAGATCAGTCTTTTGCCCCTTGGTGACTTGCTCCTTGATGATCGCCTGCTTCTATGTTGTTGTACGGGTTTGATGGTCGGGTCGAGGTTGAGCTTATGCGTCACCGTCTCCTCTGGGATCCCGGGGAGCTGATCATCAGACCACGCGAAGACCCGGATGTACGCGGAAAGAAACTCTTTATATTGCTGTTGGACCTCAGACGGTAGGTCGGCTCCAATCTTTACTCCTAGGGTCAGGTCGTCGTTTAGGAAAACCGCTAGCAATTTGTCTCCAGGCTCGACGGTTGCGGATTTTTCCTCGACTTCCCGGGGGCCCTTATTCTTCCCGTCTGGTCTTGTGGCTTCAACCGAGATATTATAGCACCTTATGGCCGTGGCCTGGTTACCTCGGACTTCCCCCAACCCATTTTTGGTGGGGAACTTCATCTTTTGGTGATAGGTAGAAGGCACTGGTTTCGTTCGGCTGAGGATTCCTCGGCCAAAGATTACGTTATATGCTATCATACCTTTGATCACTATGAAGTCAACCATGACTGTAACGGTTTTGGGTGGGGTGCCAAGAGTAACCGACAGGCTTAGGGCTCCCTCGGGATAAGTGGCCTGGCCATTGAACCCGCAAAGGGGGGTTCGGATCGGGCGGAGTTTAGACGGATCCTCCCCCATCTTAAGAAAACATTCATAGGATAATACATCAGGGGCACTTCCATTGTCAACTAGAATCCTGTCTACATTACAATGGTTTATCGTGACCGATATGACTAGGGCGTCATCATGTGGGGTGCTTAGCCCTTCCAGGTCTTGGTCGGATAATACTATGACCTGGGGCTCACTTGGCGGGGCCCTGGGAGGCTCGATGGCTCGGCTCGCCCGCTCAGCATGATGCTTCCTTCCTCGGCCACTGTCTCCTCCTAATGCAGCTCCTCCGGTGATGACATTGATGTGGACCCCTCGGGGGGCGTTGTCGATTTCCTCTGGGGCGCCTCGGTCTTCCTTGTACCCGGCCACGAACCGGGATAGGTGTCCTTGACGGACGAGGTGCTCGATCTCGTCCTGGAGCTGGTGGCAGTCGCTGGTGTGGTGCCCGTGATCACTGTGGAACAAGCAATGCTTGCTGCGATTGTGGTTTTTCGCCCTCATTGGCTCGGGTTGGCGGAGGAGGCCCGAGCCTTTGATGTCCTTGTAAATCTTATAAACCAGAGTGGTTAAAGGAGTGTACCGCTCGTACTTCTATGACGGTTCCTTGCGTTCCCTGTCTTGGTTCCGCCTTTCTTCTGGACCCGAACTTGGCTCGGGTGCCCGCTTCTTGTCCCCCTCCTGACCAGAGCCGGTTGTGTCTCGACATGCACTGAGCACCTCTTCGCACTCGGCATAGTGCAAAGCCAGAGTCACTAGCTCGACAAGGGTCGAGGGAGGGTGGAGGAAAAGTTCGCGGCGGAGGTTCTCGTCACGGGTGCCCCCGATCAACGCGATTATGGCCGAGGCGACGTCCAGGCGGGGGATCCTCAGGGCTTCCGATTTAAATCGGGTAATGTAAGCCCGAAGTTTCTCCCCTTGCGCCTGTTTGAGGGCCAAAAGCCCCGCTACCGACCTTGGGGGACCGCTACCGGCGAAACTCTCTTTGAAGACTCGCCCGAATTGCTTGAAGTCCCGGATGGATCCGGGGGCGAGGGCCCGGAACCACGCTTGGGCGCCTTGGACCAGGGTGGTCACGAAGGTTCAGCATTTGATGGCGTCGGACGCTCCATGAAGAGTCATCAGGGCATCGAAGCTGTCGAAGTTATCGGCCGGGTCGCCTTGGCCATCATAAAGCTTGAAGGTCGGGATGGAGGTTCTAGGAGATACCTCTACCTTCAAGATATAGTCGGAGAACAGGGATTTCTCCTCGTCCTCCGTGGAAGAGACTTTCTGCAGGGCGCGTAGGGCGCGCTCCTGTTCTGTGAAGCGCCTCTCGAATTCTCGCAGTCAGACGGATAGCTCCGGCTGTCGCTGCGCCGTGGGGCTGCGGGGGCTGTCTTGGCGTTCCTCAGGGACTTCGGTCTCTGGGTTTAGACGGCGTGCCCTAGGTTTTCCCCCTTTCGGTGTGGAGGAGGCCTCTTGCTCCGGAGGAGGGGCTTGTGAGGGTCCTCCTAACCTGTTACGGATGATCTGCCGGCCTCGGAGGGTGAAGCGGCCTCCGGCGGTGTGCTGGGACACGTTCTCGTGGGGAGGGCTTTCCGGAGGGGCGCGTGACCTTCCATCCCTGGCCGCCTGGGTCATCATGAGTTCCATGAGGACATCTAATTTTACGTTGAGGGCTTGGAAGGCGTCAGCGCCGCCGTTGAGTGCTAGCCCTACCGCTGCGAGGGGAGGGGGCGGGAGCCCTACCGCAGCGGGGGGAGGGGGCGGTCCGTCGGCGGCGGTGCTGGCATTGGAGGGGGGATTTTGTGAGGCTTGAGAGGGGCCTTCTCCCGCCGCCACCATGGCCTTTCCCCTGTCACCGACGGACCTCCTCCCTGAACTTCTTCGCACCATGTTGGCTCTTTGGTCGTTTCCCACAGACGGCGCCAGATGAAGAGGCATGATCTCGCTCGGGTCCTGAGCTGAGGAGATGATCACCGGATAGTGAACTGCAAAGAAGGGAAATGGATCAGGGGGCCCAGGGATGGTTCCCTGGGGCAAACCCTCCAATGCTTAAGTCAGTAGAGCAATGGTGGAAGCTATGTAGGGAGGAGGAAGGAGATGCACGAGATCCCTCTACACCAATGTGGTGAAGTGGTTCCTGCTCAGGGAATTTAGGCATTTGTTTTGCCCTTACCTTCCATTGGAGGGAGTCCCAGGTTTAAATAGTGCACTGGCCTCATGAGTCTCGTAAGCTGAGGGGTTTCCGGCGTGAGTTATGTCCTCAACGTGGGCTCTTTACATCCTCATAATGGGATCTTTATAGCCTTGAGGGATCATGGGTCCCTTATCCTCATAAACTCCTGCTTACAAAGGGTTCTCAACGGCAGCATGGATAAGTATTCGTCGGTCGACTCGAGCATGAAGGGTGCCAACCCTGTCCGGGTGATAGGCATAGCTCGAATGAAGATAGGTCGGAGTGGGCGTTGTGCGTCTGCCATTATCCCGGCGAGGGGATAGATAGGGTGTGGGTCTTTCTCTGACCTGATCGATGTTTGGGCCTTCGAGCCTAAGGGCCGCCGAGGAAGGTTGTGATCCTGAGTGATCTTATTGGGCTTTTTTAGCCTAAGTGGGCCCCGTGGGGCTGTCACTTGGATGAGCTGGGTCTCGTTTGGTCCTGATGGATCTAGTTTGGCTGCTCTTTAGATGGGCTATAGAAATCTCCCTCTCCAGAAACCTAGTCTAGGACTCTTAGGGATCGATCCTACTCCTAAAAAAGACTCCCAAATCGATCTAATCCTTCAAACCCTAGCAAACCCTATAAATAGGTCTTAGGTTCAACCTACGTAAGCCCAAGTTTTGGAGTGCATAGTTTGACGGTAAGGAGACATTATTTTATGTTGGTTATTTAGAACATTATGTTCCTTTTAGTATTAACTAACATACCTCTAAATTTCATGCTAGGAGACCAAGCAGTTGAAGAATTAGAACGTCCATAAGTTGATGTTTCGCTGTAGTCTGCATGAGAAACAGTGCGACCGATCCAAGGAAGATCTAGAGATTCGAAGCCCTAATCGAGATATTTAGAAGTTCATCCTTTAGAACAATTTGTTAACCCTTATATCTTTTACCTACCCTCCAAATTTCATGGATTTAGGTCAAGAGGTTAAAGAGAACGAGGGACGAGAAGTTGCTGGTTTTGCATAGGACGTGCAGAAACTAGGTCATCCTTCCAGTCTAAATTCGAAGTCTAAAGCCTGTAACAAAGCTAGGTTATCTCATGATTGGCACATATATCAAGTTAGGAGTAAAAGCCCTCTATTTCCATGTGATTTCATGCATTGTACATGTCGTATTTGATGTTTTATTATCACTGCGCATATAGGATTATTTCTGCATCCATGAATCCTACCCTTAAGAAAAAGATGATAATCTTGGATTAAACCATGAAAACCATGCATCCCAATGCGTTGTGTACTACCTGTCATGGCTTATCTCTCAGTTTGGCATGATTTTCATCTATTTTATTACCCTAGAATGGGTCTCACACGTTGCCCTAAGCTTCTGCCGGTTACAGGCAGGAGACGGTCCCTCTAAGACAGCTAAAGTCAATACACGGTCCCAAGAAGACCGCTACTATCAGAAATGGTCCTCATAAGACCGCCTTTATATTTCAATTTTTGCCACTTTGTTAACTTCAAATAGATTACAGATTGACCCTATTATATATATGTTATGCCTAGGTAATTAGTTCTTATTCCTAGTTATGACTTTACCTTTATGAACTTGGTTATATTGTTCATCCATCATGATAGATTTCATGTCCTTAATGTGTTTTAAACTTATTTTAACCTTATGTTACTTTCATGCCAAAATCATATAGTTTGTATTAAATTGAATTTCCACATGGATTATGAGACTTGTTTTATGCATGTTTGGTCACTATTTTTACATGATCCACTCTCTTCTTTGAGTCTTTCATAAGTACATAGTGCGTACTCCAGTGCGTGGCTATTAGTTACACTTTTGCACATATTAGATACACAATCTTAGAATTGTAATCCTCTCCGTTGGATATTCCTTCCACCGGACTAGGTGATCTTGTTTTAAGGCCTCCGTAAGTCTTCGCGAGCCTGGGATTCTCACTAGGACGTCGAGCTGGTTGTACCCTCAAAGCCCAATTGTCTAGAAATCACTTATCAACATTTTTCTCTGTCTGGGTAGTCGAGGCCATCAGGCGACCGGCACTATCAAGAAGCGGTCATCCCGTGACCGCGTTAATCCAGAGTTTCACTACGTCGACCCTTCTTTCCTCATGTGTCGACTCTATTTAGAAACGGTCCTTCTCTAACCACGTCTGTCTAGAAATGATCCTAGCATGATCGTCTCTTAATGAAACGGTCCTGATATGACCGTTTATGTCTAAGTATTGATTAACCCGTGGTTTGACTCACGGGTTGGTTTTCCTAAGTTCCTAGATGGTCTGCTGATTGTCTAGAACCCCACACTTTGTTCAAAAAGCTATCTAATGAATTATGGAAAGTAACGAATGTACCATTAAGCTGCCGGATTTCTTCTGTGACATGACCTTATCCTTAATTTGTTCTTTTGAACTCCCATGATCTTATTTGGTGCATTCTTGCCTTGACATTGTTATCATGAAACAATTATTGAATTGTACATTAGTGGCCGAACATTATGGTTATATCTCGTGGAAGTAGCTTGATTTATAACGTGAAGATGCAGACCGGACACTGATTGTGTCCAAGGGCTCCATGCTAGCCCCCTCGGCTCATTGTCGGAAACGTGCTGAAAATCATGGGGTACGATGATATTGGTGTCGCATTGTGGTGGGAGTACTTATTTGTATAAACAGTGAGAACTATGAGACAATCTAGTGAAATTACATTCTTGCATGTTAAGTGACTTTCTAGTGCATAGCCTTTATGGTTATGAAAAGTGCATTCTCGTTACATTCTTGTTCGTGAAAGGGCATATTGATATTCATGCTATATTCTTTCTTGATCATAATCTCAGTCTACATGAACTCTCATATCTCATCTTGATCATATCTTGCTACTTATGTTACTTTGGTTTATACCGCATATTTTACCATATTTCTTTTATCTTATTTTCTAGAGCTAAAATGTTAATTATTTAAACATTACCTTCATGTTGATACGAAGATACCTACTGGGCAAGTGTGCTCATTTTCTACTTTTTCAATATTTTCAGGACATTCTAGCTGGTCGGGTTCAGACTATTCAAGTGATGGATCCGAGAGCAATTGCTGGTTTGAGAGAAGTCGTAGCTGATCTAGTCAAGAGTCAATTATGCATTTTTCTTTTTATTGAGTCTAGTTAGTCACAGAGTCTTTGTAAACTTTTAATTTTGATTCAATAAAGTCAAGGTTTTTGGATTGTACCCTCTTGTGTTCACTTTTATGTGTGAATGATTAGCACTCTAATTGTTATTATCACTTGAGGTTTCTCTTGCCGACTGTTCACGTTCCCGATTAGTCTCCACTACCAAATCTCGGGGCGTGACAGTTAAAGTGGTATCAGAGCCTAGGCATAAGTAAGTCCTAGGAAAAAATGTCATGTCATAGGCTAAGCCCAAGGTTTAAGGACCCACATCTATGAACTAGGAAAGAAATTTCCGAACCCATGTGAGATCGTGTAGAGCCCTGGATGAGATAGTTATTTAGAATTTAACGCCTTAGGTAAAATCCCAAGAAATAACTAATTGCTTATTTCTTTCAGGCACTTTACTCTTGCAATGGCCACTGAACGTGCCGCTAATCGCGCAAATTGGGAAGCGATACGACAAACAGTTGCGGGTCTTACTCAGGCCCTACAGATCGTGGCCCAAGCTGGCGCAAGGGCTGGCACGGGTAATCTACACGGGAATTTCCAGAGTATGAATCCTCCACGATTCTCTGGATCTTCTAACCCTGTGTGGACATAAAAAAAAGAAAGAAGAAAAAAAGAAAGAAAATAAACAAACAAAAAAATAATAGATAAACAAAACAATATATATATATAGTAATCATAACAAAACAAAAAAGGAGAGAGAAGGGTCTCTCTCTCTTTATCTCCCATTTCTCTCCCTCTCTCGCTCCTCACCCGATGCACCCACTACGCCGGACCACTCCCATGCCACGTGTCGCTCCCTCCAGCGGCACACTCCACATCACCCGGTGCACCCCTCATCGTTCCAACACCCACACCCCCGCACCGGGCTGCCACCACACTCCCGCTACCGTTCCACTGCCACCCGCCACGGCACACCCCCGTGCCGTTCCCACCTCGACCGCGTTGGACCAACCACCGCACCGGATTACACGCCTCCCCCTCGACTGTTTCACCGCTCCACCCGCCACGGCCTCTGGTGAAGGAGATATGTCCAACATGTGGTGATCATGACCCAAAGGAACGCACCTGCATGATGTTCCCTGGATCTGATATCTCTGCTCGTGTACCATTTCATGCGGTGCATAGCATCCTAGAAAAGGAGCAAGAATGACTGGATTATGAGATAAAGAAACTCCAGAGCTATGTGAAGGAAAAATCCTTAATGATTTCAAAAGAGGGGTTTTCCCATTGTAAATAATGCCCATGGAGCTATTGTGGACACTCAGGCCGCTGTAGATGCTTGTGCCAATGGGCACATTGCGGGCTACAGTGGAGATGTTTGGCATACACAACCAGCCCCAAAGGATCACTCGATGCACCACTCCTGCCAACTTTGACCCAGTGTATTTGTCATGGACTCCACCCGGTGCACCCCATCATGGCTCTATCCGGCGCATTGCCCAGCCACTTGAAACGGTGCACCCTTGTATCCATGCGAACCGGTGAGGCTGCCAAGCCTCCCAATCGGTGCGTGGCATTTTCTTCTTCACCCGGTGACACGTTGCAACCATTGGACCGGTGGCTCCAGCAGCGAGTTCAACAGTCACAGCCTTCTACCCTTGGCGCATAGTGGATCCACGTCAAACTAGCTGGGGAATGCCCAGCTATCGACACTCCATTGAGGCACGCAAGGGGCGCCGTAGAGGGACAAGACGGAGGTCAATTCCCAACATGCTTCCTTCGTCGGCATGGCATCATCGGCACCGGCCCTATAAAAGCCATTCATGACGAAAAAAAGGGGGGGGGGATCTTTTTGCTCTTGGGCTCACTGGCTGGCTCTCCGACTCCCGCCCCCGGCTGGTTCTTAAGCTTCGAGAGAGACAGAAGAGAAGCAGAAGAAGACCAGAAGATAAGAGGCAGCCACCGTGTGTGTGAAGAGAGAAAAGAGGAAGAGAGTGGGGGTGAGTAAGGGAGAAGAGGTGTAGATCGAGGGGAAGGAGCCAGCACTTCGTTCTCTCGACTGTGTTTTTCTTTCTTTCTTCTTTCTTTTCTCAATTTTTTTCTCTCCCTCACGATGTATTAACTCTTATATTTTCCCCCTTTTCATGAGGAATGAACGAAAGGTTTTGCAAATGTTCTCTTTTGTTCCCATGGGCATTTATTCTATGTTCACGCTCGTTGTAGTATGTCACTTCTGCCATGTTTCTTTTGTACTGTAGGTTTATGAGCACCATGGCCTCCCTCGGGTATTTCTCTCCCGTTAGCCATTCCTTCCTCATAGGATGGTTTGACGGCTCCCCTCTCTCTTTCTGTGTGTTCGAATTCTGCAAGACTCAATCTTCCATCCCTTTTTTTGTCTGACTGGTTCGCATCGTGTTTTGGCATGACCATCTTAGCTGTTGCCGCTTTTGTGAACACCTTCACTCTTCTGGGGCCGTCACTCCTTGTGGACGCGCATCTGCGTTCCCCCCCATCATCCCGGGTCCGAGGGAGATGCTGTCAAAATTCTGCCAAGATTGAAACTAATAAAAGATATAAAAGTATGACATTGTTGTCGCCACCAACCTGCTCTCCATACGGCACACCCCAGCTTGCCCTTGCCCAGCACGCCCAGCGTCCCCTGCCCGGCACGCCCAGCGTCCCCTGCCCGGCACCCCTCCAGCCCCTTCACCCGGCGCACTCCCAAACTCCCTTACCAGGTGCACTTGTATGCCCTTCAACCGGTGCACCTCCAATTCAACCTCCGCCTGGCGCACTCCTGTATGTGCTTTGCCCGGCACGCCCGTGGCTTGCCCCTGCCGGCGTACCTAACCTGTCCCCTGCCAGGTGCACCCTCAACTTGTTTTTAGCCCGGTGAGCTCCCATTCACCGCTCATCCGGTGCACCCTTTGCCTATGATCCGGCGGGCAAATTTCACCTGTCCAGTGGCGGTTCACTTCCTCTGGAGCCAGTGAGAGCCCTGCCTCGTGTTTGACCGCCAGCGCCATGGTTTACCTAGGGTTTCCCAATCACTGATTTCTGAGCTTTCTGGGGATTTTCTTGAAGGTGTTACTGCATATGCGCATACCTTGACTTGTTGGGTCACGTCACTCATTGTGGGCGTGTACCCCTTGCACCCCCCCAGTTCTTGGGTCAAGGGGAGATGCCGCTGAATTTTCACCAGAATTAATCTAATAATGATAATAAGAAAAGCAATAATGCTGTTGTGTATGTGATTTTGATGATTACAAAATGATTTTGTTGCTTGGCCTTGTGCGTGAATAATTATTCATGTCTTCATGTGCTTGAACTCATTATCCTCTAGCTATGAAATATGAAATGATTGTGGAAATGATTACACAATGTTGTTATTGGGATATCATCATGTGGATGCATTTATGACTCTATAAGGCTCATATGTGCTTTGATGTTAGCACATTGCATATACAATGCATATTCACTTGGTAAGAGGCATATACATTGCATATTCACTTGGTAAGATTGCTTTGTATTCAATGAGAAAGCCTTTGTGAAAAACATGCTTGGATAATTGTCATATTGAGCCTCATGTCATGCATGTGTACTTTGGTAATGCTAAATGAATGATTGAGATGCAAATACCATTGCTAGCCCCCAAGATAATGATGTGTGGATTGATGAGTTTGGATGACAATCAAATAGAATGTGACTCAATATTGTTTTGCGTGGCTTGGTTCCTCACTCTTTAAATTCCAAAATTATTTGCATCATGCAATGGTGACTGATGCTCGGAATTATGTCACAAGAACTTATGGTTCTATTAGAGAAGGTGAAATGAAATGGGTTTGTTGGTGAGGTTAACATTGAAGCAAAACTAATTTTCTCTTTGTGTTTTGTAGGTTGGAAGAACTCCTTACAACCCTCTTTCATCACCCCAAAACTCACGGGACGCAGCAACTGCTCCAGGGGCTTCTTCCACGTTGTTCTGAGCTTGTATGTGAAGGGAAGAACGAAGGTTCAAGTTCCCAAACGATCCTCTACTACAAGCTGCGTGGAAATTCAAGATACAACCATCGTCCCTGCAAGAATCGATCAACTTTCTTCAAGAACGGATTCATACTGCAGAAGCATTCAAATACGTTCGAAGGAGAGACAGGGCGAGCTCTAATCGCTGCAAAATCTTCCTCATTATGATTTCTCACAATCTTAGTTGATAGAGCTTGAATATCTATTTTAAGACATTTTGATGGATACTTGTTTTATATGTCCTTTGTCCACTTTCTCTTGCATATATATATGAGCTACGATTTTTGTGATACAACAACTCTAATGCTCATGTGTTCTTTCGTATAGGTGAAGATAAGGGGGAAAACGAAGCGAGACTTTTGCAAGGAGGATATGATCTACCACCGTGAGGATCTGGAGCTCATGGAAGAAGGAAAAGAGGAGCGGCTCGAGGAGAGGAAGAAGATGATGTCAAAATCATGATCATCCGTCAATGAGCCAAGGAGAAATAGATTTTGTTGAAGAAGGGGGAGCCTTATTCTTGATGCATCTTTCTAGTTTTCATCTATATAATTTGCTTGAGGGGTCATAGCATATATTTGTCTTTGTTTCATAAACATCTGAAAGAATACTTTGTGTGGGTGTTCGGAGAAAGGGTTCTCCAAGTGTTTGTGTTGATGTGTGTGCGTCGATTTGTGCGGAGTATATCCGCGTGTGTGCTTGGACGTATTTAGGGGTGTGTTCCCGTGTGTGGTTGAGAGTTTACTTCCGTGTGGTTGTGTAGGCATTGCCCTACGTGTGTGTGGACGGAGCTGTGTCTCCGTGTGAGGTATTTGTGCGGGGTGTGTTTCCCCAACGTTGTGTGTGTGTGTGTGTGCTGCTGTGGCAGCAGTTTGAAGCAAGGCCTCGTGTGTGGATTGCTGCGGAAGCAGCGTGTATGGTGTTGGGGTTCGTCCCCGTGTTGCTACATTTTATAGCATGTAGTGAAGCCTCACCAGTTTGGTGAGGGGTGGACGTAAGGAGCCCGTTGTGGTCCGAACCACCTTAAAAATCCCCGTGCCTTGTGGTTTGTTCCTTGTGATTGTGTGTTTCAGTATCCTTTCTGTTATGCAATCGTGTGAGCTCGGTGAGATTGAGTGAATTAAGTTTAAACCTGTTTAGATTAAATTCCTCAATATTATCAATCTTGTAAATTCCGTTGTGTGCTAGTTTGTGTTTTTAATTGGACATAGTTTTTAGTAGAAGATCTATTCACCCCCCATCTAGATCCGTATTACTGCATTACGAGACCCAACAATTGGTATCACAGCAAGGCTCTGTTGTCCCTAGATGTTGCGATCTACAGAGTGATCCTAGTACATTCTACAATCATGAATTTTTCTGTTGAACATATCTCAATGAATGGTTTGCCAATCTTTACTGGTTCGGATTTTAATTCTTGGCTAGGCAAACTGTGTGTGGTGATCAATTCTATTAATCATAGTCTTTGGAAATTGATTTATCATGGTCCACACATATTACCTCTAGATGAGACCAAGTGGTCCAATCAGGATAAGATGATGCACCATGATAATGTTACTGTTTTTAGTTTATTGAAAGCTTCCGTGAGTACTAACAAGTATCCATTTGTATCTTCTTGTAGGACGGCAAAGGAGCTTATGGACCGGTTGATCAAAGCTCAAGAGAAGGAAAGACAAAAATGTCTCATGGCCGATGTTGTTGATCAACAAAGTGATGAAAATACAGAAGAGGTAAATTCTGATTCTGAAGAATTTACTCTTGATGATCTTGTTGATGCTTATGATGAGTTGGAAAAATAATATAAGAAAGTCAAGTCGGAAAACAGAAAATTGAAAAAGAAATCTAAAAACATGCTCCATGAAAATAGATCTTGTGATAAATGTTCTGAGCTTGATAACTTCAATGAACGTTTAGAGCATGATGTTGAATGTCACAAAGAAACCATTGCTTGGTTGAGAAATGAAAATGTTGCCCTCAAGAACAAAAGCGATCAATTGGAGAAAATTGAAAAAGATCTAAGAAATAAAATGGAATCAAACTCTATTGATCAGGATATTTGCAATGAATTGATTATGAATAATAAATTTGTAAATGAAAATGAAGAACTTAAAAAGGAGAATAGTGCGATGCTAATTCAGATCTCCCTGTTTGAAAGTAGATTGAAAAATCTTAAAAATCTTGAAAAGGGGAAATCTGTGATTGTTGATGAATCTGATAAAATGAATGTACTTGAACAAGAAATAGCTAACTATGAATTGCACATTGCATCCCTTGAATCTGAAATTGTTGACTTGAATACATCTTTGTCTAAGTTTATAAATGGGAAAGATAATTTGAACAAGATATTGGAAACTAAGGTGAATTTCCAAAGAGAGGGGCTGGGCTATAATCCTGTGAATAAAAAGAATTTTGAAAACAAAGTATATATATCATATGTCCATAGTTCAAACATAGCCAGCACATCAAATGGGTCTCCAAATCAATTTTCTCCTCAAACAACAAAGAGATCAATTAAAAATCTGAAAAAGAAACAAAACATGCATCAAAAGGCTAAAAATGTTGTTGGTGTCACGATGAATGCCAAGAAAAATCATGTTGCACACACACATGCATCCACAAAGAAAATCTCATATTTTTATTGTGGTGAACTTGGTCATATGATGCATGATTGCCTTTTGATGAAATCTGAAGATCTAGAAGCATGTAAGAAAATGAATGGCTTCACAAAGCCAAGAAAGTTGTTGAACACAAAAAGAACTTTTGATAACTCTCATGTTCATGCAAGAAGACCATTTGAAAGATTTACTCCATTGAACTATTTTCATTGTGGAAGGTTCGGTCATAGGATGAACAATTGCTTTAGTTTGAAAATTGATAAGATCTCTACAAACCCACAGAAATTTCATGCTCATTCTTACAAGAAAAATCTGAAGTCTTTTGGTTGTTGTCATTATTGTGGTGAGTTTGGGCATACCATGCATGATTGCCCCTTAATATATTTTGATGATATACATGCCCAAAAAGTATGGAAGGCACCCACTAGAGATGCAACTAACCATTCGAGACCCAAGAAAACTTGGGTACCCAAAATAACCAAATGAGAACTTTGATGCAGGAATGTCTTGAGGCCAATGCAGGTATGTTGACATCTTGTTTTGCAGGTGGCTTTACAAGGTTGAAAAGCTTGAGTCCATGAGTTGATATTGATTTGTAAGTTGGTTGTTCATACTTTGCGCACCTTGATTGTGTAAATTCTCAGTTCATACTGCTGGAATTTAAGTCTCTAATATGCAGGTTTGAAGAGGCAGTCTTATGTGTTTTATGTGCATCAACCTTGTCTACATATGTGCTTAGACTTGGTCTTTTCATGTGCATTGACCTGTGCTACACATGGACAGACCTAGGTTCTTCATGTGTTTAGACTTGTGCTTTATATGCATAGACTTGACTCTTTACATTATTGGACTAAACTTGAAATTTCTGAACTGAACTTTAAACTCATGTCAGCTTAGGTGAATCACTTGTATTGATAGCTGCAACTCATCATACATACTTGCAGCTCATATGGGATTGTCTTGTGGAAGAAAAGTACTGAAATTGGCTTTCTCATTTGTATTGAATTGAGATTGATATGAAATTGAGTTTCTGATATTGCAGGTTGAGAGAGGGGGAGAGAGTCTTATGTGATGAAAAGCCTTGAAGTTAGTTTCTTCATATGCATTGGCTTAATATTGACATGAATTGAGCTCTTTACAGTGCAGGTTTGATAATGACCATCAACCCTTGAAATCATGGAAAGAATTCAATGTTTGAATGTATCTCCATGTGCCTAGATTGAGTCTAATTCATGTATGGCTTTTCTGAGCTCAGATTAACATGTCTTAGGCAGTTTTGCATGTTTCCTCAGTCGGTGTTGACACCAGGTGTCAACACCTGGTCTGGCAGATCTGGAACAGGTCTGAGTATTGGGTTTCGTAATGCTTGAGGTCCGATTGGTTTGAGCTTTTACCCCATTACCCTTAGGATTTCTCTTCATATTCTAAAGGAGTTTTGGAAGGGTTTTGGCATGGGGTTCTTGATCTTGTCATCTCCTTTATGTGCTGCCTTATATGAAATGTGAATTTGGGGTCTCAATGGAACTCCTTTGACTAATATCGTTCTATTTCTTGTATAAGAGAAAGAATGGAGTTTAAGAGGACTTCAACGCCAGATTTGATCTACTTCCATTGGAATTTGGAGCTTCTTGATGAAGAAGATAGCAAGGGGAATAAAGCGAAGAACTTGAGGATGTCAATAAAGGTAACTCAAGGGAAAGGTGAGAAAATAAAGTGTCACGCCCCGAGCCTTTATTACAGCGGAAGACTCGCTCGGGGAGCGCGAACAGTCGGCATGGTAAGCCTCTTGCAAGCAAGAATCAATCAGAGCCCAAGACAATCACACAAGTAAATGCAATTGCACAAGATTTAATCAAACTTCAACTTTATTTCATAATGCTCAATATTCAAGATACAATCACTAATTTGATTTCCATTCTACTAGACTCAAGAAATAGGAAAATTACATTGACTCAATCTAGACACTTTCACTCGCTTCCGTACCCGCTACTAGTATAGCCCGAATCCGAATCCGAACTATTTCCATCTCCTGAAAAACATTAGAAAGTAGGTCATGAGCACACTTGCCCAGTAGGTATTTTCGCATCAACATGAATGCACTATTTAAGTAATTATCATTTTAGCTCTAAAGAAATAAGGTAAAATCATGCGAATGCGAATCAATCATGCGATCAAATCAATAGAAACAAGATAACCATGTAAGATAGAATGATCAAGAATGAGCTAGCAAGAATATAACAAGAACATGATATTGGCCTTCCATGAACAAGAATGTAACGAGATTGTACTAGCAAGCCACATATTCATCACACTAGTCTCTTTTGAGTACATAGTTCGTGAATTTCTGTGGAATATCAAGCAAGAATGTCATGTCGTGCCGTGGATCTTCACTTATTTATAGAAATAGTACTCCCAGCGCAATGCGACGCCAGTAGCATCATACCCCATGGTTTATAAAATAGTATGCTTCCGACAATCAGCCGAGGGGACTAGCATAGAGCCCTTGAACACAATGAGTGCTCGATCGCATCTTCAGTTATAAATTAAGCTACTTCCACGCAGTATAGCAGTAACGTATGGCCAAGAATGTAATAATTCAATAATTCCATCATAACAATAATCAATGAATGAATGCTTCAACATAAGAATGTAGGAGTCAAGAAATAGACTTTAAATAATGTCATGCTCATAGAATTAAATCGACAGCATAACGGTATTTTCCTTTACTTCCATTATATTAGATCAATTTAAGCAATATGACAAGTTCTAGATCATCAAGGTTTGTCTAGAATCATTGGAATATCAACCCTTGGTCAAACCTTGGGTTAACATAAACAAGCTATGTAACGGTCATTTGCTGGGCCGTTACATTATGTAACGCGCCAGTAATAGGCCGTTACAGTGATCCGAGTCCAGAAGGATAAAAATAGACTCAGAGGAATGTGACGGTCTGGCACTGGGCCGTTACGTGAGCCTCACAGTCCAGTTCAAGGTCGTTACATTTCAAGAATCAAAACCACGATAGAGTGTTCTAATTAATGGGCTTTCATTGGTATAACCAACTCGACGTCCTAGTAGGAATCCAAGGCTCGCGGAGAATTACGGAGGCCTTGAAACAATGATTTCCTAGTCCATTGGAAGGATTATCCAATAGAGAGGTCTTCATGTCCAAGATTGTGTTCCTATAGTGCAAAGTGTGAACTAATGACGATATACCGGAATATGTGCTATGTACTTATAGAATTGACTCAAAGAGAGACATGTATAATCAAAGTGAAAATCGTGGTGAACTCCGTCAATACAACGTCTAAAAGTCATGCTTTATAATACAAGACTATAGAATTTTGGCATGAAATTAACATATCCTTAAAATATCATTAAGATATCAAAACATGCAATACCTATCATGCACAATCAGATATCCTAAAAATCATATAATCAGGTTAAAACTTAAGTAACTATGCTTAATCAATAAATAATATTGGCAAGTTATTTTCTATCTTAGGGTTGACAGAACGCAGGATATAACGGTCTTAAGAGGGGGCGTCACAGTGAAAGTGACTGTCATGATCAAGCCGTTACTTGAATATAATGTGTCTGTCCAAGCGCGTTAGTAACATCAGTGCAATTCAAATACTACAGAGTTTGTAACGGTCTGTAGTAGGGCCGTTACTTGAAAGTGACGGTCCTATGCTAGTGCGTTACAGTATCTGTTAACATAGAAACTAAGAGATCAACTCACATCATGTATTTTATCAAAACATGATGAGTTTCTAGTCATGTTAACGAAGTAAGGCCATCTACATGCATAGGTAATCATGAATAGATGAATAGTCATGTTTTAATTTCTTAATTTGGCTAAGAGGTGCATGATGTGCATAGAACAAATAAAACATGAAATCAATGCTCTATAATGCATGGAATTCAATCAAACCAGAGGGCTTTTAGTCCTATCATGTTATTTTTGCCGTTCATGAGATAACCTACCTCTTACTTAGACTGTAGTTTCTGAATTTGGTTGATAACCTTGCCCTAGATCCCTTCCTTCTCTTGTGACTTTTTCAGTAACTTTTTTGGGCTCTAACTCCACGCCCTCTTGACCTAAAGATGTGAAATTTGGAGGGGAGTTAGTCTAAAGTATTGTAAACAAATACCTCTAAAGAACTTACCTGAGATAATGACTCCTTACCTTGCTTCTTTACGTCCCAAAAGTAGGGGTCGCACAGTTCAGAACTATGCCCTATTTATAGAGTTTAGACTAGGGTTTGAGGATTAGATCGATTTTAGAGTCCTTATTTCATCAAATCCTAATCTCTAAGAGTCCTTAGAAATATTACAAGCCTTCCCAAGTCGATCCTTAGTGGATAAGATCATCAAATTCCAATCTTTTCATGAGTTCCTTCACTCACGAAACTTACAGGCATGTAACGGTCTTGAGACCACGCGTTACATGGATGTAGCGGTCTTACGATAGACCGTTACAGTCATCGTAGGTAGAATTTCTAAATCATTAAAACTCTTTTGTTAATTATCCACATCATTATATATATATATAATTAATACTTATCTTAAAATCCGTGGATAGGCTTGAATACCTTCTAGAATATGGGCCTAACTTAATGGGCCTGAGTTAAAAACCTTTTAGACTTTAATTAAGTGGGTTGGGTTAATTGATCAACACTACTTAGCCTTATAATGACTTATTAATCAAATAAACCATTTATAAATTTATTTAGGCCTTTATTATTTATGAAGTTCTGGGGCACTACACCCTCCCCCACTTAGAAAGAATTTGGTCCCCAAATTCAATACATGGATTGAGGAGAGTGTACTTACAGTCAAACAATTCCGGGAATCTTTTCTTCATGGCTGATTCTGTTTCCCATGTTGCTTCATAAGGCCATGCTTTCTTCCATTGAATCTTAACCATAGGAATGACCTTATTTCTGAGTTGACGTACTTCTCGTTCCAAAATCTTCATTGGTGTTTGTTCATATGTCAAGTCCTTCTGAATCTCCAGATTGTCATAAGTGATAATGTGATCTGGATCATACACATACTTCTTCAGCATCGAGACGTGAAATACGTCAGGAACTCCTACTAACTGTGGTGGCAAAGCCAATTTATAAGCCACTTCACCGATCCTTTCGAGGATTTCAAATGGAGCGATAAATCTTGGAGTTAGCTTTCCTTTAATGCCAAATCTTCAAATACCACGACCCAGAGAAACCTTTAGATATACATGTTCTCCTACTTGAAATTCCAAGTCGCGCCTTCGATTGTCAGCATAAGATTTCTGCCTATCTTGTGCCATTTTCATCCTTTCCTGAATGAGCTTGATTTTCTCTGTAGAGTCCCTAATTAAATCGGGGCCTAGAAATTGGCTTTCCCCTATTTCATTCCAACATATTGGTGATCGACAACTTTTCCCGTATAGAGCTTCAAAAGGTGCTATTTGTATGCTTGCTTGATAGCTGTTGTTATATGCAAATTCTACCAAAGGCAAGTGATCATGCCAACTTCCTCCAAAATCAATGACACAAGTCCTGAGCATATCTTCTACCACCTGATTTGTCCTTTCTGTTTGACCATCAGTTTGTGGATGGAAAGCGATGCTAAAATTCAATCTAGTCCCAAGTGAATGTTGTAGGCTCTTCCAGAATTATGATGTGAATCGGGGATCTCTATCTGATACAATAGCGACAGGGACTCCATGTAACTTGACAATTTATTTTATGTATAGTGCTGCTAGAATATCTACAGACCATCGACTTTTTATTGGTATAAAATGTGCAGATTTAGTCAATCAGTCTATAATTACCCATATTCCATCGTGCCCACCTCTTGTCTTAGGTAGTCCCATAATGAAATCCATTCCTATGCTCTCCCATTTCCATTCCGGAATACTTAAGGGATGTAATTTACTTGTGGGTCTGAAATGTTCCGCCTTCACTTGTTGACATGTGAGACACCGAGATACGAAGTCAACTACTTCCCTCTTCATATTGGGCCACCAAAAGTTTCTTTTGAGATCCTGATACATTTTTGTACCTCCTGGATGAATGGTATACTTTGATTTATGTGCTTCTTCTAAGATCAATTTCTTTGTATCTTCATGATCGGGTATACACATTCGGCCCTTGAATAGCATTCTTCCATCTTCGGATATAGAAAAATCCGGTCTTTGTTCAATATTGACCTTAATTTCCAGTAAAATTGGGTCATCCTCTTGTAACTTTGCCAAATCCTCAATCAATGTTGGTTGAGCTCGGATATTTGCCATGAAACAATTATCTTCCTTAATGTCAACATCTAGATTTAATTGAGCAAATTGAGGAACAAGGTTAGTCATACTAATCATGAGACTTGATAACATACCAATTGGTTTTCTGCTAAGTGCGCGCATCTGCTATAGCATTCGCCTTGCTAGGATGATATTGAATAGCGAAATTGAAGTCTTTAAGATATTCCAACCATCTCCTCTGCCTCATGTTAAGCTCTTTTTGAGAAAATAAATATTTCAAACTCTTGTGGTCTGTGTAGATCGTGAACTTTTCTCCATAAAGATAATGACGCCAAATTTTCAAGGCGAAGATAACTGTTGTCAATTCTAAATCATGTACATGATAATTTTCTTCGTGACGTTTCAATTGTCTTGAAGAATAGCAAATCACCTTTCCATCTTGCATAAGGACACATCCTAAGCCAATTCCAGATGCATCGGTATATACTTCAAATCTAGCACCCTCTATTGGTAGTGACAAAATAAGGGCTGTTGTAAGATGATTCTTAAGACTTTGAAAACACTTTTCACAGTCCTTCGACCAGATAAAAGGATTTTCTTTTCTAGCAAGTCTAGTTAAAGGAACCGCGATCTTTGAGAAGTCCTTTATGAATCTTCTATAATAACCTGCTAGACCCAAAAAGCTTCTGACTTCAGATACAGTCGTTGGTCGACTCCAATCTCTGACAGCTTCTACCTTAGAAGGATCCACAGCAATACCTTCTTTTGAAATAATGTGGCCTAGGAACGAGACTTCCTTGAGCCAAAATTCACACTTATTGAGTTTGGCATAAAGTTTATGTTCTCTAAGTGTTTGCAAGGCTATCCTTAAATGTTCTTCATGTTCTTCTTTTATCTTGGAGTATATCAGGATATCATCGATGAAGACGACGATGAACTGATCTAAATATGGCTGGAAGACACTGTTCATAAGTTGCATGAATGCTGCTGGGGCATTAGTTAACCCAAACGGCATTACCACGAATTCATAGTGGCCATAACGACTTCGAAAAGCTGATTTGTAAATGTCCTCTTCTTTGATTCTAAGCTGATGATAACCTGATCTTAGGTCAATCTTAGAAAAATATTATGCTCCCGAAAGCTAATCGAAGAGCTCATCAATACGCGGCAATGGGTATTTGTTCTTGATTGTAAGTTGATTCAATCGTCGGTAGTCAATGCATAACCTGAGAGAACCATCCTTCTTCTTAACAAATAGAACCGGCGCACCCCAAGGGGATGTGCTAGGTCTGATAAAACCCTTGTCTAGAAGTTCCTATAATTGCTTCTTTAATTCCTTGAGTTCTGTGGAGGACATCCTGTAAGGGGCTATAGAAACAGGTGCTGCACCTGGAATGAGTTCGATGGTAAAGTTTACTTCCCTCTCGGGCGGTAAATTAGGGAGTTCAGATGGGAACACGTCCGGGAGTTCATTTGCAATAGGAATGTTTGCTAGGATAATTTCCTTAGATTCGGTGACAATGACTGAAGCAAGAAAAGCTTCACATCCTTGCCAGATAAGTTTGCAGGCGTGTAGAGAAGATATAATGGTAGGATGCTTCTTGTATTTGATGCCAAGAAAGGAAAATCTTGGAAGACCGGGCTTTCGGAAAGATATAATCCTATTTCGACAGTTGATGTGAGCATCATGGTCTATAAGCCAATCTACCCCTAAAATGGCATCATAACCTTTCATATCGAGGCATACTAAGTTTGCGGGGAGATTGTGTCCTTCTACTACCACCTCACAATCGGGATAATACTTGGTAAGCTTAGTTCCAGATCCTAAAGGTGTAGTAATAGCGAGATCTGAAGGTAGGGGAACTGATGCAGTTGGTAAGGTTTTTGCAAAAGTGGTGGAGATAAAAGAATGAGAAGCACCAGTATCAAATAGCACGAATGCAGAACGAGAACAGATTTGAAGAGTACCTTCCATGAGCCCATCATTTTGATCCCTGGGCGCTTCTTCTTCATCTATAACTGCATTGAGGCGAGCCTGCCTCCTACATCCTCCATTATTTAGTTGGTCTTTCATAAGGGGGCAATCTGGCACACGATGCTCCCTACTCTCACATCGCAAACAAGCACCTAGGCGCTTCCAGCATTCTTCAGCCAAGTGGCTGAATTTCTCACAAAAGGTGCACGCCGAGGCGACTTACTCCTTTTCTTCCTTCACCTTTTTACTACTCTTCTGAGAACTTCCACTGTTCCCGTTCCTTGATCTTTTCTTATTATCACGGCTTTTGTATGGTTCCGTGATGCTGAACTTCTCCTTCTTATAATGCCGATCAGAGCGCCGGCTAGATTCTTCTCCCTTTCCTTTCAACCTTTCGACCTTCTCTAAGGTCCTCTCGCATAAATATGCCCTTTGAACCATCTCCGCATAAGTGCGGATATTCTGTGTCCCCAGTTGTTGAATGAAACCGGGCCGTAACCCGTCCATAAATCGGTTTACTTTTAATAAGTATGTACTAATCAAATATGGTGCATACGGTGCTAACCTTGAAAACTGCAACTCATATTCTGCCACAGACATCATCCCTTGACGAAGGGAGGCAAACTCCATAGCCTTCCTTTCCTTTACATGCTCGGAGAAATATTTGGCATGGAATAAAGTGAGAAAAACATTCCATGTATGTGGCGCATCGGCTGGAGGTGCCGGAACCGATTTCCACCAAGTGGGAGCATCCTTGTTTAATTGGAACGTAGCTAGACGGACTTTCTCCTGATCAGTGCATTGAATAACATCAAATATCCTATTCATCTCGTCGATCCAATTTTTTGCTTCGTCTGGATTGGAAGATCCATAGAAACGCGGAGGATTTAGACTCCGAAAATTGCGATGAAGGTCTCCTGCCCTTGCCCCTGCACCACCTTGTGCTATAGTTTGCAGTGCCTGGGTGAGGCCGGCAACAGTTTGTTGCATACCGTCCCAATCTACACGATGAGCCATTCGAAAAATAGGGTACCTGAGAGAAAATAACAACTTGTTATTTCTCATGAAATTGGAATGAACACAATAATTCTTAAAGCTAATTAGTTATCCTATCCCGGGTTCTACCCAATCCTCACATGGGTGTGGAATTTCTTCCTTAGTTCATAGATAGGGGTCCTTAACCTTGAACTTATCCTATGACATGACTCTTTTCCTTAAGTCCTGAGACTTAGGCTCGGATACCAACTTAACTGTCACGCCCCGAGCCTTTATTACAGCGGAAGACTCGCTCGAGGAGCGCGAACAGCCGGCATGGTAAGCCTCTTGCAAACAAGAATCAATCAGAGCGCAAGACAATCACACAAGTAAATGCAATTGCACAAGATTTAATCAAACTTCAACTTTATTTCATAATGCTCAATATTCAAGATACAATCACTAATTTGATTTCCATTCTACTAGACTCAAGAAATAGGAAAATTACATTGACTCAATCTAGACACTTTAACTTCCTAAGTCTTCACTCTCATCTTCATAACACTTTCACTTGCTTCCGGACCCGCTACTAGTATAGCCCGAATCCGAATCCGAGCTATTTCCATCTCCTGAAAAATATTAGAAAACTGATTTAGCCCTTCAGCTGGGGTTACGAATGCCGCTGAAGCTGGAACTGTCGTACCCAGGGCTTCCTTGGCCCGCCTCCGCTTGGCCGCCTGTTCCCCGGCCACCTTGGCAGCAGCCAACGCCTTTTTGACAGGCGACTTCGCTCGAGGCCTTTCCTTGGCCTGCAGTGAGGGAGCCGGAGCCGCCACAGAGACCGCCTTTGCTACGACCGCGGTCGCACCCATGACAGGCGCGGGCATAGGAGCCGACCCTTCCACATCAGGGGCGGGCGCGGACACGGGCTCTTCCACAAGGGCTGAGACAAAAAAATACAGTCAAGCGTCAGGGCCCTGCTTCAAAAAATATATATATATATAAAAAGAGAGAAAACTTAAAGGAGGTGCCGACGGTCGAAGGCACTGACCGACAGGCGGGCTGGGCTCGGGCCGAGCGACTTCAAATTCCTCGAAGGTTGGGACCCGTAGCACTGAAGGAATGGCGGTCGGGGCCCCTGGGGGCCAAGGAACCCCAGCGGACGTTACCGGAGAAGAAACCCCAGGGAAATCAAGCATAAAGGGCCCCACAGCCCGTGGGCCTCGAAGAAAATCAAATGGGCCACAGCTCATGCTCCCAACGGGCTCAAAATCGCCCATTTAGCCCTTCAGCGGCACGCCCAGTTGAGGCTTCAACGGCACGCCCTGGCAGAACCCTCCAGCGGCACGCTGCCTTCAGCGGCACACCCTGCAGCGGCCTTCACCGGCACAGCCCCTTTTGGGCGCTCGCCGGCACACCCCTATGGGGGTTCACCGGCACACCCCCAAGGGGGTTCAACGGCACACCCCTATGGGGGTTCACCGGCACACCCCCCATGGGGGGTCTTCAACGGCACGCCCCCCGGGGGGGGTCTTCAACGGCACGCCCCCCAGGGGGGGGTCTTCAACGGCACACCCCATGGGGGTCTTCGGTGGCACACCCTGCAGGGTCCCCAGCGGCACGCCCTTCAGGCCGTTCAGCGGCACGCCCATCCGGGGCTCCAGCGGTACGCCCTTTTGGCACTACAGCGGCACGCTTGTTCAGCCCTTCAACGGCACAGCGGTGAAGTTTTTTTCAACGAGCGACGTGAGGCCCATGCCCTACACATCCTTGGTGCGCAGTGGAGCCATCGGAGATGGCAGCCGATCGTTGGGCCACGTGGCCTAGTCCACTGACAGCCAGGACAGGCAGGTCAAACCTCATGATCACGGGCCACTTCCCGCTTCGACGGCCATGCTCGAAGGCTCCCGCCGCCCGGGGTATAAAAACCCCTCCTCTTCGTTTCAAAAGAAAGGGGAGGAGAGGGAGAGATATCGAGAGGAACACACGGAGGGGGAGAGGCTCCGGCAGTAGAAGACACACACGCAGGAGAAAGAGGAGAAGGGAGAAGAGAAGAAGAGGCCCTCCCGGTCTGAGCTCTGTCCGACGGCCACCGGGAAGAAGCAAGAGTAAGAGAGAGAGAGCTTGATGTAATGGGGGAGAGGGTTAGGGACGGTGGCCCATGTCTTAGGCCCTATTGCTCTCTTCCCTTTTGGATTCCATTCCCCCTTCCGTTCTCAGTCTTGGATTCTTTTCCTTTTGTCCATGGCCTCATTTGGGTGTTTTCTTTGGTAATATGCATGTAGGGCTACGGTCCTTGGCCTCCCATGAATGAAAGCAATCGCCCTCCTTGGGCCTTTCCTGCTATTTCTGTTGGTTTGCTCCCGCCTTCACAATGTATGTGGTGTGTTGCCCGTTTTCTCCGTTCCTCCGGTTTCTTTCGAGCCACTGCATCAACGTGATGTCTCCCCTGTGAAGCCTAACTTGGTGACCCCTTTCACTCATTTCTAGCAGCCCTTCCTTGGCCTCACATCCCCTCGCTTTTCCTGAATGGCCTCCAAGTCTCCCCGCTCGTACGCTCTGCTTGAACCTTCAGCGATGCATCCCTTTGGCCCCTGAGCGGCACATCCATTCTGCCCTCAGCGACACATCCTCAACCAGCCCTCAGCGGCACACCCCCAAGTGCCCTCAGCGGTGCACCCCCAAGTGCCCTCAGCGGCACACCCCATCTGCCCTCAGCGGCACACCCCCAACTGGCCCCAGCGGTACACTCTCCTGGTCTCCAGCGGTACACCTACTGGCCAAGCCCGAGCCCGTTGTTTTCCTTCGTGCTTTCCGAGGTTCTTTAAAGGTGTTGCTCCCCCGGGGGCCCACCTCCAATTGTCGGGTTCCGCCACTCCATGTGGGCGCGTTCCCTTCATCTCCCTTACGCCCCGAGTCAAGGGGAGATGCTGCCGAATTTTTGTGAGAAATTAATAAGCAATTAAAAGAGGCAAAAGGAGGCAACAAACAAGCAGGACAACTGACGAAACCTTCCAACTCATCAAACCACTGTCGGCATCACAACGAAAATCGAACCGAACTAATTAACTACCCGGCAGCCCGAATGTCCGACCCGCAAGAAAAGAGGCCGAACCAAACGAAACAAAACAAGGGAGGAGTTTTATATAAAACTACACAAAAGTTAAGATAAGAAGAAAAGAAAAGCCTTAAAACAAATAATCGAAAACTGATTGAGCCCCCATTGGCCTTCAGCGGTACGCCCCATTGGCATTCAACGGCACGCCCTCATTGGCCTTCAGCGACAGGCTCCCCCTTGCCTTCAACGGTACGCCCCTTTTCAACCCTCAGCGGTACGCCCCTTTTAACCTTCAGCGGTACACTCCCTTGAGCCCCAGCGGTACGCTCCATTGGCCTTCAGCGGTACACCCCATTGGCCTTCAGCGGTACGCCCTCATTGGCCTTCAGCGGCACGCCCCTTTTAACCTTCAGTGGTACACCCCTTTAGCCTCCCAGCGGCACGCTCTCTGCCCTCAGCGGTACGCTCCCGTTTTCCCCTTCGCCGGCACACTATACATATACACATATACAACCTGATAAGGGCATTAACAATAGCAAATAAATTAATAAAAATTACGCTAATTAAAGGACTCCGAATATGTAATATTAATCACAATAAAAGAGGTGGGAGGGGTAATAAAAAATAATAAATAACAAACAAATGATAAGAATAATCATGAATAAAAGAAGAGAAATCACCCCGGATAAAGGCATGGGTGAACAATAAGCATCAAATCAGAAATCCCAGAAGATATAGTTAAGGAAAAACCTCAGATAATAGACGCTAAGGCTTACACTGCAGCCCCTACCTCTCCCCGTGACCCGGGGCAAAAGGAACAACAACGCCGCCCTTTCAGGTCAAGCCCAAGTCTTGGGAATTACCCGACATGGCCAGGCTTTGATCTAACCTCGGGCCGACAGCTTAATCGGACCGGATTTGTTTCTCGTTCCGGAAACCTTCCGAATCCTCATTGAAATTGCCGTATGCTCGGCAGACATTTGAAGGGAGCTACCACGGTTTTCTCGCCGCGTTCCCGTTACGGGCCCGTGTCCGAATATGAAAAGGTCCCCGAGTGGCCGATGCGGCCGACAGTTTATGGCCTTAATACAACCTTCAGTGTGATCTATCCCTATCTCTCTCGCATAATTAGTATTACTCTTTTCGGCCGCGGGGCCTCTAATTTCGGCAATTAATCAAGGGTATTCCCTCGTATGAGGGATGTAAATGACGTCGTGACCTTTATGGCGTGACGGGATCCGGTCCCGACACGAACCACATAATCGTCTGACGGAGTCAGGTCAAGTGCACCATGGGCTCTTCGGAGCCCGAATAAATCGTCACTTCGGTGACTGGCACGCCCATGCACCCAATAAACGAATAAACAACACGAGAGAATAACCAAGTGAAAAAAGTGCATCCACAGTAGGTCATGAGCACACTTGCCCAGTAGGTATCTTCGCATCAACATGAAGGCACTATTTAAGTAATTATCATTTTAGCTCTAAAGAAATAAGGTAAAATCATGCGAATGCGAATCAATCATGCGATCAAATCAATAGAAACAAGATAACCATGTAAGATAGAATGATCAAGAATGAGCTAGCAAGAATATAACAAGAACATGATATTGGCCTTCCATGAACAAGAATGTAACGAGATTGTACTAGCAAGCCACATATTCATCACACTAGTCTCTTTTGAGTACATAGTTCGTGAATTTCTGTGGAATATCAAGAAAGAATGTCATGTCGTGCCGTGGATCTTCACTTATTTATAGAAATAGTACTCCCAGCGCAATGCGACGCCAGTAGCATCATACCCCATGGTTTATAAAATAGTATGCTTCCGACAATCAGCCGAGGGGACTAGCATAGAGCCCTTGAACACAATCAGTGCTCGATCGCATCTTCAGTCATAAATTAAGCTACTTCCACGCAGTATAGCAGTAACGTATGGCCAAGAATGTAATAATTCCAATAATTCCATGATAACAATAATCAATGAATGAATGCTTCAACATAAGAATGTAGGAGTCAAGAAATAGACTTTAAACAATGTCATGCTCATAGAATTAAATCGACAGCATAATGGTATTTTCCTCTACTTCCATTACATTAGATCAATTTAAGCAATATGACAAGTTCTAGATCATCAAAGTTTGTCTAGAATCATTGGAATATCAACCCTTGGTCAAACCTTGGGTTAACATAAACAAGCTATGTAACGGTCATTTGCTGGGCCGTTACATTATGTAACGCGCCAGTAATAGGCCGTTACAGTGATCCGAGTCCAGAAGGATAAAAATAGACTCAGAGGAATGTGACGGTCTGGCACTGGGCCGTTACGTGAGCCTGACGGTCCAGTTCAAGGCCGTTACATTTCAAGAATCAAAACCACGATAGAGTGTTCTAATTAATGGGCTTTCATTGGTACAACCAACTCGGCGTCCTAGTGGGAATCTCAGGCTCGCGGAGAATTACGGAGGCCTTGAAACAATGATTTCCTAGTCCATTGGAAGGATTATCCAATAGAGAGGTCCTCATGTCCAAGATTGTGTTCCTATAGTGCAAAGTGTGAACTAATGACGACATACCGGAATATGTGCCATGTACTTATAGAATTGACTCAAAGAGAGACATGTATAATCAAAGTGAAAATCGTGGTGAACTCCGTCAATACAACATCTAAAAGTCATGCTTTATAATACAAGACTATAGAATTTTGGCATGAAATTAACATATCCTTAAAATATCATTAAGATATCAAAACATGCAATACCTATCATGCACAATCAAATATCCTAAAAATCATATAATCAGGTTAAAACTTAAGTAACTATGCTTAATCAATAAATAATATTGGCAAGTTATTTTCTGTCTTAGGGTTGACAGAACGCAGGATATAACGGTCTTAAGAGGGGGCGTCACAGTGAAAGTGACGGTCATGATCAAGCCGTTACTTGAATGTAACGTGTCTGTCCAAGCGCGTTAGAAATATCAGTGCAATTCAAATACTACAGAGTTTGTAACGGTCTGTAGTAGGGCCGTTATTTGAAAGTGATGGTCCTATGCTAGTGCGTTACAGTATCGGTTAACATAGAAACTAAGAGATCAACTCACATCATGTCTTTTATCAAAACAGGATGAGTTTCTAGTCATGTTAACGAAGTAAGGCCATCTACATGCATAGGTAATCATGAATAGATGAATAGTCATGTTTTAATTTCTTAATTTGGCTAAGAGGTGCATGATGTGCATAGAACAAATAAAACATGAAATCAATGCTCTATAATGCATGGAATTCAATCAAACCAGAGGGCTTTTAGTTCGATCATACTATTTTTTCCGTTCTTGAGATAACCTACCGCTTACTTAGACTGTAGTTTTTGAATTTGGTTGAGAACCTTGCCCTAGATCCCTTCCTTCTCTTGTGACTTTTTCAGCAACTTCTTTAGGCTCTAACTCCACGCCCTCTTGACCTAAAGATGTGAAATTCAGAGGGGAGTTAGTCTAAAGTATTGTAAACAAATACCTCTAAAGAACTTACCTGAGATAATGACTCCTTACCTTGCTTCTTTACGTCCCAAAAGTAGGGGTTGCACAGTTCAGAACTATGCCCTATTTATAGAGTTTAGACTAAGGTTTGAGGATTAGATCGAGTTTAGAGTCCTTATTTCATCAAATCCTAATCTCTAAGAGTCCTTAGCAATATTACAAGCCTTCCCAAGTCGATCCTTAGTGGATAAGATCATCAAATTCCAATCTTTTCATGAGTTCCTTCACTCACGAAACTTACAGGCATGTAACGGTCTGGAGACCACGCGTTACATTGATGTAGCGGTCTTACGATAGACCGTTATAGTCATCGTAGGTAGAATTTCTAAATCATTAAAACTCTTTTGTTAATTATCCACATCATTATATATATATAATTAATACTTATCCTAAAATCCGTGGATAGGGCAAGGTTAAGAATTTGATCTATGCATCATCTATGCATATGGCAAGGTAAAGACCACGCGTGAGAATGTGCCTCCGCCCGGACCATGAATCATCTATGCATATGGCATCAAACTTAAATGAATTTTCTTAAATCATGCATTGATTAAGGGGGAGTCTTGCAAGCTGAAAATTTTTGAGATTGATGTTTTTTCATCCTCTCAACATGATGAAGTTATTATGTGACTGAACATTTTGAGGACTGAATTTGATCAATGTTCCGTGGTCTTTACCATTGTGCTACTCATCTTGTTGGATAAAAGTAAAAATATTTTTAAGGAAAAGTTCATATGTGATGATTTTGATGCTTTGAATGAATTCTCTTTTCAAAAAAAAATTATGTTATCACATTTAAAAAATATTTTTTTAGCTGCATTAGATGCATATGGAATTGTCTTGTGAAATCTGAAATCTTCCATCAGATTGTATGTTTGCATATCATTCTCTGCATATCATTCACATAGTGCTTTTGGAAGATGAAGCTCATCGTGTGTCTTGTTGCATAAATACCAAAATGAATACTTCCAATAATGGCATCATATCTTTGGGGCCAACATTTCAAAAACTGTAATTGCATACCTTTTCATTTTGCACTGCATATTTGCATATCTCCATTGTATGCTTGCATGTTAATATATGCTAAAATCCCTTCCTTTGAAACTTCTAAGACCGAATACTCCATTGATAAATATTGTTGCATCTGAGTCTTAATAAGTGTGCTTCATGTCAAACTCTCAGGGGGAGCATTTTATACTCATAGCATTTACATAGGGGGAGCTGCATTATCTTGTTTTGAGTTAAATTTTCTTCATACATGTTAAATCAAATTCGCACACCTCATGCACTCTAATGTGAAATTGAGTGTTATTCATAAGGATATAAGAATTTCATTTCAACACTCTAAAGTAATTCAACTTGCTGCATGAATGACAAAGAGACAGTTGAGGAAAAAATTGTCTGCCTCTGCATACAAAAAAAAGGATGAAATGAAAGGCAGAGCAATGCTTAGTCTCACTGAGTAAATTGGGCACATGTCACCTGAGACGTGATGTGGTTCATTTCTGAAAAGTGTTGACGAAAGTACCTCTGTTCAAAAAGAAGTGAAATGGTTCAGTATTCTGAGTAACCGGGGATTCTGGCATGAGCTCCATGTGTCTTCTCGCGTAAAAAGGAATTATTTGAACTTGATCATTCTTAGAAAAATTCAGATTGTCAGTGTAAAAATTTTATTGAGGCAGAGCGAAGCCTCCAATACGCTGCTCTCTAGATTGAAATGTGGTCTGTACAATTATTATTGTGTTTAATTGAAAATCTGGTTATCCATATGGCTAAAGTTCATTCTCATGTTCCTCACTTACACATGGTAATTTTATTTGATATGCATTCTAAAAATTTGATTAACTGCATGACCTACTGTATGTCTTCTCCTATTGATCTGCACACTCCTTAAGGTGTAATCATGAGCACTCTAATCTTAATGACTCACCTGCACTTTTCGTATACCTATCCCTTTACTCTAAATAGAATGGGGGAGCAATATTGCATGTCTATATATATATGTGCTTGGAGATCAATCATCCCTGATCATCTTACTTGCATTCTGCATGTCCATATTATCCACATTTGTATTTCACAGTTGTGCCATTAGTTCATGCATATTGTGCATAATTGGTTCTCTTTATAAACAAAAAAAATGTTGTTTTTGGTTTTTGCTGCCATCATGGATTCCCCATCATGATCCTCATTTCTAATTCTGTCAAAGGGGGAGAGAGCATTATAGCATAATATTTTGTAATCATCAAAATGGGGGAGATTATTGTGTATGTGATTTTGATGATTACAAAATGACTTTATTGCTTGGCCTTGTGCGTGAATGGTTATTCATGTCTTCATGTGCTTGAACTCATTATCCTCTAACTATGAAGTATGAAATGATTGTGGAAATGATTACACAATGTTGTTATTGGGATATCATCATGTGGATGTATTTATGACTCTATAAGGCTCATATGTGCTTTGATGTTAGCACATTGCATATACATTGCATATTCACTTGGTAAGAGGCATATACATTGCATATTCACTTGGTAAGATTACTTTGTATTCAATGAGAAAGTCTTTGTAGAAAACATGCTTGGATAAATGTCATATTGAGCCTCATGTCATGCATGTGTACTTTGGTAATGCTAAATGAATGATTGAGATGTAAATACCATTGCTAGCCCCCAAGGTAATGATGTGTAGATTGATGAGTTTGGATGATGATCAAATGGAATGTGACTCAATATTATTTTGCGTGGCTTAGCTCTTCACTCTTTAAATTCCAAAATTAGTTGCATCATGCAATGGTGACTGATGCTCGGAAATATTTCACAAGAACTTATGGTTCTATTAGAGAAGGTGAAATGAAATGGGTTGGTTGGTGAGGTTAACATTGAAGTAAAGCTAATTTTCTCTTTGTGTTTTGCAGGCTGGAAGAACTCCTTACAACCCTCTTTCATCACCCCAAAACTCACGGGACGCAGCAACTGCTCCAGGGGCTTCTTCCACGATGTTCTGAGCTTGTATGTGAAGGGAAGAACGAAGGTTCAAGTTCCCAAACGATCCTCTACTACAAGCTGCGTGGAAATTCAATATACAACCATCATCCATGCAAGAATCGATCAACTTTCTTCAAGAACGGATTCATACTGCAGAAGCATTCAAATACGTTCGAAGGAGAGACAGGGGAAGCTCTAATCACTGCAAAAATCTTCCTCATTATGATTTCTCACAATCTTAGTTGATAGAGCTTGAATATCTATTTTAAGACATTTTGATGGATACTTGTTTTATATGTCCTTTGTCCACTCTCTCTTGCATATATATATGAGCTGCGATTTTTGTGATACAACAACTCTAATGCTCATGTGTTCTTTCGTATAGGTGAAGATAAGGGGGAAAACGAAGTGAGGCTTTTGCAAGGAAGATATGATCTACCACCGTGAGGATCTAGAGCTCATAGAAGAAGGAAAAGAGGAGCGGCTCGAGGAGAGGAAGAAGATGATGTCAAAATCATGATCATCCGTCAACGAGCCAAGGAGAAACAGATTTTGTTGAAGAAGGGGGAGCCTTATTCTTGATGCATCTTTCTAGTTTCCATCTATATAATTTGCTTGAGGGGTCATAGCATATATTTATCTTTGTTTCATAAACATCTGAAAGAATATGTTGTGTGGGTGTTCGGAGAAAGGGTTCTCCGAGTGTTTGTGTTGATGTGTGTGCGTCGATTTGTGCGGAGTATATCCGCGTGTGTGCTTGGACGTATTTAGGGGTGTGTTCCCCGTGTGTGGTTGGGAGTTTACACATGTGTGGTTGTGTAGGCATTGCCTTACATGTGTGTGGACGGAGCTGTGTCTCCGTGTGAGGTATTTGTGCAGGGTGTGTTCCCCAACGTTGTGTGTGTGTGTGTGTGCATGCTGCTGTCGCAGCAGTTTTAGGCAAGGCCTCGTGTGTGGATTACTGCGGAAGCAGCGTGTGTGGTGTTAGGGTTCGTCCCTGTGTTGCTACATTTTGTAGCGTGTAGTGAAGCATCACCGGTTTGGTGAGGGGTGGACGTAGGGAGCCCGTCGTGGTCCCGAACCACCTTAAAAATCTCCGTGCCTTGTGGTTTGTTCCTTGTGATTGTGTGTTCTAGTATCCTTTCTGTTATGCAATCGTGTGAGCTCGGTGAGATTGAGTGAATTAAGTTTAAACGTGTTTAGATTAAATTCCTCAAAATTATCAATCTTGTAAATTCCGATGTGTGCTAGTTTGTGATTTTAATTGGACATAGTTTTTAGTAGAAGGATATATTCACCCCCCCTCTAGATCCGTATTCCTGCACTATGGGACCCAACAAATGCAAAAGGAAATAATAAATAAAAAGAATAAACACCAATGAAACGGCTTCGCCAAAATAACAAAGGAACCTCGGAGAGCCCGAATAATTGGACATACGCATCATTATGACGGACTGCTGAACATAACCATGAACATGATCTACATGAATAAAAGAAAACTAAATCAAAGCCCTACGCGTGCATTTCATGAATAAAAGAAAATTCCTCACATGCATCTCACAAATAAAGGAGCCTCTTCCCCAAACCAGTTGCCTGCATCGACCGGCCTCCTCAGCTGCACTGACTTGCTCCTTCAGCTGCACCGACCTTCCTTCATGCAAGAACCTCAGTTATATCGACCTACTTTGAAGCATCCCAGCCTTGGTAGCCCAGTTGCACTGACCTGCCTTGAGGCACCCCAACCTTAGCAACTCAGTTGCACCGATCCGCCTTGCAGCTGCATCGACCGGCCTCTTCAGCTGCACTGACCGCTCCTTCAGCTACACCGACCTGCCCTTTTTAGCTGCGTCGACCTGCCTATGGAAGCCTCGTGGCATTCAATCCCCAGTAGCCAAGTCGCATTGACCTGTCCTCAGTTTGTTTCCCTTGATGCCTCGACCTATCCCTTGATGCTTCGACCTATCCTCAGTCTGTTTCTCTTGATGCATCGACCTATCCCTTGATGCTTTGACCTGCCCTCAGTCTGCTTCCCCTGATGCACCGACCCATTTCTTGATGCATCGACCCATCCTCCGCTACGCCTCCTGATGCTTCGACCGATCCCCAGTGCTATGCATAGATGCTCCGACCCCAGCAGCCTTGGCCTTCATATGGTTCGACCTCATCATACCTTGGCCTTCATGTGCTCCGACCCCTATTGCGGACTGCACCGACTTCACTTGTTCATATGCACTGACCTTAGGGAGCATATTTGTTCATGTGCTCTGACCTTAGTCTGCATGTGCATTGACCTCAGGGAGCATATTTGTTCATGTGCTCCGACCTTAGTCTACATGTGCTCCGACCTTAGCCAGCATGTGTTCCAACCTTGGTTGTTCACATGCTCTGACCTCGGTTGTTTATATGCATCGACCTGCATGCACACTTGGGCCTTCAGCTGCACCGACCTGGCTACACAGCTGCACCGACCTCAGGAGCTCGCATGGTCTTCATATGCATCGACTTGCATTCATGCCATGGCTTTCATGTGCATCAACCTGCATGCACACTTGGGCCTTCAGCTACACTGACCTGGCTGCACAGCTACACCGACCTTAGGAGCTCGCATGGTCTTCATATGCATCGACCTGCATTCATGCCATGGCTTTCATGTGCATCGACATGTGTTCACGCGTTGGCCTTCATGTGCATCGACCTTGGCAACCCTGCTGTCTTCATGTGCATCGACCTTGGCAACCATGTCGTCTTCATGTGCATCGACCGTGGCAACCCCGCTACCTTCATGATCAGAGCCATCAAGGTCGACCTGCCTTCAGCATTGATTTCACTAAGGTCAACATGTTCTCAAGATAGGTCAACCCCTCTCCAACCCCTTTTGGCTTGTCCTTCCATGCATATTTTGCACTCGGAATATAATAATATGATTAAAATATGATAATCAAAGGGAAAAAATAAAATATAAAATCAAATAAATAAAATTAAATTTATAAATAAATGATAAAAATGATGTAATAATAAAAAATAATAAAAATATATAATAAAAAATCATGATAATAATAATATCATATATAATAAAAATATATAAAAATATATAAAAATAAAATAAAATAAAACAAATAATGATAAATAAACAAGTTAACACGGCTCTCGTCATCCCTGGATCTTTTGTATGGGAATATTGATACAGCCTCCATGGGTCACGCTTGAATCTTGGGTTCATCCCATCGTGGTTATTGTCTGACCCATGTCTCGAGCCTATAA
Organism: Amorphophallus konjac; assembly: GCA_022559845.1. Lineage (NCBI taxonomy): Eukaryota > Viridiplantae > Streptophyta > Magnoliopsida > Alismatales > Araceae > Amorphophallus > Amorphophallus konjac. The sequence continues at coordinate 302,937,898 of CM040122.1, read as the reverse complement.
CCCGCTATGCTTAAACATGTTTTCCTTGGGATTTAATCTCGAAACATCTCTCTGTTGCCCCCTTTGACACCGGACATATATTAACGATGCTCACGCGAGCCACACCTCGATTACGGGAACTTCCCCCATTATGTTTGCAGCTTGACTTTGCACTGGGCCGATAGACTCGCTGATTCTCGACCGCTCCGATCGGGGATTTAACCGAACGTTTACATTTCTCTAAACAATAAATTTTCCGTACCCCGGCATACATATGCTCCGATTTTCCCGCAATGATGGTGGCTTTTCCAAGCCGGGCGTTAGTCCGAATATTGAACGGTCGATATGCGACCAATATAATTTTGTATATTCTTCTTACTCTTCATATGAGGAATTTCCATGCTTTCTAACGCATCTTGCACACAACTAATTTCTCAGGTCATGAGGCCCTTATTCCTAATGATTAATCAAGGGTTTTCTCTCCTCTAGAGAGATGTAATTAACGACGTGACCTTTATGGCACGGCGGATTTTGATTCCGACCCGAACTACACAATCGTCTAACCAAGTCAGATCGAGCGCACCAAGGGCTTCCATGAAGTCCGAATAAATCGTCACTATGTGACTGACACGCCCTCACACTAAATAAATGAATCAACCGGATTAAATAAACGACCAAATAATTTTTTAGTTTTTAGTGCGTCCACATGTCTGGCACGCCCGATGGGATTGAACCACCCTTCATCTCTTCGCCGGGATTCAGGGCCTCATGGCCTCCTAATAAACGATGTTTCCCTGCTTTGATGAATTGTAGGTACTGTCCCCGCCAGCCCTATGGGGAGAAAAGTCGGACTAGTCGAAATTATCTTTGTGGCCTCGAAGATGCTACTCCAAGGCACCTGCAACTTCCAGGAATCATGAAGGCTGCTGGAGAAAGAGAAAAAAATAAGAAGGGAGGGGAAATCAACCCGCCGTCCCTAAGAAGAAGAAAAGAAGAAAAAAAGAAGAGAAAGAAACAAAAAAAAAGAAGAGAAAGAATTGGCGAGAGAAGGTTGTACAGCCATATCCGTCGAGACCCATGCTGAACAAAGATGACCACTGTGGGGTTGATGTGGTGGAGTGAACCACTCATCCCCTCCTTGAGGGGGTGAGCGCTCTCCTGCACACCCACCTTGGTCTATTATAAAAAAAAAGGAAGAGATGAAAAGAAAGGACAAAAAGGAAAGTTGGCAAGCGTTGCCGACCAAGAGAACAAGAAGAAGGCTGGCATCCCACCCGGCTCTAGGAGGGTCCATGTCCGTGGTGCAATGCCCCGGTCCATTCCACCTTCCTACTGCCTCTATCCAGCATAAGATGGCCCCTAGAGTGGCTATTCGAAGACCCAACAAGCCGCAACTGTAGCTTGATGAATTCCTGCCCGCTGCGGGGAATGCTTTATAGCAATGAGGCCAAGCACAGCTACGACTCTCGAAGAGAACATGCATCCACCCCTTCACAGCCCCCCCCAACAGGTCACTCATTGTGAAAAGGGGGGCAACAGAGCAATCAACATTCGCGGGAAATTTCAATTTGCCTGAGGGCACTTAGCAGCGTATTCCCTTCCCGGGATTGCTAAAAAATGTCAATATACACCTGACGCGAGCCAGGAACATGTAGATGGCCCTGCTAGGGGACTGACTATCAAAGTACAGCAGTAGGGCGTCCTCCAGCCTTCGCCAATGCACCAAACACCCCAATGTGGGGAGGGAAAAAGGAATCAACCAGATACACTCACTTGGGATGCTTGCATGCCACCTCCCTTTTGAGGCACGACTTTTCATGAAAGGAAGCCAAGAATGGCCTGTCTAGGTGTCCAAAGATAAAGAAGAAGATACTGGGGCTTTACGGCTGTCCCCCCTTACTACTGCTTGGCCGACATGACTCGCCATGAAAAAAACCAAGCTAGCTGAAGTAAAAGACGCTCCACGAGCAGCTTCCCAAACATACACCCCGCCCTGGGTTCATCTGAAGCAGAAATTACACCCCGTCTGAGGGCATAGAAGCCATAAAGAATACACCCCGCCTGGGGGCATAGGAGCAAAGAAGCAGAGTCCACCCCGGCCTGAGGGCAGAAGAAGCATGAAGTTACACCCTAATCTAGGGGCACGTAAAAATAAAAAAACACATCCTACCTTGGGTGCACAAGAAGCAAAACACACCCCTTATGGGGGCACATGAAATAAAGCTACACCCCGCTCTGGGGGCATAGGAAGCAGAAGAATTCACCCCGGCCGGGGGGCATAAGAAGCAGAAGAATTCACCTCGCTCCAGGGGCATATGAAGAGAAGCACACCCCGCTCTAGGGGCACACAAAGAAAGAAACATGCCTCGCTTTGGGGGCACACAAAGAAAGAAACATGCCCACTCTGGGGGCACACGAAGAAAGAAACACACTCCGCCCTGGGCGCATAAGAAGCAGAAGAATCTACCCTAGACTGGGGGCATAAGAAGCAAAAGACACACCCTATTCCATGGCATATGAAGAGAAATACGCCCCACCTGGGGGGGGTAGAAGAGGCAGAATTCACCCCGGCCTGGGGGCATAAGGAGCAAGAAGCTACACCCCAACATGGGGGCACATGAAGAGAAATACACCCCGACTCGGGGGCACATGAAGCAACATATACCCTGTCATGGGGGCATATGAAGAAAAGGATACACCCCGACTAGGGGGCACACGAAGAAACATACCCCGCCACAGGGGCATAGAAGCCATAAAGGATACACCCCAGCTTAGGGGCATTTGAAGAAGAAACATACCCCGCCATGGGGGCATAGAAGCCATAAAGAATATACCCCGACTTAGGGGCATGTGAATAAGAAACATACACCCCGCCTGGGGGCATAGAATCCATAAAGAATACACCCCGCCTGGGGGCATAGAAGCAAAGAGGCATACCATCTCCCCCCCCTTCCCCCCCGACCTAGGGGGCAGATGAAGAAAAGCACACCTCAACCAGCGGGGGGGGGGGGGGGGGGGCAGATAAAAAATATATATACACCCCAGTCCGGGGGCATTAAACATTAATGAGAAAAGAAGAGCAGAACAAAAAGAAAAGTCATGAGGCACATGTGGTCTTCGAACCCGCCTCTTCACAATAAAAAAAAGAAGAGCAGAATAAAAAAAATAGTCATGAGGCACACGTGGACTTTGCACCCATCTCTTCACACAAAAGAAGAAGTCATGAGGTAGATGTGGTCTTTGAACTCGTCTCTTCACACAAAAGAAGAAGGAAAGAAAGAAAGAAAAGTCATGAGGCAGACGTGATCTTTGCACCTGCCTCTTCACACAAAAGAAGAAGGAAAGAAAAGAAAGAAAAGTCATAAGGCAGACGTGATCTTTACACCCGCCTCTTCACACAAAAGAGGAAAAGAAGAAGGGAAAGAAGGTCTTGTGACAGATGTGGTCTTTTACCTTCGGCCTTCAGGCATCCAACAAATAGACCTCTCATATGGTCGGCATCATGACCTTTCGTCCAAACCGACGAATATTCAGCCATCAGGACTTCAAGCCGACAAACATTCAGCCATCGGGGTTTTAAATCGACAGATGTTCAGCCATCAGGGCTTCAAGCTGACAAATATTCAGCCATTGGGGCATCAAGCCGACAAACATTCAACCATTGGGGCTTCAAGTCGACAAATATTTAGACATCAGGGCTTCAAGACGACAAACATTCAGCCATCGGGGCTTCAAACTGATAGATGTTCAGCCATCGGGGCTTCAAGCTGATAAATATTCAGCCACCGGGGCTTCAAGCCGACAAACATTCAGCCATCAGGGCTTCAAGCCGACAAACATTCAGCCATCGGGGCTTCAAGCTGACAAACATTCAGCCATCGGGGCTTCAAGCCGATAAACATTCAGCCATCGGGGCTTCAAGCCGACAAATATTCAGCCATCGGAGCTTCAAGTCGACAAATATTCAGCCATCGGGGCTTCAAGCCGACAAACATTCAGCCATCGGGGCTTCAAACTGATAGATGTTCAGCCATCGGGGCTTCAAACCGACAGATGTTCAGCCATCAACGCTTCAGCCAATAGATGTCGAGCCAACAAGCAACTGCACCTTCGGCCTTTGGCCACCCAACAAAATCAAGAGACCTTTCCTGTAGTCGGCATCATGACCTTCCGTCTAGGCCGACGCATCAACCCATTGCCAACATCAGGACTCCTTTGTCTAGGCTGGCGCATAAACCTATTGTCGGCATCATGACCTTCCGTCTAGGCCGATGCATCAATCCATTGTCAGCATCATGACTCCTTCATCTAGGCTAGCGCATAAACCCATTGTCGGTGGCACTCTTGCCGTCTAACCCGACAAATATCTTACCTTCGGCCTTTGGGCTACACTAAAAAGAAGAAGAAGAAGAAGAAGAAAAGATCTATCGCTTTGGTTAGGATCCTTCCCCGGTTAGAGAACTAGAAAATAGCCCTTTCACTTTGGTTCGGATACTTCCCCGGCCAGAGAATTAAAGAAGAGACCCTCTCACTTTGGTTCGGATCCTTCCCCCGGTCAAAGAAAAAAAGAAGAGACCTTTCACTTTGGTTTGGATCCTTCCCCGACCAGAGAATTAAAGAAGAGACTTTTCACTTTGGTTAGGATCCTTCCCCGGCCATAGAATCGAAGAAGAGACCTTTCACTTTGGTTCGGATCCTTGCCTGGCCAGAGAACAAAAGGATATACCTTTCACTTTGGTTCGGATCCTTCCCCGGCCAGAGAATCAAAGAAGAAATCTTTCACTTTGGTTCGGACCCTTCCCCCGGACAGAGAATAAAAAGGGATCCTTCTCTTTGGCTCTCGTAGCCGCTTCCCCCAACTTTGGCTTTTATAGCCCGCCTTCCAATTTCTGGCTCTTGTCGCCTGTTTCCCAACTTCGGCTCCCTGTAGCATGCTTCACAAAGCTCGGCTCTTGCAGCATGCTTCCCAACTTCAGCTCCTTGTAGCCTACTTCACAAACCTCGGCTCTCGCAGCCCACTTCCCATACTTTGGCTTTTGAATCCCGCCTCTCAACTTCTGCTCTTGTAGCCTGCTTCACAAATCTCGGCTCTCGTAGCCTGCTTCCCAACTTTGGCTCTTGTAGTCTGCTTCCCCAATTTTAGCTCTTGCAGCCCGCACCCCAACTTCGGCTCTCGTAGCCCGCTTGTCAACTTCGGCTCTTGCAGCCCGCTCCCCTAACCTCAACTCTTGCAGCCCGCTTTCCAGATTTTGACTTTTATAGCCTACTTCTCTGGCATCCTTTGGCCTTTTGTAGCGTGTTTCTGGCATTCCTGTTGGCTTTTATAGCCCGCTTACCCAATGTTCTTCTGGCCCTTGCGGTCTCCTTCCTCAGCACCCTGGCTGCTGCATTGATTCTATATGCACATACAAGATACATATATATAATGACAATATGTTCTTACGCAAAAAAAATGCTTGGCTGCCCTGCTTGCATGCTTGCTTATAATATAGAATAATACACCTCTTTAGAATTTTCTTGGACCATGTTTCCTTGATAAATAATGTCACCTCAATTCCGGATGCACGTGTGTCACGACATACGCTCGAAGGGAACCCAATTATGGCGGGTGCACACATCAAGGGGAAGAGTCATGGCTAAATTGTTAAGCCCAGCTCACGAGATACACCTGAGGCAACACTCCCCCACTTCGCACTTAATGTGTTCAATGGTCTTCAACCATATATAGGGATTGCCCGACTTTCTTCTTAGCACTCTACGGAGACTTAAATTCCTACACTCACGTAAAAGGTAATCGTGAGGAAAAAGGTGCCTACCCCCACTTAAAAAAAGAAGAAAAAATAGAAAAAAATGGTGCATGAATTGAATGCGGATGTGAGTAGTCGGAAATCCCCACTAAAACAAATGAGGAAACTCACACGGAATGGTGAAACAAACTTTAACAAGGACGAAGCTTAGTAGCCGGGAATCCCCATTGAGACACATGAGGAGTCTCGCGTCGAATGGTGAAATCCACAATAGAATTATAATAAGGACAAATCCTAATAGATGGGAATCTTCATTGAGACATATGCGGAGACTCGCTCCGAACGGTGAAATCCGCTACCAAAATAAACCGATGGGGGCTGTGCGAAGCTACCGAAATCGAGAGCATGAAACCCATGTGTAGGCCTTAGAGTAATCCTCGAGTGTTACTTGGAAAACCTGCATGTCCCTATGTTTAGGGCCTTTTGTTCACATGTTTGCTCCTCCACGTCACAGAGAATTGTCTCGGGTGAAGATTGTAAGTTTGAGCTACGCATGCGAGCCATGCGATATCCTCTTGATGGGTGCACCACCCCTTAGTTGTGCCTCATGGCCTGCACCGCGTTTACGAATTATGGGCGATGTCCCTATCCCATCCCCTATAGAGGGAGCTACCTTATATATGTTTATGTTATACCTGCTAATGAATGCCTGCATGCTTGAATAAAGAAATATATTTAAAAAAAACTCAATTTCGGCTATCACAGCCTGCTCTCCCAGTTTTGACTCGTAGAGCCCAATCTTGGCCCCCACGGCCTGCTTCCCACCCTCGCGGCTTGCTAATCTCCTAACTTCGGCTTCTACAGTCCGCTTCCCCAGATTCAGCTCTTATAGCCCACTTCCCAACATCTTTTGGCCCTTGCGGCCTACTCTCCCAATTGCGACCTTCGTGGCTTGTTCCCCTAACTTCGGCTCTCGTAGCCCGCCTCCCAAATTTCACCTTTCACGGGCTACTTCCGCAACACTGATTCTGGCCCTTGTGGCCCACTTTCCCAGTTTGGATTTCATCACCAATACCCCCGGCGCATTAAAGAACAAAATACCCTTTCACTCTGGCCCGAGCCTGCCGTTCGAGTGAGGAATCACCCCCCTTTTCCTTGCGCTGACACTAGCCCGTGTCGACGACTTGACCACCTCTCCATCCCTTCGGGGTCACGAACAACCCTTTTGACTTGGACCTTCTGTCTAGGTCATTGAAAGAACAAACTTTTCTCTCCGTCCCTTTGGGTGATGAATACCCGTTGTGATTTGGACCTACCGTCCAGGTCATTGAAACAACAAACGTTCTCTCCGTCCCTTTGGGTGACGAATACCCCTTATGATTTGGACCTTCCGTCTAGATCATTAAAAGAATAAACTCTTCTCTCCATCCCTTCGGGCGACGAACACTTCTTTCGAATCGACAAACTTTTCTCTCCATCCCTTTGGGTGACGAATATCCCTTTTGACTTGGACCTTCCGTCCAAGTCATTGAAAGAACAAACTTTTCTCTCGGTCCCTTCGGGTGACAAATACTCCTTGTGATTTGGACCTATAGTCCAGGTCATTACATGAACAAACTCTTCTCTCCGTTCCCTTTTGGGCGACGAATACCTCTTTTGAAGGAACAAACTCTTCTCCCCGTCCCTTAGGGCGACGAGTAACCCATTTGATTTGGACCTCTTGTTCAGATCGTTGAAAGAACAAATTCTTCCCTCCGTCTCTTCGGGTGATGAATACCCCTTTTGATTTGAACATGCCGTCCAGATCGTCAAGGGAATAAACTCTTCCCTCCGTCCCTTCGGCGATGAACATCCCTTTTGATTTAGACCTTCCATCCAGATCATTAAAGGAACAAACCCTTCTCTCCATCCTTTTGGGTGACGAATATCTCTTTTGACTTGGACCTTCCGTCGAGGTCATTGAAAGAACAAACTTTTCTTTCCATTCCTTCGGGTGACGAACACCCCTTATGATTTGGACCTACCGTCTAGGTCATTACATGAACAAACTCTTCTCTCCGTTCCCTTTCGGGCTACGAATACCTCTTTTGAAGGAACAAACTTTTCTCCCCATGCCTTCGGGCGACGAGTAACCCATTTGATTTGGACCTCTTGTTCAGATCGTTGAAAGAACAAATTCTTCCCTCCGTCCCTTTGGGTGATGAATACCCCTTTTGACTCAGACCTTTCATCTGGATCATTAAAGGAATAAATCATTCTCTCTGTCCCTTCGGGTGACGAATATCCCTTTTTGATTTGGACTTTCTGTCCATATCATTCAAGGAACAAACCCTTCTCTCCGCCCCCTTTCGGCGACGAACATACCCCTTTTGACTCGGATCTTTCGTCTGGATCATCAAAGGAACAAACCCTCCTCTCCGTCCCTTTGGGCGACGAATACCCTTTTCGAATCAACAAACTCTTCCCTCCGTCCCTTCAGGTGACGAATAGCCCATTCGATCTGAACCACCTGTTCAGATCGATTAAATCAACAAACTCTTCTCTCCGTCCCCTTTCGATGACAAACACATCCCTTTTGATTTGGACCTTCAGTTCAGATCATTAAAGGAACAGACTCTTCCTTCCATCCCTTCGGGCGACGAATACCTCATTTGAATCAACAAACTCTTCTCTCCGTCCCCTTTCGGTGACGAACACATCCCTTTTGATTTGGACCTTCCGTCCGGATCGTTAAAGGAATAGACTCTTCCTTCCGTCCCTTCGGGCGATGAATACCTCTTTTGAATCAACAAACTCTTCTCTCTGTCCCTTCGGGTGATGAATAACCCGTCTGATCCGGACCACTTGTTCAGATCATTGAATGAACAAACTCTTGTCCCTATCCCATCGCGCTTCTAATACCTCCCGGCTCTAGTAGCCCGATCTCAACTTCGGCTCTCATAGCCTGCTGCCCGATTCTAGCCCACGTGGCCTGGTTTCTCGACCTTAACCTCGATCTTTGGACCCGCTCTCCTAATCATGATAATGAATCTCTCAAACGGGCTGCACCCGCGCGCACCGCTCTGCTCATCCTTCGCTCGCGCCACCCGCGGGTGGGGGGTTTTTGTGGACATCAAAAAAAAAGAAAAGAAAAAAAGAAAAAAGAAAGAAAATAAACAAATAAATAACAGACAAACAATATATATATATATATATATACTAATAACAAAACAAAAAAGGAGATAAGGGTCTCTCTCTCTTTATCTCCCATTTCTCTCCCTCTCTCGCTCCTCACCCAATGCACCCACTGCGCTGGACCACTCCCATGCCACGTTCCGCTCCCTCCAGTGGCACACTCCACATCACCCGGTGCACTACCGCACCGCACCGTTACAACATCGACACCCCCGCACTGGGCGGCCACCACACTCCTGCTCCCGTTGCACCGCCACCCGCCACGGCACACCCCCGTGCCGTTCCCACCTCGACCGTGCCGGACCAACCACCGCATCGGATGACACACCTCCCCCTCGACCGTTTCACCGCTCCACCCGCCAGGGCCTCTGGTGAAGGAGATATGTCCAACATGTGGTGAGCATGACCCAAAGGAACGCACCTGGATGATGTTCCCTGGATCTGATATCTCTGCTCACATACCATTTCATGCGGTGCATAGCATCCTAGAAAAGGAGCAAGAATGACTTGATTATGAGACAAAGAAACTCCAGAGCTATGTGAAGGAAAAATCCTTAATGATTTCAAAAGAGGGGTTTTCCCATTGTAAATAATGCCCGTGGAGCTATTGTGGACACTCAAGCCGCTGCAGATGCTTGTGCCAGTGGGCACATTGCAGACTACAGTGGAGATGTTTGGCATCCACAACCAGCCCCAAAGGATCACCCGATGCACCACTCCTGCCAACTCTAACCCGGTGTAGTTGTCATAGACTCCACCCGGTGCACCCATCATGGCTCTATCCGGCGCACTGCCCAGCCACTTGAACGGTGCACCCTTGTATCCATGCGAATCGGTGAGGCTGCCAAGCCTCCCAACCGGTGCGTGGCCTTTTCTTCTTCACCCGGTGACATGTTGCAGCCATTGGACCGGTGGCTCCGGCAGCGAGTTCAGCAGTCACAGCCTTCTACCCTTGGCGCGCAGTGGATCCACATCAAACCAACTTGGGAATGCCCAGTTGTCGACACTCCGTTGAGGCACGCAAGGGGCGCCGTAGAGGGACAAGACGGAGGTCAATTCCTGACCTGCTTCCTTCGTCGGCATGGCGTCACCGGCACTGGCCCGATAAAAAGCCATTCATGACGGAAAAAAGGGGGGGGATCTTTTTGCCCTTGGGCTCACTGGCTGGCTCTCTGGCTCCTACCCCCGGCTGCTTCTTAAGCACTGAGAGAGACAGAAGAGAAGAAGAAGAAGACCAGAAGGGAAGAGGCGGCCACCGTGTGTGTGAAGAGAGAAAAGAGGAAGAGAGTGGGGGTGAGTAAGGGAGAAGAGGTGTAGATCGAGGGGAAGGAGCCATCGCTTCGTTCTCTCGAGTGTGTTTTTTTCTTTCTTTCTTCTTTCTTTTCTCCATTTTTTTCTCTCCCTCATGATGTATTAACTCTTATATTTTCGCCCTTTTCATGAGGAATGAACGAAAGGTTTTACAAATGTTCTCTTTTGTTCCCATGGGCATTTATTCTGTGTTCACGCTTGTTGTACTTTGGCAATTCTGCCATGTTTCTTTTGTACTATAGGTTTATGAGCACCATGGCCTCCCTCGGGTATTTCTCTCCCGTTAGCCATTCCTTCCTCATAGGATGGTTTGACGGCTCCCCTCTCTCTTTCTGTGTGTTCGAATTCCGCAAGACTCACACTTCCATCCCTTTTCTTATCTGACTGGTTCGCATCGTGTTTTTGGCATGACCGTCTCAGGTGTTGCCGCTTCTGTGCGCACCTTCACTCCTCTGGGGCCGTCACTCTTTGTGGACGCGCATCCGCATTACGCCCTCCATCATCTAGGGTCCGGGGGAGATGCTGTCAAAATTCTGCCAAGATTGAAACTAATAAAAGAAATAAAAGTATGACATAGTTGTCGCCCCCAACCTGCTCTCTATATGGCAGCCTCGAGGCATTCAAGCCCCAGTAGCCCAGCCGTATTGACCTGTCCTCAGTCTGTTTCCCTTGATGCATCGACCTATCCCTTGATGCTTCAACCTGCCCTCAGTCTGCTTCCCCTGATGCACCGACCCATTTCTTGATGCATCGACCCATCCTCCGCTGTGCCTCCTCATGCTTTGACCCATCCCTAGTGTTATGCATAGATGCTCCGACCCCAACAACCTTGGCCTTCATATTCTTTGACCTCAGCACACCTTGGCCTTCATGTGCTCTGACCCCGCTTGCGGACTGCACCGACTTCACTTGTTCATATGCACTGATCTCAGGGAGCATATTTGTTCATGTGCTCTGACTTTAATCTGCATATGCACTGACCTCAGGGAGCATATTTGTTCATGTGCTCCGACCTTAGTCTACATGTGTCCCGACCTTAGCCTGCATGTGCACTGACCTCATGGAGCACAATTGTTCATGTGCTCTGACCTTAGTCTGCATGTGCTCCGACCTTAGCCTACATGTGCTCCGACCTTAGTTCTTCATATGCTCTGACCTCGGTTGTTCATATGCATCGACCTGCATGCACACTTGGGCCTTCAGCTGCACGGACCTGGCTGCACAGCTGCACCGACCTCAGGAGCTCGCATGGTCTTCATATGCATCGACTTGCATTCATGCCATGGCTTTCATGTGCATCGACCTGCATGCACACTTCGGCCTTCAGCTACATCGACCTTGCTACACAGCTGCACCGACCTCAGGAGCTCGCATGGTCTTCATATGCATCAACCTGCAATCATGCCATGGCTTTCATGTGCATCGACCTGCATGCACACTTGGGCCTTCAGCTGCACCGGCCTGGCTGCACAGTTGCACCGACCTCAGGAGCTCGCATGGTCTTCATATGCATCGACCTGCATTCATGCCATGGCTTTCATGTGCATTGACTTGTGTTCACGTGTTGGCCTTCATGTGCATCGACCTTGGCAACCCTATTGTCTTCCTGTGCATCGACCTTGGCAACCCCACTGCCTTCATGATTAGACCCATCAAGGTCGACCTGCCTTCAGCATTGATTTCACTAAGGTCAACTAGTTCTCAGGATAGGTCAACCCCTCTCCTGCCCCTTTTGGCTTGTCCTTCCATACATATTTTGCACTCGGAATATAATAATATGATTAAAATATGATAATCAAAGCAAAAAATAAAAATAAATAAATAAATAATAAAAAGGGATGTAATAATAAAAATAAAAATAATAATATATAATAAAATCATGATAATAAAAATATATAAAAATAAAATAAAATAATACAAAAAATGATAAATAAACAAGTTAACACGGCTCTCGTCATTCCTAGATCCTTTGCATAAGAATATTGATAAGGCCTCCATGGGTCACGCTTGAATCTTGGGTTCATCCCATCGTGGTCATTGTCTGACCCATGTCTCGGACCTATAGCCCGCTATGCTTAAACATGTTTTCCTCGGGATTTAATCTCGAAACATCTCTCCGTTGTCCCCTTTGACACCGAGCATATATTAACGATGCTCACGCGAGCCACGCCTCGATTACGGGAACTTCCCTCATTATGTTCGCCACTTGACTTTGCACCGGGCCGATAGACTTGCTGATTCTCGACCACTCCGATCGGGGATTTAACCGAACGTTTACATTTCTCTAAACAATAAATTTGCCATACCCCGGCATACATATGCTCCGATTTTTCGTCAATGATGGTGGCTTTTCCAAGCCGGGCATTCGTCCGAATATTGAACAGTCGATATGCGACCAATATAATTTTGTATATTTTCTGACTCTTCATATGGGGAATTTCCACGCTTTCTAACGCATCTTGCACATAACTAATTTCTCAGGCCATGAGGCCCTTATTCCTGGCAATTAATCAAGGGTTTTCCCTTCTCCGAAGAGATGTAATTAACGCCGTGACCTTTATGGCACGGCGGGTTTTGGTTCCAACCCGAACTACACAATCATCTGACCAAATCAGATCGAGCGCACCAAGGGCTTCCATGAAGTCCGAATAAATCATCACTTTGTGACTGGCACGCCCTCGCACTAAATAAACGAATCAACCGGATTAAATAAACGACCAAACAATTGTTTAGTTTTTAGTGCGTCCACACCCTGACGAGGCGAAAAACTAGATCGATGAGATGAACAGAATATTCGTTGTCATGGAATGCTCCGACCAAGAGAAGGTCCGTCTCGCCACATTCCAACTGAACAAAGACGCCCGTACTTGGTGGAAGGCACAACCTCAAAATGATAAACTTACCTGGGAGGAATTTCTTACACTCTTCTGAGCAAAATACTTCTCTGAGCATGTTAAGGAAGAAAAGGCTGTTGAATTTGCTTCTCTATGCAAAGACATGATGTCCGTGGCAGAATATGAACTTCAATTCTCTCGGCTGACACCATATGCTCCTCATTTGGTTAGCACGGATCTCTTAAAAGCTATCCGATTCATGAACGGTTTCAGGCCCGACTTTATTCAACAACTTGGGCCTCAAAATATTCGCACATATACGGAAATGGTCCAACGGGCACATTTATGTGAAATAACCCTGGAGAAGGTAGAGAAGTTTCGAGGGAAAGAAGAAAAGTCGAGCCGAAAATATGATAGGTGAGGAAAAAGAAGAAAGGTTTAGCATTACGGAGGGTGACGAACCCCATCACAGCAAGAGGTCCCCCAATGGGAACGGTAATAGTAAAAGAAATAGTAATGGAAAAAGGAATGAAAATGGCAAGGGTAATGGCAATGGAAAAAGTAAAAGAGTTAAGGAAGAAGAAGAAAAGCAGGTCATGGCAGCTTGCTCATTTTGTAAGAAGCTTGGGCACATGGCTGAAGAATGCTGGAAGCGTCTCGACGCTTGTCTCAAATGTGGAAGTTGGGAACATCGCTTACCCATATGTCCTCTCATAAAGGAATAATTTTCAAAGGATAACAATGTACGCAGGCGACAAGGCTGACTAAATGCCATCTTAGACGGGGAAGGTAAGGCGATTGAAGGTATCACCTTGACTTATTTACATATTAGCATTGCCTTAAGTATCAGTCCGACTAATTAAAATACACTCTTCATAAAACTCATGCAATGAATTTGGGGACCAAATTCTTTTTAAGTGGGGGAGTGTGTAATACCCCTAATTTTTTTCTATAAATTATTCAAGATTTTTTTGAGATTAAATATAATTATTAAGTATTTAAAAAAGTTTAATGGGCTACTTAAATGAATTAAGGGTTAATTAAATCAGTTTAAAGACCCTATGTTCACCAAAGGGTTAAGCCCAACTTAAATAGACCCAAAGACCCAACTCCAAGACCCTTAGGCCCAATCTGACTTCTAGAAACATAATTAGGGTAATTTACGGATTTAAAATAGAGTAAATAGGCCAATTAATGGGATAAATGGGAGATAATAAGAAAATCTGAAATTTTTGGAATAAGCGCCTAAATGCGGTCTATCACACGACCGCCTTCTCACAATAGCAGTTGCGAGATGAACGCTACTATGTTCTGTGAATGGAGGTGTTGGAAGCGTAGAAAAATTAGATTTTTCCCATCCCAATATCTATAATTCTAAGCTACCTGTCATAGAAACCTAGTCTAGGACTCTTAGGGATCGATCCTACGCCTAAATAGGACTCCCAAATCGATCTAATCCTTCAAACCCTAGCAAACCCTATAAATAGGTCTCAGGTTCGACCTGTGCGAACCCTAGTTTTGGAGCGCGTAGTTCGACGATAAGGAGACATTATTTTAGGTTGGTTATTTAGAACATTATGTTCCTTTTAGTATTAACTAACATACGTCTAAATTTCATGCTAGGAGACCAAGCAGTTGAAGAATTAGAACGTCCACAAGTTGTTTTTTCATTGTAGTCTCCACAGGAAACAATGCGACTGGTCCAAGGAAGATCTAGAGATTGGAAGCCCTAATCGAGGTATTTAGAAGTTCATACTTTAGAACAATTTCTTCACCCTTACATCTTCTACCTACCCTTCAAATTTCATGGATTTAGGTCAAGAGGTTAAGGAGAACGGGGGACGAGAAATTTCTGGTTTAGCACAAGACGTGTAGAAACTAGGTCATCCTTCCAGTCCAAAATTTGAAGTCTAAAACCTGCAACAAAGGTAGGTTATCTTATGATTGGCACATACAGCAAGTTAGGAGTAAAAGCCCTCTATTTTCATGCGATTTCATGCATTGTACACGTCGTATTTGATGTTTTATTATCATTGCGCATATAGGATTATTTCTGCATGCATGAATCCTACCCTTAAGAAAAAGATGATAATCTTGGCTTAAATCATGAAAACCATGCATCCCCATGCATTATGTATTACCTATCATGACTTATCCCTTGGTTTGGGATGATTTTCATCTATATTATTACCCTAGAATGGGTCTTACACGTTACCCTAAGCTTCTGCCTGTTACAGGTAGGAGACGGTCCCTCTGAGACCACTAAAGTCAATACACGGTCCCAAGAAGACTGCTACTATCAGAAACGGTCCTCATAAGATCGCCTTTATATTTCAGTTTTCTACACTTTGTTAACTCCAAATAGATTGTAGATTGACCCTATTATATATATGTTAAGCCTAGGTAATTAGGTCTTATTTCTAGTTATGACTTTACATTTATGAACTTGGTTATATTATTCATCCATCATGATAGATTTCATGTCCTTAATGTGTTTTAAACCTATTTTAAACTTATGTTACTTTCATGCCAAAATCATATAGTTTGTGTTAAATTAAATTTCCACATGGATTATGAGACTTATTTTATGCATGTTTGATCGTTGTTTTTACATGATCCACTCTCATCTTTGAGTCTTTCATAAGTACAAAGTGTGTACTCCGGTGCATGGCTATTAGTTACACTTTTGCACATATTAGGCACACAATCTTGGACTTGTGATTCTCTCCGTTGGATATTCCTTCCACCGGACTAGGTGATCTTATTTCAAGGCCTCCATAAGTCTCCGTGAGCCTGGAATTCCCACTAGGACGCCGAGCTGGTTGTACCCTCAAAGCCCAATTATCTAGAAAGCACTTATTGACATTTTTATGTGTCTGGGTAGTCGCGGCCATCAGGCGACCGCCACTGTCGAGTAGCGGTCATCCTGTGACCGCGTTAATCCAGAGTTTCACTGCGTCGACCCTTCTTTCCTTATGCGTCGACTCTGTTTAGAAATGGTCCATCTCTGACTACATCTGTCTAGCAACGGTCCTAGAATGACCGTCTCTTAAAGAAATAGTCCCGATATGACCGTTTTATGTGTAAGTATTGATTAACCCAAGGTTTGACCCACGGGTTGGTTTTCCTAAGTTCCTAGATGGTTTATTGATTATCTAGAATCCCACACTTTGTTCAAAAAGCTATCTAATGAATTATGGAAAGTAAAGAATGTACCATTATGCTGTCGGATTTCTTCCGTGGCATGACCTTGTCCTTAATTCGTTCTTTTGAACTCCAATGATCTTATTTGATGCATTCTTGTCTTGACATTGTTATCATGAAACTATTGTTGAATTGTACATTACTAGCCGAACTTTATGGTTATATCTCGTGGAAGTAGCTTGATTTATAACGTGAAGATGCAGATCGGACACTGATTATGTCAAAGGGCTCCATGCTAGCCCCCTCGGCTGATTGTCGAAAATGTGCCGAAAATCACGGGGTACGATGATACTAGCGTCGCATTGCGCTGGGAATACTTGTTTTTATAAATAGTGAAAACCACGAGGCAAGCTAGTTGATGCGGGACAAAACGCAAGCCTGGGACTCTAGCTTGCAACTCGTCCCTAGCGAGGGAAACGTAAGACCTGCGCGGTTGAGGAACCGGCAGTGAGTCAGGTAGTCAGCTCTTCCGTGCTCGGATCGAGTCACGGGATGGGTCACGTTCTCTCTCTTGCAGCGGTGATTAAAATATAACAAGCTAATAAAATGTCCTACTCACATGCAGCGGCATCTAGAACGTATACTAGAAAAGAAAATGCGACAAGAGGGGGGTGGCGAGTGTACCTCCACGCTCGGGGCGTGGGGAAGACTTCCCAGCCGAGATCTGGAACTCCCGGTGTAGCAATAATTTATAATTACAGAATTAATGCTAAGCCCACTCCACGCAGGGAGATAACAGGCGACACGTGGGGTCCGGGAGCACCAATCTCGGGTTGGCGGGCAGCAGTCGGTGGTGCTCGGGCGGACGCGGTCGGCCGGTTCGGCTCTGTTCACTCGTGCCTACAGGATGGCACGTGGGACCCGCTGCTAGTACGACGATGTCCAGGGCGGCTCCTGGCTGCATCAAGTGGCGAGGGCGCTCCTGGAGTGGCCCGGGTCGATCCCCGGGAGCGGTGATCACCGGAGTGGAGGCGGACAATTTTCTTGGGATTTGTTCCCAAGACTGTCTCGCAACTGTATTTCTGGCTAGAACTACGTGCTCCAACAAGATCGGGTGGTACGCTCAATCCCAACGTTGGATCGGGGAACAAAGAGTACCGTTGGAAAGAGGACTCAAAATCATACGACATATTAAAAGACCAAACTCATCCAACGGCTGGATTTGAAATTAAAACCACTGCTAGTTGACTAATCACACTATCCCGAAATATATAACATACTGGACATAACTTGAACCCCCTGATCAAGGGATTTGACCGAGGATGAAATGGACGAATTAGGATTGGAGATTTTTATGGTGGGTAGAGGGGAGGGTGACGGAGATGCACATAGCTCTTTTGTAAGATTTGAACAACATTTGATGGGTGAGAAAAAATCAGATGCCAAGATCTATCTCGCAGATCTGCTCACAGGTAGATTTTGGGGAAGATGAACATGTGGCTGGGAAATGGTCGAAATGAACTTTGATCGACCTCAAATTTAAACTGGGAATGGCCTAAGACGGAAGAAACCTACTCTCAAAGTTTTGTGATGATCCAACGGTCGGATCTCCCATACCAGATCCTTCTCCGGGCTGCTGTTCTGTAACTCTGAGTTTCGGGGTAGCAAGAAGATGACCGGCTTGTGGCGGCACGAACGGCGGCAGAGGTGGCGATGAATGATCACAGAAGATAGAGGAAGAGAGGAGGATAGAGAAATTTGAGGGAGATAGAAGACTGGAGCTCAGATCTAGAAGAGATTGGAGGTGGGAGAGGGAAGAACTTCAAGAACACAAGAGAGAGAGGGGGGGTGCCCAAATGAACTTCACTTCAATTTCTTCATTCTTTTTTCCACAATTGATACAAGAGACTATAAATAGCCACACCCTAGATCTATACCAAAGGACATCCACTAACACCAAAGGACATCCACTAATATTGGGCAAGGGTAGGTGGGGGACAAGCATGGGGGACAAGGAGGGGATATCCCCCATTAAGGGTGGGTGGGGGACAAGCATGGGGGACAAAGAGGGGGAATCCTCTACCTTTGTCTCCTTGGCCCAATGGTCCAAGTCTTCTAGAAGGTCCAATTGGGCTCCTAATGGTCTTGAGGCCCAATGTAGAAATTGGACCCCTTATATGAATTGTAGCCCATATTACAAGCTTGACCCATTACACTCATAAATACTCAAATACACACCAAGACACTCGTAATAAACATAAAAAAATTCAATACCCAGGTGGGGACTCCATGCTATCACCCAGCCACAAGGAGGTCGGCGTCGCTCGAGTCGTGCTGCGTGTCTGATATCGACAACTGGCTCTGGTGTCCTCACCAATTCTCCCTGGGTGGGAGAAGCTCGACCCTGTCGAGTAGGGGTCCTAGTCGCTCTCGTATCGATCCAGCAGATCTGGATCTATCATCTGTAACTCTGCCTAGGTGATCCAGGTGTCATCGAACGTGGGCCGTCCCCTCCATCGCACCAGATAGCGTTGGTACACTCCGCCTCGAGTAGTCGTTACCTGCTCATCCCGTATACACTCTATCTGCTCTCCCTGCTGAGGTAACAAGGCTAGAGGTGGACACTCTGGGGTGGGGTTACTCTCAAAGAAGGGAGGCGGCTCAAAGACTCACTAGGAATCACCGCCGGATCCCCATATGTGACTAGATCCGAGACTTGAGTTAATCCCACATTCTCGAAGGGGGCTAACACTGCGAGATGACATGCGACTGAGGCGACTCGATGCATGCAGACTCCTAACAAACTATAAAAATAACACACTCTATGTCCTAGACAAATCTAACACTATGCAGACCCATGCATATGCTATGGGGGACCAAGACACCCGAATGTATGATGTGCATACACATGACGCAACCGGAGGTTGGTGGAACGTTGAACTCCTAGACACCCTAGTATGTCCCCAGCATGCGGTTGCCCTTTGGGTTTGGGAGGTTTGGGAGGACTAGGAGTGCCGAATGCACCTTCTTCCTTACCCCTATATGATGACCGTGAAACGGTCCCTTGGCTGAGTGTAGGTGCTAGCCCGTGGGGAAGGGGTGGGGTAGTAGACTTCCCTAACACAGTGGAATGGATAGATTGGGTCATAAGGCTCACTAGGGAAGGGGTCAAAGGGATCAAAGAAAGTGTGACCCCTCGAACTGGATTCCCACGTGTCGTACTCCCAAGTCAAAAATTCTTGAAGGTGTAGATGGGCACCTTCATCCGTTATGGTAAAAGGGACGGTGATCTCATGGGGAAAATATGGTTCCTGCCTCGGGCAAAAGAGTATGAAGTTTGGCTCGGCCAGTAAGGGAAGGAATATGAGAATCTCCGTGGTGACACGACCCACGGTGCACACTGAGGTAATAGACCGCAAGGCGGGATGGGCGAAGCTACGACCTGTGGGTTGATCGAAGCCTGGGGACAATAAGTGTGTCAACTTCAACTGTCGGTCTAATCCCGTAAGAAGGTCATCCAATGTATCAACATGGTGACTAGACCGGAATGTGGTGTGGAAGGAGTTGACTGACACTAACGGTAGTGTGGGGTCCATGGATGGATAGCATGATGCTCTATGGACCAAGCCTATCTTGAGCCAACTAAGTAGTGGCTCGGTGATGAAAAGCTTTCCCGTTAGAAACACGGGTGGCTCGGGCTGAGGTGGCTCCAAATAAAAATCGGACGTAGATGGCAAAGGAGCACTAGGGGAGGGGTTCCCTGACTGGGGTGGAGAAGGTCCTGGAGTTGGCTGTCCGACCAGCTCGGGACTCGGCTGAGAGGTAGATGCTTGCCAAAAGGCGGCATCAAACCTTGCCTCGAAAGGCTCAACCTCTAGAGCGACCAGATAAGATTGCGCCAGAGTGAACGCGTCGCGGCAAAGACATTCAATCTGAAAGTGAAGCCGCAAACCTCTCCGAAACTGAAAGGCGATCGTGGTGCTCTCCTCTCTAAATTCATATCCCAACCGGTACATATCATAGTCCCGAATGTACTCAATCACGGACCTATTGCCTTGGACGGGCCTACTCGGGGTGCATGGGTTGACCATAGTGGCAAAGATGGGGTTGGATCCCCTAGGAATGGACATGCAATGGCATTTTTTTTTGTTTTTGCTATTATATGCAAAAACTTATGCAAACTAAAACACCTAGACTTGACTCAAAATGGTGAAAATGGTAAAATGCGGACTTGACTACAAACCTAGACTCAACCCATATCCAGTACTTGGTGGAGTCCGGGGATCCGAAGATCCTCTCACACGAGTGAATCACCTTCCCGATAAGCGTAACCTAACGGTCGGGCAACACCTTTTTATATACCGAATAAAGGTATGCAATGCAACCTTAGACCGACTTAAATGACTCGTTTTTTGTGTTTTTAAACAAGACTACCCTAGACTCAACCTTCCGCTCTGATACCAATTTGATGCGGGACAAAATGCAAGCCTGGGACTCTAGCTCGCAACTCGTCCCTAGCGAGGGAAACGTGGGACTGGCGCGGTTGAGGAACCGGCAGTGAGTCAGGTAGTCAGCACTTCCGTGCTCGCATCGAGTCACGGGATTGGTCACGTTCTCTCTCTCGCAGCGGTGATTAAAATATAACAAGCTAATAAAATAGCCTACTCACATGCAGCGGCATCTAGAACGTATACTAGAAAAGAAAATACGACAAGAGGGGGGGTGGCGAGTGTACCTCCATGCTCGGGGCGTGGGGAAGACTTCCCAGCCGAGATCCGGAACTCCCGGTGTAGCAATAATTAATAATTACAGAATTAATGCTAAGCCCACTCCACGCAGGGAGATAACAGGCGTCACGTGGGGTCCGGGAGCACCAATCTCGGGTTGGCGGGCAGCAGTCGGTGGTGCTCGGGCGGACGCAGTCGGTCGGTTTGGCTCTATTCACTCGGGCCCGCAGGATGGCACGTGGGACCCGCTGCTAGTACGACGACGTCCAGGGCGACTCCTGGCTGCAACAAGTGGCGGGGGCGCTCCTGGAGTGGCCCGGGTCGATCCCCGGGAGCGGTGATCACCGGAGTGGAGGCGGACAATTTTCTTGGGATTTGTTCCCAAGACTGTCCCGCAACTGTATTTCTGGCCAGAACTACATGCTCCAACAAGATCGGGTGGTACGCTCAATCCCGACGTCAGATCGGGGCACAAAGAGTACCGTTGGAAAGAGGACTCAAAATCCTACGACATAATAAAAGCCCAAACTCATCCAACGGCTGGATTTGAAATTAAAACCACTGCTAGTTGACTAATCACACTATCCCAAAATATAGAACATACTGGACATAACTTGAACCCCCTGATCAAGGGATTTGAACAAGGATGAAATGGACGAATTAGGATTGGTGATTTTTATGGTGGGTAGAGGGGAGGGTGACGGAGATGCATATAGCACTTTTGTAAGATTTGGACAACATTTGATGGGTGAGAAAAAATCGGATGCCAAGATCTATCTCGCAGATCTGCTCACAGGTAGATTTTGGGGAAGATGAACATGTGGCTGGGAAATGGTCGAAATGAACTCTGATCGACCTCAAATTTAAACTGGGAATGGCCTAAGACGGAAGAAATCTACCCTCAAAGTTTGGTGATGATCCAACGGTTGGATCTCCCGTACCAGATCCTTATCCGGGCTGCTATCCTACAACTCCGAGTTTCGGGGTAGCAAGAAGATGACCGGCTTGTGGTGGCTCAACGGCGGCACGAACGACGACAGCGGCGGCGATGAATGATCACAGAAGATAGAGGAAGAGAGGAGGATAGAGAAATTTGAGGGATATAGAAGATTGGAACTCAGATCTAGAAGAGATTGGAGGTGGGAGAGGGAAGAACTTCAAGAACACAAGAGGGAGAGGGGGGTGCCCAAATGAACTTCACTTCAATTTCTTCATTCCTTTTACCACAATTGATACAAGAGACTATAAATAGCCACACCCTAGATCTAGACAAATGGACATCCACTAACACCAAAGGACATCCACTAATATTGGTCAAGGGTAGGTGGGGGACAAGCATGGGGGACAAGGAGGGGACACCCCCCATTAAGGGTAGGTGGGGGACAAGCATGGGGGACAAAGAGGGGGAATCCTCTACCTTTGTCTCCTTGGCCCAATTGTGCAAGTCTTCTAGGAGGTCCAATTGGGCTCTTAATGGTCTTGAGGCCCAATGTAGAAATTTGAGCCCTTACATGAATTGTAGCCCATATTACAAGCTTGACCCATTACACTCATAAATACTCAAATACACACCAAGACACTCGTAATACACATAAAAAAATTCAATACCCAGGTGGGGACTCCATGCTATCACCCAGCCACAAGGAGGTCAGCGTCGCTCGAGTCGTGCTGCATGTCTGATATCGACGACTGGCTCTGGTGTCCTCACCTGTCACGTCCCGAGCGCGGAAGGAACCCGGGAGAACGCGACGAGTTTATATCAATCATGTCAATCAGAGCAAGTAGAATTTTGACATCAAAATAGGGTGCACAATAAGATGAGCTTTTGAAACATAATCAAACACTGATACCAGTGATAATAACAAACCCATAAATAAAGTCACATACTCCAAGACTTAACAATACGAACCAGGCCCATGAGCCTTAACTATTACAACACATTGACATAACACCATATCCAACGACAAGACTCCTAAGAA
Source organism: Amorphophallus konjac (assembly GCA_022559845.1). Classification (NCBI taxonomy): domain Eukaryota; kingdom Viridiplantae; phylum Streptophyta; class Magnoliopsida; order Alismatales; family Araceae; genus Amorphophallus; species Amorphophallus konjac. Next base: position 302,915,003 of record CM040122.1, on the reverse strand, counting down.
TAAACTAAGGACGACAAGACACGATAAGTGGTAGTAGCACGACGCTTGTAGATTCTACGCTCGTCACTCTTGCTCCTGCCCATCCGAGTCCGAGTCATGGTCCGTATTACCTGAAAAGTTTGGGGACAAGAACTTGATGAGCGAACGCTCAGTAGGAATTATATCTCAAGAACTAGCAATTGGTTTAAGTATTTAACTTTTTCAAATGAAAATGCAAGTCTATATGTAAAACATGTAAAATAAAATGTTATGGAATCGAACATGATAACGAGAGGAAATAACATATGCCGCTGATCCAAGATAGGGAATTTCAAGTATTCAAGTATTTGAATGAGTACCAAGTATATCAACAAAGTCTTTCATGTCATGAAATAATGGCTATTAACAAGCAAGTACTTTGCCCATTCCGGGCCACGCAAGTTATGTCAAGTCAGTCAAGTCAAGCACGCGAGAGAGATAGAGATATAGTGGAGATGTCGTAGATTCAAGCAAGTACTTCGGTGTAATGTCACACCGTGATCAATATAACTCTCATGGGCACAAGTACTTTTGGGTGCTCCTCCCAGGACCAGATCGGGCCCTATATGCGCTGACATTGTTACATGTAATATCTAGACAACCACTTTATGTATAGCCATGGAATTCCAGGAACAAACTCATGTAAGATATCAAGATAGATTTGTGGATAGGTTCCACGGAATTCAAGGAAATAGCTTTTAGAGTTCAAAAATTGATAATGACGGTATAATCATGAGTGTCGATAAAATTGGGTAGATTTAGTTCCCCAATTGGGTACCATAACAAATAGGTATCCATATACATGGATGGTCACCCATTTGATATAGAATTGAGGTCCACAAGAACAGCATATCAATGATATGATGTCCACATTCCATTAAGAATATACTCATGATATCCACATAGCATATCATGAGAGCCGGTATACCATGTTTCTAAAGAGTGACATGGCAAAATAGTGTAAGGATTTTTATGGTACAACCTGCTCAGTCTGCCTTGAGGGAATCCAAGGCTCGAGGAGTCTTACGGAGGTCTCTATGACTAACTTGCTAGTCCAAAGGAACGGAATGTCCAATGGAGAGCTTGTAGGTCACCGAGAATTGAGGGGTAATGCGATAACCATCGTGAAACATGAGACTATATTCACGGAATGGAACATAGTGCCGATATATATATATAGAGAAAACCCTCGGTTCACAGAAAGCAGTATGAAATAATTACACAGGAAATTAGCGACTTAATCTAAGTCATTACTTATCAAATTAATGCCCTTTACAGGGGCGTTTATTTATAATTTGACGACTTAAACAGGGGTCGTCCATTATATAATTCTATTTTGCAGGAATTTCTATATTCTGGAATTTTAACAAAAACGCGCCTTGGACAGGGGCGTTACTTTTAAATTAGCGCCCTTTGGTGGGGCGTCAGTTCTATAAGAGACGGCCTGTATCAGGTCGTTAATTCAAGTTCATCCAAGATTTAACATGAACAGTGAAAATTTCCAGATAATACAATTTTGGGACAACAAGTTACATGGTCAGGACAAGAAAAATAGCAGGATTCAAGGGGTATAATCATGCATTAGATTGGATTCATGGTTTCATAGATATAAAAATTTTAAACATGAGTATTTAATATTTTCAAAGAATTGACGACTCCTGGCAGGGCGTCAGATCTTGAATTAGCGCCCTGGGCTGGGTCGCTTCTTTTAAATTAGTGCCCTTGGCAGGGTCGCTTATTTTAAAATCTTACAGAACCTTTGAAAACGCAATAAGACTATATGCATGAGATCATGGATGATATTATTACATAATCTATGCTAGTTTGGGGTACGTTTCTTGAGAAAACCTACAATATGATCATGATTTATGCTTGTTTGGGCTACGAGACTTGAGATAACCTACAATATGATCATGATTTATGCTTGTTTGGGCTACGAGACTTGAGATAACCTACCTCTGTGGATGATCTGGTGAACAGGATGAAGGTCTGAAGCTTTTACGATGGTCTGTCTCAAACAACCGCAGGATGAAGAATGCACTTCGTGGTTCACAGGAGGAAGAAAATGATGACGATGAATGCCCGTGGTCTAGTGCAGGCCTCAGCAGGATGACGGGGGAAGCAGAGGAATGCCTTCACACGTTCGTCAGCAGGAAGGAGAATGAAGAAGAGGGAGCTCCCCTTCACGTTGCAGTCAACAGGAAGAAGAGGAAGAAGCCTTCCTCACTTGCATTCGCAGCAGCAGGATGGCGTCGATGCAGTAGTAATGTTGCTACGATCGACGGAGACATAGTTTTATAGGGTTGTATGGGTTCTGGGGGATTCAAATGCTCAGATACGGAAGGGATTTTTGATCAAGATTGGTAAGGTTTTAAACCTACTATGCATGGACCTCACCCCTTCCAAGATAGCAGCCGCCTGCTCCCATTTGCATCGGAGAACCCTAACACAGGCCATGCAGCGAACGAGCATGCCTTAATTTAACTCTCAGGGAAAGAGACGTCTGAGACAAGAGCGTCTTTTCATTAAGTAGCGCCCTCACCAGAGGGTGTATTTTTATAAAATGACACCTTAACAAGGGTCGTCTTTTACATTTTCCATATTTTGGCGCTAAATTTCTATTTTTTTCTTGGTATGAATTAGCGCCCATGATCAGGGCGTTATTTATACAACTAACGCCTTAAGAGAGTGCGTTATTTAATTAGCGCCTTAAGGAAGGGCGTTATTTCTTTTTGGCCCAATTTTATGTATTTCTCTTGGATGGTTTTACGTTTATTAAGTACCTCTAATCATATATATCAATTATTTTTATTCGTTTGGAATATTTTATTCCTTATTAATTATCTGGGGTCTTACACCCTCCCCCACTTAAAAGAATTTGGTTTCCAAATTCAATTGCGTGAAATGGAGACATGGAGGGTATAGAGTACTTACGATTTAGAACAATTTTGGATATCTTCTTCGCATAGATTCCTCAGTTTCCCATGTAGCTTCTTGTTCTGAGCATTTGTTCCACTGTACTTTTACCACGGGAATGGTCTTGTTTCTTAAGACTCGGACCTCTCGATCAAGAATCTTCATTGGCTTCTGTTCGTATGTGAAGTCCCTCTGAATTACCAAATTACTATGATCAATGACGTGGAAAGGGTCGTGTATATACGTCTTCAGCATGGAAATGTGGAACACGTTGTGCACTTCCGACAATTGAGGAGGCAAAGCAAGACGATAGGCTACCTCGCCCACTCTTGCCAATATTTCGAATGGACCAATGAATCTTGGTGTGAGTTTGCCTTTAACTCCGAACCTCCTTATTCCTCAACCGGGTGAGACCTTGAGGTAAACATGGTCTCCGACTTGGAACTCTAATTCCCTTCTTCTATTATCTGCATAAGATTTCTGTCGGGATTGTGCTACTTTGAGTCTTTCCCGGATAAGTTCAACCTTCTCTATTGTATTTCTTACCATATCGGGCCCTAGTAGTTGCTTCTCGCCAACCTCATCCCTACATATAGGAGATCGGCAACTCCTGCCGTACAAGGCTTCAAATGGAGCCATCTGTATACTGGCTTGGTAACTATTGTTGTATGCAAACTCGGCTAGGGGCAAATGATCATGCCAGCCTCCGCCAAAGTCAATAATACAAGCCCGTAGCATGTCTTCAACTATTTTGTTTGTTCTCTCGGTCTGACCGTCGGTCTGGGGATGGAAAGCAGTACTGAAGTTGAGCTTCGTCCCCAAAGAGTGTTGTAGACCCTTCCAGAAATGAGAAGTGAAGCGAGGGTCTCGGTCAGACACGATTGATGTTGGGACTCCATGCAATCTCACGATCTCCTTAATATATAATGCGGCCAAAACATCAACCGACCATCGACTTTTAATGGGCAAGAAATACGCCGACTTGGTCAGTCGGTCGATGATTACCCAAATACCATCATGTCTGCCTCTAGATTTAGGCAATCCCATGATGAAATCCATACTAATTTCTTCCCATTTCCATTTGGGAATATCAAGGGGGTGTAACTTTCCGGCGGGCCTTTGGTGTTCCGCTTTCACTTGTTGGCACGTGAGACAGCGAGATACAAAGTCCGCTACCTCCCTCTTCATGTTCGGCCACCAGAAAGTTCTTTTTAGATCTTTGTACATCTTAGTTGCTCCAGGATGAATGGTATACCTAGAGCGGTGAGCTTCATCTAGAATCTTTCAACTCAGGACAGTCTGGAACACATGTCCTTTCTTGAAGCATTAGTCTTCCATCAATTGCTATCTTGAACCCGATTCTTTGATCTAGTTTCTCTCTGAGTTCAATCATTCCAGGATCTTCATCTTGCAACTTTTTGATTTCGGATAGCAAATCTGGATGCACACTCATGTGAGAGAGTGTAATACACCCATCTTTCTGGTCCGTGCTTATATTTAATCTAGAGAATTCCTCTAATAGTTTCCATTCTCGTATCATACAGCTGGCTATAAGGGTTCTCAGCTTTCGACTCAAGGCATCAGCTACCGAATTCCCTTTACCGGGGTGATATTGAATAGTGAAATCAAAGTCCTTTAAATATTCCAGCCATCGACATTGCCTCATATTAAGCTCCTTCTGAGAGAATAGATATTTGAGGCTCCTATGATCGGAGAATACTGTGAATTGTTCTCCGTAGAGATAGTGTCTCCAGATCTTTAGTGCAAATACTACCGCGGCCAACTCCAAGTCATGCACCGGGTAGTTTTCCTCATGCTTCTTCAATTGCCTAGAAGAAGCGATAACTCTTCTCTGTTGCATTAACACACAACCGAGGCCAATACCGGAAGCATCGGTATATACCTCATACTTCTCTCCTTCAATAGGAAGGGCCAAGACCGGAGCAGTGGTCAAACGGTCCTTCAATGTTTGGAAGCTTTGTTCACATTCCTCATTCCACTCATATGGCACTTCCTTGCGGGTCAACCTGGTGAGGGGTACTGCAACCTTTGAGAAGTTTTTAATAAAACGCCGGTAATAACCAGCAAGACCAAGGAAACTCCTAATTTCTGTTGCGTTTGTTGGTTGTTCCCAATTCTTTACCGCTTCAACCTTTGCGGGGTCCATTGAGATTCCATCTTTTGAAATTACATGTCCTAAGAAGGACACTTCTTCCAGCCAAAACTCGCATTTGCTAAATTTGGCATATAATTGATTATCCCTCAATATCTGCAATGCTATTCTTAAATGCACTTCATGCTCCTCTTCAGACTTTGAATATATCAGGATATCATCGATAAAAATCACAATAAATTTGTCCAGATGTGGTCTAAAGATGCTATTCATAAGCTGCATAAAAGCTGCAGGGGTATTTGTTAGTCCAAAAGGTATAACAGTAAATTCATAATGCCCGTACCTGCTTCGGAATGCAATTTTGTGAATATCCTCGTCTTTGATCCTTAGTTGGTGATAACCCGATCGAAGATCAATTTTTGAGAAATACTTAGCTCCAGAAATTTGATCAAAGAGTTCATCAATCCTCAGCAGTGGATATTTATTCTTGATAGTGAGATGGTTCAGCTGCCGATAATCGATGCACAGCCTCATCGATCCATCCTTCTTCTTGACGAACAACACTGGTGCTCCCCACGGGGAAGTACTTGGTCTGATAAATTATTTCTTCAATAGCTCCATTAGCTGTTCCTTCAATTCCTTTAATTCTGCGGGAGACATTCTATAGGGTGTTTTGGAAACAGGTCCGGCACCCGGAACAAGGTCTATAGTGAACGAGACCTCTCTCTCTGGTGGCAAACCAGGCAAATCTTCAGGGAAAACATCGGAGAACTCCCGAACCACTAGAATGTCTTCTAGTCTAGCTACCTTAGCCTCTGTGGCAGTTACAAATGCTAAGAATGCCTCGCATCCTTTGTTGATAAGTTTATGGGCTCGAAGAGCAGAGATGACTGGTGATCTCTTCCAGGGAGTAACGTAAGTTAACTCCGGGTAATCCACAAAAGTTACTTTTCCATTTCGACAATCTACAGTTGCCCGATAGGTGGATAGCCAATCGGCCCCTAGAATTACATCGTACTCTTTCAGATCTAAGCATATTAAATTTGTCGGTAAATTGTGGCCTTTAACCATAATCTTACAATTAGGGTAATGGAAAGTGACATCAGACTCGTTCCTTAACGGGGTAGAAATCACTAAGTTTATCCATTCCGGTTCCATAGAGAATGAAGCAGCAAATTTCTTTGAAACAAAAGAATGTGTGGCGCCAGTATCAAACAGTACTTGAGCAGATTTAGAGCAGACAGTCAAAATACCTTCCACCAACCCACCCTCGGTTGGTTCCGTCTCTTGGAGAGCTTGTAAATGTCCTTGCTTCTTTGCCGGACGCTTCTCTTCCTTTGTCTCCGGCTCACTTTGCTCGTTCATCATCGGACAATCGGGAATACGGTGTTCTTTACTCCCACAACGAAGGCATGCTCCAAGCCTTCTCCAGCATTCCGCAGCCTGATGACCCGGCTTGTCGTAATATTTACAATTCTCCTTAGGCGGCGCCGTGATGGAGAAAGGTTTGTTGTTTCCCTTCTTGAATTTCTTCTCTTTGGAGGGTTCGCCTCCATTATTGGTCCGCTTCTTAAAAGACGGTTTAAAAGTGTTGGGGCTTGTAACATTCTCCCTTTTATCCTTACCACGGATTTTGTCAGACAATTCCGTGGCGTCTTCTAGCAACTGGGTACGACGTACCATCTCTGAGTATACTTGGATATCCAAGGGAGCGAGCTGGGTGATATACTGGGGTCGTAACCCATTCCAGAACCTCCTTGCTTTCATCTTTTCAGTGCACACTAAATGTGGTGCATATCTAGATAATCGGGAGAACTGGGCTTCATAATCAGCTACCGAGAGGGATCGTTGCTTCAAGGCGGCAAATTATGCGGCCTTTTTCTCCTGAACACGGTCGGAGAAATACTTGCTATTGAAGTGCTCGACAAATTCGACCCAAGTAACATGATTTTCGGGTAAGGTGGCCTCAACAGACTCCCACCAAGCACGAGCATCCCGTTCCAGTTGGAATGTGGCTAGAAGCACCCTTTCATTATCTGCGCATTGCATGATGCGGAAGATCCATTCGATCTCTTTTATCCAATTCTCTGCATCCTCAGGGTTTGATGATCCTGCGAACCTCGGAGGGTTGAGGTTCCTAAAACTCCGATGGAGGTCGCCAGCTCCATGGTGTGCCCCACCTTGAGCCACCTGTTGTAAGGCCTGGGTCAGGCCCTAAACAGTTCGTTGCATCTCACGCCATTGTGCGTGTTCAGCAGCCATAGTCCTACAAGTAGTGAACCTTAATTAGTTTCATGTTGAAATTTGTAGTCGGATGCCCTACGAGGACTTATATCCACGGCACTACCCATCCTCACAGTTTGGGATAGACCTATCCTTGGACTTAGGTTTCCTAGGACTTGAAATCCTAGGCTCTGATACCACAAAAACTGTCACGCCCCGAGCGCGGAAGGAACCCGGGAGAACGCGACGAGTTTATATCAATCATGTCAATCAGAGCAAGTAGAATTTCGACATCAAAATAGGGTGTGTAATAAGATGAGCTTTTGAAACATAATCAAACACTGATACCAGTGATAATAACAAACCCATAAATAAAGTCACATACTCCAAGACTTAACAATACGAACCAGGCCCATGAGCCTTAACTATTACAACACATTGACATAACACCATATCCAACGACAAGACTCCTAAGAATAAACTAAGGACGACAAGACACGATAAGTGGTAGTAGCACGACGCTTGCAGATTCTACGCTCGTCACTCTTGCTCCTGCCCATCCGAGTCCGAGTCATGGTCCGTATTACCTGAAAAGTTTGGGGACAAGAACTTGATGAGCGAACGCTCAGTAGGAATTATATCTCAAGAACTAGAAATTGGTTTAAGTATTTAACTTTTTCAAATGAAAATGCAAGTCTATATGTAAAACATGTAAAATAAAATGTTATGGAATCGAGCAGGATAACGAGAGGAAATAACATATGCTGTTGATCCAAGATAGGGAATTTCAAGTATTCAAGTATTTGAATGAGTACCAAGTATATCAACAAAGTCTTTCATGTCGTGAAATAATGGCTATTAACAAGCAAGTACTTTGCCCATTCCGGGCCACGCAAGTTATGTCAAGTCAGTCAAGTCAAGCACGCGAGAGAGATAGAGATATAGTGGAGATGTCATAGATTCAAGCAAGTACTTCGGTGCAATGTCACACCGTGATCAATATAAATCCTATGGGCACAAGTACTTTCGGGTGCTCCTCCCAGGACCAGATCGGGCCCTATATGCGCTGACATTGTTACATGTAATATCTAGACAACCACTTTATGTATAGCCATGGAATTCCAGGAACAAACTCATGTAAGATATCAAGATAGATTTGTGGATAGGTTCCACGGAATTCAAGGAAATAGCTTTTAGAGTTCAAAAATCGATAATGACGGTATAATCATGAGTGTCGATAAAACTGGGTAGATTTAGTTCCCCAATTGGGTACCATAACAAATAGGTATCCATATACATGGATGGTCACCCATTTGATATAGAATTGAGGTCCACAAGAACAGCATATCAATGATATGATGTCCACATTCCATTAAGAATATACTCATGATATCCACATAGCATATCATGAGAGCCGGTATACCATGTTTCTAAAGAGTGACATGGCAAAATAGTGTAAGGGTTTTTATGGTACAACCTGCTCAGTCGGCCTTGAGGGAATCCAAGGCTCGATGAGTCTTACGGAGGTCTCTATGACTAACTTGCTAGTCCAAAGGAACGGAATGTCCAATGGAGAGCTTGTAGGTCACCGAGAATTGAGGGGTAATGCACGATAACCATCGTGAAACATGGGACTATATTCACGGAATGGAACATAGTGCCGATATATATATATATATATATATATAGAGAGAAAACCCTCGGTTCACAGAAAGCAGTATGAAATAATTACACAGGAAATTAGCGACTTAATCTAAGTCATTACTTATCAAATTAACGCCGTTTACAGGGGCGTTTATTTATAATTTGACGACTTATACAGGGGTCGTCCATTATATAATTCTATTTTGCAGGAATTTCTATATTCTGGAATTTTAACAAAAACGCGCCTTAGACATGGACGTTACTTTTAAATTAGCGCCCTTTGGTGGGGCGTCAGTTCTATAAGAGACGGCCTGTATCAGGTCGTTAATTCAAGTTCATCCAAGATTTAACATGAACAGTGAAAATTTCCAGATAATACAATTTTGGGACAACAAGTTACATGGTCAGGACAAGAAAAATAGCAGGATTCAAGGGGTATAATCATGCATTAGATTGGATTCATGGTTTCATAGATATAAAATTTTTAAACATGAGTATTTAATAATTTTAAAGAATTGACGACTCCTGGCAGGGCGTCAGATCTTGAATTAGAGCCCTGGGCTGGGTCGCTTCTTTTAAATTAGCGCCCTTGGCAGGGTCGCTTATTTTAAAATCTTACAGAACCTTTGAAAACGTAATAAGACTATATGCATGAGATCATGGATGATATTATTACATAATCTATGCTAGTTTGGGGTACGTTTCTTGAGAAAACCTACAATATGATCATGATTTATGCTTGTTTGGGCTACGAGACTTGAGATAACCTACAATATGATCATGATTTATGCTTGTTTGGGCTACGAGACTTGAGATAACCTACCTCTGTGGATGATCTGGTGAACAGGATGAAGGTCTGAAGCTTTTACGATGGTCTGTCTCAAACAACCGCAGGATGAAGAATGCACTTCGTGGTTCATAGGAGGAAGAAAATGATGACGATGAATGCCCGTGGTCTAGTGCAGGCCTCAGCAGGATGACGGGGGAAGCAGAGGAACGCCTTCACACGTTCGTCAGCAGGAAGGAGAATGAAGAAGAGGGAGCTCCCCTTCACGTTGCAGTCAACAGGAAGAAGAGGAAGAAGCCTTCCTCACTTGCATTCGCAGTAGCAGGATGGCGTCGATGCAGCAGTAACGTTGCTACGATCGACGGAGACGTAGTTTTATAGGGTTGTGTGGGTTCTGGGGGATTCAAATGCTCAGATACGGAAGGGATTTTTGATCAAGATTGGTAAGGTTTAAAACCTACTATGCATGGACCTCACCCCTTCCAAGATAGCAGCCGCCTGCTCCCATTTGCATCGGAGAACCCTAACACAGGCCATGCAGCGAATGAGCATGCCTTAATTTAACTCTCGGGGAAAGAGACGTCTGAGACAAGAGCGTCTTTTCAGTAAGTAGCGCCCTCACCAGAGGGCGTGTTTTTATAAAATGACGCCTTAACTAGGGTCGTCTTTTACATTTTCCATATTTTGGGGCTAAATTTCTATTTTTTTCTTGGTATGAATTAGCGCCCATGATCAGGGCATTATTTATACAACTAACGCCTTAAGAGAGGGCGTTATTTAATTAGCGCCTTAAGGAAGGGCGTTATTTCTTTTTGGCCCAATTTTATGTATTTCTCTTGGATGGTTTTACGTTTATTAAGTACCTCTAATCATATATATCAATTATTTTTATTCGTTTGGAATATTTTATTCCTTATTAATTATCTAGGATCTTACATCACCACTAGTGAAATTACAATCTTACGTGTTAAGTGACTTTCTAGTGCATAGCCGTTATGGTTATGAAAAGTACATTCTTGTTACATTCTTGTTCATGAAAGGCCATATTAAGATTCATGCTATATTCTTGCTTGATCATATTCTCAGTCTACATGAACTCTCATATCTCATCTTGATCATATCTTGTTACTTATGTTACTTTGGTTTATATCGCATGTTTTACCGTATTTCTTTTATCTTATTTTCTAGCGATAAAATGTTAATTACTTAAACATTACCTTCGTGTTGATATGAAGATATCTACTGGGCAAGTGTGTTCACCCCCTACTTTTCCTATCTTTTTAGGACATTCTAGTGGGTCGGGTTCAGACTATTCAAGTGATGGGTTTGAGAGCGATTGATGGTTCGAGAGAAGCCGTAGCTGGTCTAGTCAAAAGTCAATTATGTAATTTTCTTTTTATTGAGTCTAGTTAGTCAAAGAGTCTTTGTAAACTTTTCATTATGATTCAATAAAGTCAAGGTTTTTGGATTATACCCTCTTGTGTTCACTTTTATGTGTGAATGATTAGCGCTCTGATTGTTATTATCACTTGAGGCTTCTCTTGTCGGCTATTCACGTTCCCGATTAGTCTCCGCTGCATAGTCTCGGGGCGTGATAATAAATCACCTGATCTTGTCGGTAATATGTCGGGTGACCCCCTCTGGCCCAAATTTCTTTATGCAAATACAAATCATACAATTGGAGATAATTATACAATTGACAGATAGATAATGAACACAATTCATGAAATATGCTTACCCTCTTGGCCCATCCTCTATGTAAATCTCCTAGCTAGCATCCATCATTGACGTCCATCTCATTGGCGCAGTGTATCCTGCTGGTATCATCTGTCACTGGCAGAGCTTGGGTAGGCAAGGCGCTCTCCCAGGCGTGTGCTGCAAGCAAAATAGAAATGAAAATGAGTACTACGATAATTAAAATTGGCATAATTAATCAACTATTTATAAAAAAAAACTATTGAATTAAAATGTGACTGAATCAAAGGATACCTATATGGGTGGACGGTGGCAGTGGTGTGCTCTACACGACTGGTGCGGGGGCAATGTCCAACGTCGAGCCTATAAGAATAACACGGCATAAGTAGAATATATTATCAATAGATATATACCTAGAAATTTAAGTGGACATACCTGTCCCCAGAGATGGTGGCAAAAAGGAGCCTCTAGAGCCCCTCCCCTGAGTCCCTCCCATCCCACTCGAGACTGTAAGAATTAAATGGCATAGGCAGACATATTATCAATATACATATAGATAAAAACTTAAATACACGTACCTGTCCTTGGAGTAGGTGGAAAAGAGGAGGAACTAGAGCTCCTCCCACTACTCCCTCCCCTCCCAATTGAGGTGGAAGATGATTGACGTCCTTGAACCATCTCTTCATTGACAACATTAAAAATCATTACATGTTAGTTACCCATAAATGAAGAAAGATTAGCATAATTCATTATAAAGAATGAGAGCATGTTGAATTTCTTACAATATTCTTTCAAATTTTTCAAACAATATTTATTTCTTCTTCAGACGACAAGAAGACGCCTAACTCAAACTCATCTTCGACTTCATCTTCATCTTCAACACTGACAAGCTCTTCCTCCTCAACGGACTCCTTCACCACTACAAGGAAATCCACTGACCCTCCACTGACTTGTTCTAGCTCACATAGATCATCCTCTTCCACTTGATTTTTATTGCATAAACGGAGTTGCTCCTCAGATTCACTAAAGCTAAAATATGTAGAAGAAGCCAACTCCAGAGCGTCAGCCTAGCCTGATTGAAAATAATCGGCATTGGCATCATCCTCTATAGCTTCAAACTGGTCCAACTCATAGTCAGGGAAAAGCCTTACTTTAACATTACAAACTACCCACCAATCATTACTCTTGAATGATGGATATCTTGTATAATATACTTTTTGGGCTTGTGCGGCAAAAATGAATGATTCGTAGGTACTCAATTTAGATCTATACTTTATATCGAAAATCTCATATGTTGTGTCATTTTGAACAGAATTAGGATCAAACTAATGACATTTAAATAGAAATATATAATTGTCTTGTTCTAGAAATTGCAATTCTAAGACCTTCTCAACAATACCGTAATAGTTAAGTTCATTCTCATTGTAAGTACTACCTTTAACACACACGCCATTGTTTTCTGTAGACTTATTTTTTCCATACTCTCTAGTGTGAAATCTATATCCATTCACAATAAATTCTTTATAAGAACAAATGACGTTTGAGGGGCCATAACTTATCTCTCGAATTGCAAGTTCGGCAACAAAACATTGTTGAACCTATATATAAATCAGACCAGTGAAAAAATAGACATGAACCTTAGGAAAATTAAATGGATATAAAGAAAATTTAATGTTTGACACTTACTTGGCGTCTTAGCCATGTGGCAAAAAAATTCTCTCGATACTTGTCAACATTCGCACCAGTGAGTTGTGGATGTTGTTGGCTTAACTCTAAGTCAAATCGTCTGCAATATGAATTTAACACTACCTTAAAAGGTAAGAAGAAGGGAAAAAAACTTATGTACATGATTAATGCAATGTGATTTTGAGACTTACTATAAGGGTTAATCTCAAGACAATTTAGAAGAATATAAACCTTTGCGGCTTGCAATTCTCTATCTTCGAGGGTGCATGTCAAAAGATGTCGGAACACAAGGCCAGGATGCTTAAATATGAAGAGCCGCTCTGACACAATATGATCTCCCCCATCATCATTGCGAGGAGGTCAAGTGCGACGAGTACGCACCTCAAGTTCAAAATATAACAAACAAAAGTTTGATATTTCTTTCATAATATATGCCTCGTTAATTGAACCCTCAACATTTGCCTTGTTGTGAACCTTATTTTTCAATTCATGCATGCATCTATGACAATACTTCAATTTAAAATCACATATATATTGTACACGTGTAGCATTTATAAGGGAAAAAAATCAATATTTACCTCTCAAAGAGAGAGCACAATGGCGCGAGATGCAGCGCACTGTGCAGGGACTTACGCAGGAGCTACAGCAAGTGGCACAAGGCGGTGTTGGCGGTGCTCACTGTGGAGCTGGTGACCTTCACCGGGATTTTCGTAACATGAACCCACCAAGATTCACGGGCTTGGTGGACCCCGATGATGCCGAGAATTGGCTGAAGGAAATTGAGAGGATCTTCCGTGTAATGCAATGCACGGATACAGAGAATGTTCTATTGGCTACGTTCCAACTGGAACGGGATGCTCGATGCTGGTGGGAATCCGTAGAAGCAACACTGCCCGACAACCATGTCACCTGGGCGGAGTTTGGTGAACACTACAACAACAAGTATTTTTCTGACCGTGTTCAAGAGAAGAAGGCCACGGAATTTGCCGCGTTAAAGCAACGGAGCCTGAAGGTGGCCGAATATGAGGCCCGATTCTCAAGACTTTCCCGTTATGCACCCCACTTGGTGTGTACAGAAAAGATGAAAGCAAGGAGATTCCTCAACGGGCTACGGCCCCAATATATTACACAACTGGCGCCAATGGACATCCAAGTCTATTCGGAAATGGTTCGGCGTGCTCAATTGTTGGAAGATGCCACTGAATTCTCTGAAAAGATTCGAGGCAGGGACAAGAAGGAACCCGTCCCTAGTATGGGAAACTTCAAACCACCATTTGGCAAGAAGCGATTCTTAAATGGAGGAGAATTTTCCAAAGAGAAGAGGTTCCAAAAAAGCAACAAGCCCTTCTCTACAATCAACAATAAGCCTTCCTCCGCCATCACACCTTCCAAGGAAATCTGCAAGTATTGTGACAAGGCTGGTCATAAGACTGAGGAATGCTGGAGGAAACTGGGAGCATGTCTTCGATGTGGGAGTCGAGAGCATCGAATCCCCGACTTCCCCTTGATGAAGGAACAAGCCAACAAAGACGAGAAGCGTCTGGTAAAGAAACAATGCCGTCTCCAAGCTCTTCAAGGGACGGAACCCATAGAAGGAGGAATCGTGGAAGGTACACTAACTGTTTGCTCTAAACCTGCAAAAGTTCTATTTGATACTGGAGCAACTCATTCATTTATTTCCAAGAGATTTACTGCCTCATTTTCTAAAGAACCTGAATGGTTAGATTTAGTAATATCTACACCTCTTGGAAACAAGTCTGATATCATGCATCACTACCCAAGTTGTGAGGTTATGGTCCAAGGTAACAATCTGCCAGTCGACCTGATATGCCTTGATATGGAGCATTATGATGTCATATTAGGAGCTGACTGGTTATCCACCTACCAAGCAACGGTAGACTGCCGGCATGGCAAGATAACTTTTGCAGATTATTCCGAGTTAGTTTATATTAGCCCTCAGAATAAATCCCCTCTCATCTCAGCTCTTCGAGCTAGCAAACTTGTGAATAAAGGATGTGTGGCTTTCATAGCTTTTGTGACTGCCATGGAAGTCGAGAAGACTGAAATTGAAGACATCCGTGTAATTCGGGACTTTTCAGATGTTTTTCCTGAAGAATTACCAGGTTTACCCCCAGAGAGGGAAGTGTCGTTCACTATCGACATTATTCCTGGTGCTGGTCTTGTGTCTAAGGCACCCTATAGAATGTCTCCCGCCGAGTTGAAGGAGCCAAAAGAGCAGCTAATGGATTTACTGAAAAAGGGATTCATTAGGTCGAGTACTTCCCCCTGGGGAGCACCCGTGCTCTTTGTTAAAAAGAAGGATGGAACATTTAGGCTATGCATTGATTATCGGCAGTTGAACCATCTTACAATCAAGAACAAGTACCCGCTGCCGAGAATTGACAAGCTGTTCGACCAATTGTCTGGAGCTAACTATTTCTCCAAGATTGATCTTCGATCTGGTTACCACCAATTGAGGATCAAAGAAGAAGACATATATAAAACTGCATTTCGAAGCAGGTATGGGCATTACGAATTTACTGTTATGCCTTTTGGACTAACAAATGCCCCCGCAGCTTTTATGCAGTTAATGAACAACATCTATAGGCCTTATTTAGACCAATTTGTTGTGGTCTTTATCGATGATATATTGATCTATTCAAAAACTGAAGAAGATCATGAAGTGCATCTCAAGAAGGCATTACAGATATTGCGAGATAACAAGTTATATGTCAAATTCAGCAAATGCCAGTTCTGGCTTGAAGAAGTGTCCTTCTTAGGCCATGTCATATCAAAGAATGGAATTTCTGTTGACCCTGCGAAGGTCGAAGCTGTACAAAATTGGGGACGACCAACGAATGCAGCGGAGATTCGAAGCTTCTTGGGTCTAGCTGGTTACTACCATCGTTTTATTAAGGACTTCTCCAAGATTGCTATCCCTCTTACCAGATTAACTCACAAGGAAGTGCCTTATGAATGGAGTGAAGACTGTGAGAAGAGTTTCCTAACTTTGAAGGATCTCTTGACTACTGCTCCGGCCTTATCTCTACCAATCGAAGGAGAGAAGTACGAGGTATATACCGATGCATCTGGTATCGGCATCGGATGTGTGTTGATGCAGAATGGAAGAGTCATTGCATACTCTTCCCGGCAATTAAAGAAGCATGAAGAAAACTACTCTGTGCATGATTTGGAACTAGCCGCAGTGGTATTGGCTTTAAAGGTCTGGAGGCACTATCTCTACGGAGAGCAATTCACCGTATACTCCGATCATCATCATCATCATCATCATCATCATCAGAGCCTTATCCCAATTAATTGGGGTCGGCTACATGAATCCTGTTCCGCCAAAAATTTCTATCAAGTGCAATATTCGTATTTAAACCCAAGAAACTAATGTCCTTCCTAATAACATCACACCATCTCATTTTAGGCCTTCCTCGAGCTCTTTTACTAGCATCCACTAAGATTTGGTCACATCTTTTAACCGGCGCTGAGTTAGGGCGACGACACACATGTCCAAACCACCTGAGTCTATTATCTCTCATTTTACTATCAATTGGAGCTATCCCTAAGTCCTTACGGATACGCTCATTCGTAATCTTGTCTTTCTTAGTCTTGCCACACATCCATCTCAACATCCTCATCTCTGCTACACACATTTTGTGGATGTGTTCCTTTCGTACTGCCCAACACTCGGTACCATATAACAAAGCAGGTCTCACAGCCGTTCTATAAAACCTCCCTTTGAGTTTCACAGGCATACGACGATCACAAAGGACACCTGATGCACTTCTCCATCTTAACCAGCCTGCCTTAATCCTATGTGTAACGTCATCATAAATCTCCCCATTCTCTTGTATGATAGACCCTAAGTATCGAAAGCTACTACTCTTCTGAATGTTATGTCCATCAATTAGAACCATGTCTTCCTGAACCACTCTCCCATTACTAAAATTACAGTGCATAAACTCTGACTTACTCCTACTAATTTTAAAACCTTTAGACTCCAAGGCAAGTCTCCAACGCTCTAACTTAGCATTTAGAGCATCAATACTCTCATCAATTAAAACAATATCATCTGCAAAAAGCATACACCAAGGGATATCCTCATGCAATTGTTTAGTTACTTCATCCATAACTAAGGCAAAGAGATACGGACTTAGTGCAGAACCTTGATGCAAACCTATAGAAACGGGAAATTCACCAGTCTCCCCAGCAATAGTTCGAACACTAGTAATAGCGCCGTCGTACATATCCTTAATCAAATCAACATATCCTTGAGAGATTCCTTTCTTTCTTAATGTCCACCAAATCAATTCTCTCGGTACTCGATCGTACGCCTTCTCTAAATCAAGAAAAACTATATACAAATCTTTTCTCATCTCTCTATACTTCTCCATTAGCTGCCGTAGTAAGAAAATAGCTTCTGTAGTAGATCTATTTGGCATAAAACCAAACTGATTTTCGATACAGTAGTCATACATCGGAGGCGTTTTTCAATTACTCTTTCCAAAGTTTCATAGTATGACTCATAAGCTTAATTCCACGATAATTGTTACAACTTTGAATATCTCCTTTGTTTTTATAGAAAGGAACTACAACACTTTTTCTCCAAACTTCTGGCATTCTCCGTTCCTTTAAAATTTTATTAAAAAATTTAGTTAGCCACTGAATACCAATATCTCCTAGGCCTTTCCATACTTCAATAGGTAAGCCATCTAGTCCTAAGGCCTTACCCACTTTCATTTTTCTTAAAGCATCCTCCACTTCTGACATCTTAATACGCCTGAAATATTGATATTTATCAAATATTGTGGACTCTTGGGTACCTTCTAAAGATAAATCATTGACGGAATCTCCATTAAGTAACTTCTGAAAATAGCTATGCCACCTCCCTTTAATCTCAAGATCCTTAGTTAAAACCCTTTGATCTTCACCTTTAATGCACCGAACATGATCTAAATCTCTAGTTTTCCTTTCTCTTAATTTAGCAAGTTTAAATATGTCCTTTTCACCCTCTCGGGTTCCTAATTTATTATATAAATCTTCAAATGCCTTTGATTTAGCTTCGCTAACTATTTTCTTAGCTCTCTTTTTAGCGATTTTATAGGCTTCTAGGGTTTGATCATTTTTGTTAGTTTGCCAAACTTTAAAGCATTCCTTTTTTACTCTAATGATATTTTGGATTTCCTCACTCCACCACCAAGTCTCTTTTTCTAAATTCTTTTTACCTTTAGATTCGCCTAAGAGTTGTTTTGCAACCCTCGTTATACAATTTGTAACATTATTCCACATTACATTAGTTTCTTGTTCTAAATTCTAAATATTTTCCTTTAATAGATGATTTTTAAATGTTTCTAAACTTTTACCTTTTAAATTCCACCATTTAATCTTGGAATAATTATTTATAATGATCTTTCTTTTGAATTTAGGGATAGTGACATCCATTACTAACAACCTATGTTGAGGGGCTAGACTCTCACCAGGAATAACTTTGCAATCTTTACATAAAACTCTATCGACCTTCCTAATGAGAAAATAGTCAATTTGACTTATATGTGTTCCACTCTTGTACGTTATTAAGTGTTCGTCCCTCTTCTTAAAGAAGGTATTAGTAATTGCTAGATCATAGGCCATAGCAAAATCAAGAATAGTGTTACCCATATCATTTCTATTGCCAAAACCAAGCCCTCCATGAATCCTCTCATAGCCTCTATTATCTTTACCCACATGACCATTAAGATCCCCTCCAATAAAGATTCTCTCTTCACTAGGGATATTTTGGATCAAACTATCAATAGCCTCCCAAAATTGCTTTTTAATGCTCTCTTCTAATCCTACTTGAGGTGCATATGCACTAATTATATTCAAAGTATCCTCACCTAAGATAAGTTTAATTAACATTAGTCTATCCCCCAATCTATTTACTTCCACAACTCTGTCTTTTAAGTTTTTATCTATTATTATAGCGACACCATTTCTAGAATTATTATTACCCGTATACCAAATTTTATATCCATCAATGTCTTTAGCTTTATGTCCTTTCCACCTAGTTTCTTGTAGGCAAGCTATGTTAATCCTCCTGTCCTTCATTAACTTAACTAATTCTAAACTCTTACCCGTTAAAGTTCCTATATTCCAAGTAGCTAGACGGATCCTATGTTTTTGGACTTGCTTCTTTACCCGTGTGCGTCCAACCCCACACGAGAACCCTTGCCAATTTGACACCACAATCGGGCGCCATTGCGGCGCGTCGCTTACGGGGAACGCCCTAGCTAGCCCTTGCTCACTTGTCATTCCATCCGGGTTCCGATGTAACGCGTCGCTTACGGGGAACGCCCTAGCTAGTCCTTGCTCACTTGTCATTCCATCCGGGTTCTGATATAACGCGTCGCTTACGGGGAACGCCCTAGCATTAGCGCATAATGTATTTGGATCAGAATTCATGTTGGAGATGTGACAAAATTTTACTG
This sequence comes from Amorphophallus konjac, assembly GCA_022559845.1. Classification (NCBI taxonomy): domain Eukaryota; kingdom Viridiplantae; phylum Streptophyta; class Magnoliopsida; order Alismatales; family Araceae; genus Amorphophallus; species Amorphophallus konjac. The sequence continues at coordinate 302,895,445 of CM040122.1, read as the reverse complement.
CTGGCTGTCGACCTAACGTAAACCCTCCTCTTTTCTCATCCGGGCTTGGGACCGGCCATGGCAGAGTTCATATACTCCGATCATAAAAGCCTTAAATATCAATTCTCTCAGAGAGAGCTGAACATGCGACAAAGGCGTTGGCTCGAGTATCTCAAGGATTTCGACTTCACTATACAATATCATCCTGGTAAGGGTAATTCCGTAGCAGATGCCCTTAGTCGGAAGCCGAGAGCCCTAGTAACCAACTGTATGGTTCAAGAATGGAAGCTGTTAGAAAAATTCTCTGAACTCAATATAAGCATGGATGAGAATGACAGGTGTATTACTCTATCTCTCATAAGTGTACATCCGGATTTGCTAGTTGAAATCAAGAGGTTGCAAGAAGAAGATCCTACCCTAGTGGGAATAAAAGAAAAGCTGGACGAGAAATCTGATTTCAAGTCGGCACTCGATGGCAGATTATTATACCATGAACGGACATGTGTACCATACAGCCCTGAGCTGAAGAAGAGGATTCTTGAAGAAGCTCACCGATCGAGGTATACGATCCACCCTGGAGCCACTAAGATGTACCAAGACATAAAAAGAACCTTTTAGTGGCCTAATATGAAAAGGGAGATAGCAGACTTCGTGTCTAGATGCTTGACATGCCAACAGGTGAAGGCGGAACATCAGAAGCCCGCTGGAAGATTGCATCCACTAGATATCCCCAAGTGGAAATGGGAAGATATCGGCATGGACTTCATCATGGGTTTGCCCAGGTCTAGGGGCGGATATGATGGAATATGGGTAATCATCGATCGCCTTACTAAATCGGCTCATTTCTTGCCTATCAAGAGTCGGTGGTCGGTTGATGTTCTTGCTGCCTTATATATCAAGGAGGTTACTAGATTACATGGAATTCCTGTGTCTATAGTATCTGATCGAGACCCACGCTTTACTTCTCATTTTTGGAAGGGTCTACAACATTCTCTGGGAACGAAACTCAACTTTAGCATTGCTTTTCATCCCCAGACAGATGGTCAGACTGAAAGAACAAATCAGGTTGTTGAAGATATGTTAAGGGCATGTATTATAGATTTCGGTGGAAGCTGACATGACCACTTACCCCTAGCCGAATTTACCTACAATAACAGCTACCAAGCCAGTATCCAGATGGCACCTTTCGAGGCACTTTATGGCAGGAGTTGTCGATCTCCAATATGCTGGGATGAAGTTGGTGAAAGATAACTTCTAGGCCCAGATATGGTTAGAGATTCAACTTAAAAGATACACCTTATCCGAGAGAGACTCAAGATAGCTCAATGCAGGCAAAAATCTTATGCTGATAACAGAAGGAGAGATTTGGAATTTCAAGTGGGTGACCATGTATTTCTCAAGGTATCTCCCGGCCGAGGTATTAGAAGATTCGGTGTTAAGGGCAAGCTTACACCAAGGTTTATCGATCCATTTGAAGTATTAGAGAGAGTAGGCGAGGTGGCTTACCGCATTGCCTTACCTCCTCAACTCTCGGAAGTGCACAATTTATTTCATATATCTATGCTGAAGAAATATGTGCACGACCCTTCTCACATCATCAATCATGCTGAATTGGTGATTTAAAGGGATCTTACTTATGAGCAAAGGCCGATGCGGATCCTCGACCGCGAAGTTCGAGTTCTAAGGAGCAAGACGATCCCTATGGTAAAAATCCAATGGAATCGATGCTCGGAGCAAGAAGCAACTTGGGAGACCGAGGAATCTATGAAGAGAAGATACCCAGAACTATTTTAGTCGGCAAGTATCTTATACTTTCTACAGTATCCTTATGCAGTTGAATTTACCCTTATACAATTGAATTTGGGGACCAAATTCTTTTAAGTAGGGGAGGGTGTAGCACCCCGTATAAAAAAAATGAAAAAAAATGAAAAAAAATTATTATTAATAATATTTTCCAAATGAAAAAAAATTAGATAAACTCTATAGGAAGCTTATGTAAGAAGTAGGAACACTGAGTCATCATATGTAAAGATTATTCACTTAACAAGTGACTTCCTTGGGTAGTTGGTTAAGTGATGTGTCTTTCAACTTAGTGACCAGGGTTCCAATCCTAGCATCCACACCATTTACCCTTTTTGTCAAATAATTATATGTTATAAGCTAGCAAAACTTGCACTTACGATTTGGGCCCTCTTATCTCTCGAGCCTATCTCTTATCTCTCCAGCCTCATTATTCCAGATCTTGCCCCCTATCCGGTCATGACAGACCCTATAAATATGCCCGTAGCTACCCCCATTCTAAGCTAGCTAAGGTTGGGGCAAAGCTCTGCAGGGATTAAGCAAGAAGGGTCTGCTACTACGATCGTCCAACAAGGTAGGTGTTCTTAATTTTTAACTAAACTAGTAGTTAATCTAGGATGATTAGCCTAGGTAGTTAGTCTTAGGCTCATCTCCATGCAATATTTAGTGTTTATACAGCATGTGTTAGCCTCATAGTTATCATGTATTAGCTTCAATCTAAGAAAAATAGTAAAGTAATTAGTTTCACAACAAGGATAATTAATATGCAATAGCTTCAATCTAGGACAATTAGCAAGTATTAGTCTCATGCCCTAGATAACTAACATGAATTAGTTTTATTAACTAATCTAATAGCATACCTAATCTATTAGCATGCTTAATTAACATGTTAATCTACCAAAACACCTCAAAGCTATTTAAAAGTGTCGACACTTTCACACAAAGTGTCAACACTTTCATATCTCAAGCTATTTACAAGTGTCGACACTTTCACATAAAGTGTCAACACTTTCACACAAAGTGTCAACACTTTCATATCTCAAAGCTATTTACAAGTGTCACACTTTCATAGCTAATGTAAACACATCATGTCGACACTTTCACACATGTATATATAACAGCTATATATAAAAATATATAAATATAACAATCTATATATATAGTAAATGTCGACACCTTAAAGATAAATGTCGACACCACCTATAACGACACTGTACAACAGAGATTAAAAAGGAATAGTAAATGTCGACACTTGGTGTCGACATATGTTGAAAAAAAAAATAACAGAAATAAAATGTGAACAATTTATACACCTATACTTCCATACCTAAATATATAACATCAATATATATATATATATTTATATTCAAATGTTCGACACCTGCATAATGCAAGTGTCGACACCTGCACATGCAAGTGTCGACACCTGCATATATGCAGGTGTGACACCGGACACAACACTTCCATATATATATAAATGTCTATATATGTATATAAATTCATATATATATATATATTTCTATTAATTGTATATACAAAACATATAGAGAACAAAATATAACATAAAATGGACTCCTTCATTCTTATATATATATATATATATATATATATATATTTGTAGAATGAAATTACTTTTTTATGTAAAAATCTAATTTTCACCACATTAGTTTATACATACTAAAAATTATCTCCAACATGTTAAAACTACTTCCAGCATGTTAAAAGTGACTTCCAATATGATAGAATTATTTTATACATACTGAGATATAAAAATAATTTTCAGCATGTTAAAATCTATTTCAAGCTATTTTTGTGCATATAAAACCTACTTTCCTATTAAATAAAGTAGTAAATTGATGCATGAAAAGTACTTCCAGCGTGATAACATTTCTTCCAGTATGATAAAATTATTCCAGCATGTTATAATTATTTTTGGCATGTTATAATTATTTTCAGTATATTAAAACTATTTTTTAGCATGATAATTCTATTTTCCTATCAAATAATTAGCAATTAAGTGTAGAAAAATAATTTTTAGAATGATAACATTTATTCCAGTATGGTAAAATTATTTCAGCATGTTATAACTATTTTTGGCATGTTATAATTATTTTCAGTGTATTAAAACTATTTTTCAGCATGATAATTCTATTTTCCTATCAAATAATTAGCAAATAAGTGTAGAAAAATAATTTTTAGCATGATAACATTTCTTACAGTATCGTAAAATTATTTCAGCATGTTATAACTATTTTTGGCATGTTATAATTATTTTCAGTGTATTAAAACTATTTTCAGCATGATAATTCTATTTTCCTATCAAATAATTAGCAAATAAGTGTAGAAAAATATTTTTTAGCATGATAAAAATTATGTTGTTATCATAAAATTTCTGTAATTAGCATGGCAACCTTATCTTATTATCCTATCAGTAAGTTAATTATTTTAGCATGTTAAGCATTAATTTTAGCATGTTAATAATTAATTTTCAGCATGTAAAAATTAAATCCAACATGAAAATTTTTTTTTTATCATCTTACCAGTAAAATAACATATGAAACTCATTCTCGTGATATTACTTGGTTGATTGACTTGAGACCCGCAGAAGGGTAGAAGTGTTTACTTGAATGCATTATAAATAGCCAATTCCAGTTATACATGCTTGAAACTACTTTGCTTACTAATGCTAGCTTGATTAACATGTTGCTATTCCAGTTATCACTTCTTAGTTATCACTGACTTGATATCATTTACTATCACTTGCTACTACTGCTTGAAATCGTGAAATCTATATACTCTCACTTTCTACTCCTGTCGATTTTACGAATTCTTTGATATCTATCTGTCTGCATGCATAGTTTACCTACACTAAACGAATGTATAATTCACTTAAAGTATGTTAGAACTTGAGATGTAAATCCTACTGAGCGATCTGCTCATCTAGTTATTTTCTAACCTTTTCAGGTAGTTCGGATATCAGCCAGAACTCGGAAGGGAATGAGTCTGAGTGATGAGTGTAGAAATGGAGTTATCATGTTGTCTTGTTAATTGTGCTTGTGTAATGGTGTTATTGTAATCCCGCTTATGTCAGTCATATCCAGTTATGTCAGACGTTAGTTGTGTTAGTCCAACTGATTAGAACTGTAATAAGGGCTTGAAGCCTCGTAGTTGGACTTGGAAATGTATGCAGTTGTCATTTGATTAGTTGTAACAATAATCCTATTTGTATTAATTTCAAGTTAAATCTTAGTTATCTGCGTACTCTATTAACTATCAAGGAAGAATTCCATCGATTAGCTAGCTCGCTTTGGTTCTATATAAAACTGTCGCGCCACGGGTAAGCTTCTGCGCTCGGGACGTGACATAGATACATTAATTGAAACTGAACTGGCCCACCAACTTTAGCTTCGTAAGGTAGATGGATGATCAAGTGCTCCATAGAATCAAAGAATGTAGGAGGAAATATCTTCTTTAATTTACAAATTATTGTCACCACATTCTCTTCAATAGTTTACACATCCTGAAACCTAAGTTTTGATACACATAAAGTTCTGAAGAATTGACCTAATTAGGTCAGAGCTCCCATATAGGATTTTCAACAAATCACAAAATGCAATGGGCACTAATCTCTGCATAAACACATGACAGTCATGAATTTTTAGTTCATATAATTTTTCCTCGTTAACATTCATATAACGGGCAATATTGGACACGTATCCATATGAGAATCTCAACTGTTTAAATGAATGACACACTTCCTTTATTTGTCCTTGACCAAGCACGTAAGTTGTCTTTGGTTTAACAACTATTTCATTTATATTTTGTAGTTCAAGCTGTAGACGTTCACAAAGCAATTTTAAGTCTAAGTGCACTTTGGTATTGTCCTATATTTTGCCTTTTATGTCTATGATGATGTTGAACACATTATCAAAGACATTCTTCTCAACATACATCACATCCAAGTTGTGTCGTACAAGAAGAGTTGGCCAGTAAGGTTTTTCTCAGAAGATCCTTCTCTTCACCGAGTTGTGCTCCTTTTCAAATCAATGGAGTTGTCATATGCTACTAGACAGATGTGCTATATCAGACAAGTTTTGCACCCGTGTAACCATTTATCAACCAGACAACTGATCTAAATCTATTTCATTCATTTCCATTTTTTCATGTGGAATGTGTCTTTTTGTTTTCGGAAATGATGGTGGAATGGTACAAACCGTTGATGGTAATTAAACCAACATGCCTTCCCACCATACTTCAGAGCAAATGATTTAATATCCTCCATACAGTAAGGGCATGCAAATGTCTTATGTGTGCTCTAGCTAGATAACATCCCATATGAAGGGAAGTAATTTATCATCCACATTAGTGGAACCTTCATAAGGAAATTTTATTTTCTAGATGTATTATATGTAACAACACCGTAGGTCGACAACATTTTCAACTCATCGATCAACGGTCTGAGATATATGTCCATGATTTTTTCAAGGATTTTTTGGACCATGAATCACTAAGGATAAAAAGAGGTTATCTCACTTCATGTACATGGTTAGTGGAAGGTTGTATGGTGTCACAAAGATTGGCCAACAAGAGTAAGGAGCCGTTGAACTTCCAAATGGATTGAAACCATCAGTGCATAAGCTAAGTCTGACATTCTATAACTCACTTGAGAAGGTAGGATGAGCTCTGTTGATGTGAGTCCAAGGTTTACCATCTACAAGATGACTGATCATGTCCTTGTCACGGATAACTCCTTTTGCTCGTCATCCCATATGTCGAGCTATCTTTGAGGACATATACAACTGTTGAAGTGTAGGTGTGACACAGAAGCACTATAATGACTTGTAAGGTACGCCCTTTTATTTTGAATTGTCCCATCTCTTAGATTTTAACCAATCTTCATGACAAATAGAACAAGATGTCTTTTATGCATCCTCTTTGTAATATAATATACAATGATGCCGTCAAGCATCTATTTTTACATATCCAAGCCCTAGTTTATTAACTATCTTCTTTTCATGGTAGAAATTTTCAGGCAACTTCTCGTCTCAAGGCAACATAGTCTTGATGGAGATAAAGTGAGGGTCAAAACAACTCTCATCGATGTGAAATTTATATTTCAAATTCAATAATTGTGACACCGTAGACAACTGAGTGTGAGTCTGACAACCTTCCCACAATGACTCATCAACATCACTTAATAATTAATAGAATCTTTCAGCTATCTTGTTCGGTACTTCTTCACTGTATCCATGTTCGTGATGAATATTAAATCTGGGACTAACTGCAGACCACATTAATTTAGGACTTGCAGCATTTAAGACCATATCCACGTATGTTCTTGTGTCTTCAACATTGGCTTGCTCATATAGGCTCTCCCCCTCACCATACAACATCCAGTTCATATAATCTTGCATGAACCCTTTCTTGTACATATAATTCTCAATGTCATATGTTGAATAGAACATTAAGTTCTTATATTTTGAATAGGGACATCAGATATGACCCTTGCCCTCTATTACACCTAGATTCCAAGATGCAAATGCAATGAAGCTTGAAACTCCATCTTTAAACTCCTTAGACACTATCCCGTCATCTATTCTACTATATATCCATTATCGATCTACAAATATTTTCCCTACACCAACTGAGCGTTAATTATTCTTAAACATAAGTTTGACCCTTTTCTCATATCTTTTGACCAAACAACTTGAATAGGAAATGATAATTATTTATATTATCACTTTTTAAGTCATCCATGAATATTTGATCACACGATCACTTACTATAGGTGTTGTACAGTTTGCTAAAAATTTCGGTAGCATCTCCCCACACTTCTCCAATATACCAAAAATATTTATTGATCAAAAAATTTCCTTAAACACTTACTAGTAAGTGATTAAAAAACAATCAAAATCAATAAACGTATACTAAAGAAGAGTGAGAAAATGCAACCAAAATTTTCAACATATTGTACAAACACATATAGTAAATAACCACCTAAGGGCGACCAAATATTCATATACTGTCCAAACTGGATAATTCAAAATTTTGTGGTAGATATATATGTTCTCATCAATAAATGAGAAGAGACACGTCAATTATAGAGTCTTGAACGAGTAGGTTCACATACACGAGCTTAACACACTGTCTTTAATGTGCATGTAATGCTAGGTTGTACCCATACATCTCAACTCATATGGAACATCCCATCTAATTAAATGACATTTAATTCATATGTACACATCGAATTAAAGAACATCCAAGTAAAGAACTTCAAATTAAACAATATACACAAATTATAAATATATAAAATTTGTAGGAATAAAATTAAAGAACATCTCCCCCACCCTCGCAGCCCCTCTCCCCCACCTCAGCAGCCACTCCCACCCCGACAGCACCTCCCTGCCGCCCCATCGATCACCCTACCTTGGTAACCCCTCTCCCCCCCCCTCGGTTGACCACCCCCAACCTAGCAACCCCTCTCCCGCTCCTCGGTCGACCACCCCCACCCCAGCAACCCCTCTCCCCCACCCCAGCAGCCACCCCCACCTTGGCAACCCCTCTTCCCTACCTCGTCAGCCACCCCCACCATGGCAGCCCCTCTCCCCCGCCCCGTCAACCACCCCCACGTCAATAGCCCCCCTCCCCTGCCCTGTCGGCCACCATCACCCTGGCAGCCCCTCTCCCCCACTCCATCGCCCCCTCGCCCCTGTAGCCCCTCTCCCCCGCACATCGATCTGACCCCAAGCATGGTAGCCCCTCTCCCACACCCCGACAACTCCTCTCGCTAGCCTCGTCCACCCCCCACCCCGACAGCCACCACTGCCCAGTCAGCCACCTCGACCACAGTAGCTCATCTCCCCTACCCTAGCAGCCACCCCTACCCCAACAGCCTCTCTCCTCTACCCCAGCAACCACCTCCACCCCGGAAACCCCTATCCCATGCATTGTCGGCCATCCCCACCCCAGTTGCCCCTCTCCCCCGCCCAGTCGGCCACCCCCACTTCAGCAGCTCCTCTCCCCAGCCCTATCGACCACCCCCACCCTGACATCCCCTCTTCCCTACTCCATTGCCCCCCACCCCAATAGCCCCTAATCCTCACCCCGTTAGTCAGACCCCCACCCCGACAGCCCCTCTCCCCAGCTCCGTCAACCACCCCCACCCCAGCAGCCACCCCAGCCCCGTCTGCAACCCCCATCCCAATAGTCCCTCTCCCCCTCCACGTTGGCCACCCCCACCGTGACAGCCCCTCTCCCCCACCGTGACAGCCACCTCCACCCTAGCAGCCTCTCTGCCCTGCCCTATCAGCCACCCCCACCTTGGCAACCCCTCTCCCTAACCCAGCAGCCACCCCCACCCCAATAGCGCCTCTCCCCCTCCCCGTCGACCATGCCCACCCTGGCAGCAGCCCCCACCGATCTCGGCCAACAAGGTCAGGGGGTGGCATCGTCGACGACTAGAGAGAGAGAAGAGAGTGATTTTGTGATCGAGGAAGGGCAGTGCATCAAAAGATATTAAGAAATTTGCGACGGAATGGTTATGTTGCAAATCTCTCTCTAATTGGTTGCAATTCCAATGAATTGGCACTCAAATGAAAATAGATTTGTGACATGTTTCAAATTTGTGGCAAATATGTCTCTAATTTTTTTAATTTTTTCATTTGGAAAATTAATTACTATAAAAATTAGTAATACTTATTTTTAATTACTATAATACTAAATATAATTATAAATGAAAACATGTAAAAATATTATTAATATATTTCTTTATATAATAATAAATATGTAATAAACCTAACATAAATAACATAAACAAATTGTATTAAAATGTACTTAGTTACTACTATTTATTATTATATATTATATACCTTCTTCAATATTATTATAATTATATGTATGGTTTAAAAACCACTGAATAAGTTAAATAAATAAAAATATACAATAGCCTAAAATTAGTTATTACTATTTAATAATTATTATAATAATAAAATATAATTATACTCATAATTATTATAATCATAATTGTTATAGAAATAAATATGTATTAAAAATAACATAATAAACAAAAATGGCAGCATTGCAAACGATGCCTATATGTTGATCTTCAAGGAAATATTTTCTAAATGCTGACTATATTGTACTTCATTATATTTCTTGGTTAAAAACATTACAAACAATATCCAACTCAACATCATGAAGATTTGACCATTGGATTTTCTTCCGATTAAGATCTAACCATTGGATTTAACTTAGATCAAGATCTGACCATTTGATCTTACTCCAAATCGAAATCTAACCGTTCAATTAAAGTTTGCTCAAAATCTGACCGTTGGATTTAAGTTTGATCAAGATCCGACCATTGGATTAATTTGCTCCCGATTAAAATCTAATCATCGGATTTAAGTGTAATCGAAATCTTATCGTTAGACTTAAGTTTGATCAAGATTCGATAATTGGATTTACTTCCGATCAAGGTCGAATCGTTAGATCTAAGTTTGATCGAGATCTCACTGTTGGATTTGCTCCCAATTAAGATTTGAACATTGATTTGCTTCTGATTAAGATCCAACCTTTGGATAATTTAAGTTACATCAAGATTCGATTATTAGATTTTGATCCTGACCGAAATTTGACTGTTGAATTTAAGTTTGATTGATCTGATTGTTGGATGTAAGTTTGATCAAGATTCGACCATTAGAGTTAAGTTTGATTAAGATCTAACCATTAGATTTACTCCCGACCAAAATCTTACTATTGGATTTAAGTTAAATGAAGATCCGACCATTGGATTTGCTCTAAGTTAGATGAAGATCTGACCATTGGATTTTCTCCCGATCTAAAGCTGATCGAGATCCAATCATTGGATTTATTTTTTTTCGATGGGCTCGATCATTGGATTTATTCCGATCTAAACCTGATCAAGATCCTACCGATGAATTTGTTGTCGATCTAATGCTCATCAAGATCTAACCATTGGTTTGACTTTGAATCAAAAACTGATCGTTGAATTTATGTTAGATCAAGATTCGAGCATAGATTTTCTTCCGATCTAAAGATGATCAAGATCTGTCCATTAGATTTGCTCTTGATCTAAATCTGATAGTAAGATTTAAGTTTGACTAAGATCTGACCATTTAGATTTGCTTCCGATCTAAATCTAATAAAGATTTGACCATTGGATTTTTTTCCCAATCAAAATCTGATTAAAATCCAGATGGTGGGTTAATATTTTATGATTTGTGACAGATTAAATTATGTCATTAATCTGTCTCTACATTTTGCGACATATCTTCTTTCATCGCTTATTCATCTCTAAAGTACAAGAAGTTTTATAATGGATAGTTATCCGTCGCTAATCCATCTTTATTTTTGTGGCAGGGTATATTTCCTTACTAATCTGCCACAAAATTCTGTTCATTTTTTTGTGACGGAAAGAATCCATCGTTATTACGCAGCCAAATTTATGATGGAATATTTTCATCACAAATTCGTCACAAAGTACATCGTAAAATTGCGCTAATGTGTCTGAAATAACACTCAAATCCAATATTGTGATGGATTTTAATTTCACCGCTAATCCATCACTATTTTGCAATGGAAAAATCAGTCGCAAAAATTCTATCGCTAACAACACCTTTTCTTGTAGTGTTCCTTAAGAGAGAAAGAGTGCTAGGTAGTCATTGTGTCAAACCTTCTTCCATGATTTCATGTCTCATAAGTCGTCCATACAGGGTTTAGCGGTTGATTAATATAAGAACTTGTTTACTCCCTAGCCCTCTTCTATGAATAATGCATGGCTATTACAATACTGTTGCACCTATTTATTTTGTCAAAATTATCAAGAGTAAAGGTTGGGACTCAATCCCAGACACCTTGCGGGCACCACAACGCCGACAACATTATAACAACCAAACCTGACCTGGGACTTGGGACAACTTGCCGTATCACACGGCACCCTACAAAGAAGTGGGAGCCACCCCTAACCACTGGGCAATAGGCATCGCCCCATCAACATTGTAGCAACCAAGCCCAACCCGAGACTCAAGACAACAACCTATACCACACGACACTTGACAAAGAGGCAGGGAACGACTCCCAAAACACCTTCCACAAGTGGCCCATAGCCGACGACCCTAGCCACCGAGTCAAACTCAAGCTTCAGGGATCACTAGCCATTCCACACGGCATCAAACCAAGGGTGGGGACCAATCCCAAAAACCTTATGGGTGGTACCACGCCAACACCACTTAGGAGGCCGAGTCAAAGCCCAGGCTTCAAGACACCTCGTCATATCACACAGCATGAAGACAAGAAGGGGAACAAACCTTGAGGTCACCCCAAGATGGCATCATCTGTTGACCCAGACTAAAGGTAAACAAGAAGGGGCGGTTGAATTGTTTACCCTCAAAACGCCGCTAACCACAAATTACACAGAACAAATTCAGGTAAGTACAAGATTAATTAGGTTGCATGAAGAGAATTCTCTCAAACTCACCGTTCACACATGTTTCACAAGCCACCCACAAAGATTCAAGCAAACAACCATAGGAGACGCAGGATTTAAGGTGGTTTGGCCCGACCAAAACGTCTGCCTACGTGCACCCCTCACCAACACGGTGAGGCTTCACACACTACTAAGAGTAGCAACGGAGATAAATATCTCTAACAATCAACGTAGATGATGTCTCCAAACCACACAAACATGCTACAAGGCGTAGCCAATGATCACCCGCTGCACAACCCACAGTACAACTCCACACACCACTGCACACTTGCAGCGAACACACAAACTACAATGATTCAGCAGAATATACTAAGGATATGCAATCTGACCATCTAAAAATTAAGATCTAATAAACATCAACTCAGAAAGGCTTAAGAAAGGGCTAGAGAATCTTCTCCTGATGTTGATAAACTCATCGGAAGATGTTTCTTTGGATTTAGGAGAGATGAAACTCGAATCCAAGCTTTGCTCTCGAAATCTCAATCCTCTTAACTCGTAGATGGAGTTCTGACTTCAATAGGTGATGTTGATGATGAATCCGCTCATGGCTCCTTGATCTTCAGGGTTGGAATTAGGTGAGGAAGGAGTTGGGAAGCTCTCCACGTTCTTCTCCTCCTCCTCCTTCTTCCTGCACAACAAAAACAAAAACCCTTAGATGAAAAACCCCAAATTCGCAACATGTGTATATATATAATAGAGAGGAACTAAAAGGCATGGATACCCCTTCTAGAACCCTCTAAAAACATCCCAACAAGTGTGCAAATGGTCTAGGGGTATTGGGGTAAAGAACAGCCCAAATAGCCCTCACATGAGTGGGTTTTGAAGTGATACAGAACTCACGTGCGAAGAGGTTCGAATGCGTCAGTCGACCGGTTCTGGGAATCGGTCGACCGAATTCTATAACATAGAAAGATTTTCAAACCTGGGAGAATCAGTCAACCGAAAATACCGGATCGGTCGACCGAACTCTGCAACTTTGAGAAATTTTCAAACCTAGGAAGATAGGTCGACCGAAACCCTCATATTGGTCGACCGAAATCTGTAAACACAAGAAAAACTTTTAGAAATAGAAGACTTAGAAGGAACCCTTAAAGCCATAAATGTCCTTTGATTCCAGAGGATTTATACTAATGATATGAGCCTGCAAACCACAAAAATACCAAGTTAGTATGGAATTTAGAATTCAAATAACCTCCTCCTTTGTAGTTAGAATGCTTAATTGAAAATGCACAAACTCACTACCTCACATAAACATACGATTCAAGCTTGAGTGCAATCATCCACTTTCGTGCAGGACGCCTTCGAGGTTTAAATGAGGATAATATGGCCGAAAGGCTGGGAGACCTATGTTTTGATACAATCAAGGAGCAAATTAACAAGAAAATGGAAGAGTTGCTCCAACTATATTATAATAATGCTCTAGTTCTTCCCCCTGGTAGGAGGATTGAAGACATTGCAAGCGACCTCCATCAGGATGATGAATCCTTGGTGCTGACGATTTTCAAAAATCTGTTTTAATAAGCTTCAAAGTCAGGAGTTTCAACAAATTCGACTATTTCTCTCTCTTGGTTAGGTATGGAATTTGTATGTAGTAGGAAGGACATGGTTGATAATTCCATCGGTGCAGGAGCTGCTACAATTGCTTTAGCGGGAAGTACTGATTTTTTATAGAAATAAAAATTGCAGCTTTAGCTGTTTTGAAATGCTATTGATTTTAGGAGGACTATAATGAGGAGGACGACAGACCCACTCACGATCTACTAAGAGGAAGAAATTCCATCGTTGGAAGACGAGGCCCTGTTTCAGCAATGTTTCAGGGGATCCGCCAAGATATTACAAGCTTGCCTTCGTTTTTTTTTACCGATAAGGCCCTATTCACTCGGTTTCTTTCTTTAACCCATGCTTTCCGTCATGCAATGAACTCAAGGATGAATGAATTAACATCAAGTTACACATGTTTTGGAATCATCAAAACCATATGTCCAAAATCAATAAGGGAGTCCAACAATATCCCCCTTTTTGATGATGACAAAACATTGTGTGCTTATCCATGAGTTACCAAAAACCAACAACTCTTAAAAGGCAATCAGAAGTTTATGATAGAAATTAGACTTACATATGCACAAGTGTTTATTTTGGCAACTCAACTTATGTATAGTTATGTAGGAGTAAATTTCAAAATTTCTTCTTTATATGTACAATTTGTTCAAGAGGATATGCAATTCAAGATAGATGCTATTCAAAATATGCAATTCAAAATATGCACAATATGACTTCTATACAGCAAATGTAAGATGTATGCATTATGCACATGATATGTCAATTTGAACAGTCTTCCTATTTCTCCAAGCCAAAATGCATATGATCTTATGCACATGATCTGTCAAAGACTATCTCAAAATGATCTCTCAAAGACACTTTGAAAATGAGCACACACACTTCTCAAAAACTCTCTCCCCCTTTGTCATCAACAAAAGTAAGACCAATGAGGGTTGTATGAACAATCAAGCATGCACGCATATATACAAGCAAGCATAGCATAATAGAATTGGATAAGCATGCCTCTTGGAGGCAAGGGGATATGAAGGTGCAAATGATTAAGAATCACGATGCAAGCATGAGTCATAACTAAAGGAGTGGTGCAGGCAAAAAGAAAGGTATTGCATAAACCATGAGATAAGATGAATTCATAGCTTTGTAATTTGCATAGGATTTCTTAATGTGCTCATCTTTCCATTCGTCCTCATCTTCAGGTAATTTATAAGGGCCTTTACTCACAACACGCCAGACATCATACTATTGCGCCCTTAGAAAGATAGTCATCCTATTTTTCCAGTAGGAATAATTATTCTCATCAAAGAAAGGGAGTCTATGAATGGAGTGACCCTCGGGAAGTATGCCTTTGTTAGCCATGGAAAAAAGATATTTACTCCTAGACTGCTAGGTCCGTTAAGACAATTAGAGACCGAGCTGGGTCTATGAAGGGGCACTCTAATGCCGGGACAATCTAGCCGGGCCTCGTGGTGCAACCTATTCTACACTGCCCTACGCAATGAGCAAACGGGCAACAGGGTATCTCGGGATACTCACCACAAGTTCAAGTCCACACGATGAATTAGAGGTAGCCGGTCAGAGCAGCACGAGGAACAACATACCAAGCAAGCTTGGGAGACTCGGGCATAGTCCAAGCGATGTCCTCTCTTCCACGTGGCAAAAATCCTGGAGAATCTGATCAAAAAATCCCAAAAATGGGATTTTTATAGATTTCTCTCACACTCTCTCTCTCTCTCCTGGTTGGTGGGACTGGGTAGACCTTGGTCCACGAGGTCCGAGTAAACCTCGAGGGGTCTGTTCGAGTAGACCCTCTTCCCCCAATTCAGAAAAAAGAAAAAAAAAGAAAGAGAGAGAGGGGGTGGTTCAGGTAGACCAAGAGGTCTACTCCGACTGGGTAGACCTTGGTCTATCTGGCCTGAGTAGACCCTGGTCTACCCTACCTGGGTAGCCCCTCTCATCAAAAAAAATATTTTTTGGGTTCTACCTAGACCAGGTAAACCCTCAAGGGTCTACCTGGTCTGGGTTGACCCCCCCCCCTCATCCAAGGCCTATAAAACCCCTGGGAAGGCCAATATACACATCCATGCAAAGGCACTCAACCTCAGACACACCTCCAACAAGTGCGACAACATTCAAGGATGCACAAGAGACAAACATCAAGGAACTTGCAAGCTATTCCTTGGCTCAGTGATCGACAAATACACACCGAGGGTATGTTACGTAAACACCCCTCGAATGACATCTAGCCAAATCACGAGTCCCCCAACAGACATCATATAACAATGGCAGAAACACTTGCGTGGTCATGCAAAGACCTGGGAACTGGCATAAATGATGAAATTGTCCCACGACTTTTGTAGGAATTGTAATTGGGCCTTCAATGCCCCATACGAAGCCTTTCATGGTGAACATCAATGAAAATTCTTTAGGGAGTTGATTACTACCCCAATCAACTATCGGTCTTGATTTTGTCAGTTAAACTACCATCTGCCTCATAGCTTGGTCCACACCTTACCAACAGAATGGGCCTTACACCTGAGCCAGTACCTACCTGCTCCACGCTGAGCCAGTGTTAGCTGCTCCACCTCCGAGCCAGTACCTACCTGCTCCACGCTGAGTGTTAGTCGCTCCACCTCCGAGCCAGTACCTACCTGCTCCACGCTGAGCCAGTGTTCGCCGCTCCACTCCCGAGTTGGTATATGCATGCTCCACGTTGAGCTAGTCTCAGCAGCTCCACACTCGAGCTATGCATCGCTCTCAAAAACTTGGAGCCCGTGCTCTCTCCAGTGCCAAACTGAGACCAGTCTCCCTACGTCCACTCATCCCTGTTGTTGTTGTTGATGTTGTTGCTTCGTTGCTGTAGCATGAGTGAAGCTCTCCCGACATCACGGCCTCCAGGGTCCTCAGTTCTCTTTTAGAGAGTTAAACAAGGGTATTTAAATTACTTTCATTGTAAATTAACACCGACTACGGTCGGTGGGGAAACGTCCTACGTCCAAACCTCACAATCGTCTGATACACCTTTACTTGCGGAACCAAACCTGCACACTCTACCAAACAGTCGTAAATGCACAAACACATCAGATTACACAAGCACCACGTGTCCCCCCGACATTGCATGTTTTCGTTCCATGAGTCATCGTCGAAACTCGACTGTCATGCCCGCATCCCACATTTGAAACCGAAGACCATATATATATATATATATTATTTCTTTATATATATATATTCTTTCTTTATATATATATTCTTTCTTCCATGTGTGCAAACAAATACATTCCTCATTGGTCACGATAGCAGACAATTCCTCATCTGTCATGCAAGAGATAGTTCAAAAGATATTTCATTTGAACGTCATTGCTTTTGCTTCTAAGTGATAATAGAATGTATCAACTAAAGAGTAGACCTATAAAGTATAGCAGATCTACATCAATTTTAGCACATTCAATCACTTTTAAGTCTAAATGAATAATTTCTCAACTAAAGAATGAATCAATAGAAATATAGGTGAATTAATCAAATAAAGCATTCAAATGAATCAGTCACTAGAATGATTTTCAAACTTGACTGTGAGTGCCTTTTCAATTGTAGTTGCATGGGTGTTATGACTATAGTCCGTTGTAAGAAGTGCATCGACTAAGTGGCTAGCTTATGCCTATGGGACAGTTGAAAATTTTCGACTGAATTTCTAATGATTGTCGACTTTTGCAAGGTACAAATTGAGTAATTAATGCTATTCCAGTTGAAGAAATTTTTCATCAAGGAATTTGATTGGATTAAGGCTTCGATGGAATAGTGCAATATTTGAGTAAAGGTTCAAGCTAAATATATCAGATCGAGTGTAAAGTCTTTACAAGTATTCAATAGTTTTTATTTCTTTGGCTTTCGTTCTTTTAAGGTCTGAATATATGTTTTCCTCTTGTTTTTGTTGTCTATTCATGGAAACCTCATCATTATATCATAATATTACTTTTGCGTAAATTGTTCAAAACACGCAAAGCATGATCCTTCGTGAGCAAGGGTTCAACATTCTCCCCTTTTTTACGGTGAAAAATTTATGCAGAAAATGTATATCCAAGTAAGCCTGATTTTCTACAAAGTAGGGAATTGAACGTTCTTATACAAGAACCTCATTTAAGGTTCTACTGGCATAGCATGGCATTAGATCTTCTAAGTGATTTGTCTAAATAGATATGACCATGAATACTCGACTTGGGCATCTATTCTCCCCCCGTCCATTTTATTTGTTTTTTTGATTGAGTTTTCATGATGTACAGCCTGTTTCTCCCCCCCCTAAATCAACTTCTCGTGTAATGTGTACTCCTATTACAGATAGTCATTTTTTTCATACAAAATAATTCTCCCCGTTTTGTCAATCAGCAATAAGGTGAATGCGTTAAGCACATGCGTACACAAAACCTACCTAAAATGCTGATCTCAAATGAAATGAAGTGGAATACCGAGATCAGACAAATAAACTCACAGGGGCTCATACAAGTAGAAGCATATTGAGAAAAATAACCATTAAGCATAGATCTAGGCAAAGTAACTTTCATTGAAAAATATGAACCAAACACGTAACTAGAGATACCTTATCACAATGACGACCATCTGCCAATTACGTACAATGGAAAGACAATAATGAAAGATACAAGTTTTCATTCTAACCTAGTGCTTCTAGCACTTCATCTGGCACCGACAATATGCCGCTTCTTCTACCAGACGCTTTAAGGAGAGGGGGTTCTAACATTCCTCTTTTGATGGTATTGTTCATCTTAAAGAGGATGATGCCCCCTAAGGCACACGCACCGTTCTCCTTCTGGTTTTGAAGTTGTCTGTGCTGCTCCAACGGAGCTTGTGTCGTCTTCTCCAATGAGCATCTGGAAGAAAGACGTTCATACTCTGTATGTCTCGTGGAGGCCGCCTCCACCATATTCTCCTCTTCTCCAACTTTCTCCAACTCCAGAAGATGGCAACATTTGAAAAGGTTTAGAAGGAAGACTTGACCCTTTCTTAGAGTGTGGGGGAGAAGAAAAGGACTCTGAGGTTGAGATAAGGCATAAAGAACACTCAGGATCGGAATGAGTGAGAGAAAAAATAGATCTTCTAAAGAACTTCTCTCCTTTGGACACTCAGTCAGAGTAAAGGGGGGTTTAATGATATCAACAACTTCTAACTGTGTATTGGAGAGATGCATCACCATGATCCTTGCCTATCTATCTAAAGATACACATTGCAAAATAGGATTGAGTAGCATTTGTAGCCACAGATCCTTGCTTTAAAGTCAGCAAACACAGTTTGCATCAAGGGCTTCAACTTTAAGCACATATCTACTCCATTTGTTATTACCACCCAAGTATTTTCTATATCTCATTGTCCGTGCAAGAAGATCTAGATTTTACTTCCAACTAGATTATCTTTTTATCTTCCAACTGCACAAGGCCCAATACATTCAATTGATTGCTCATTTATTATGTGGCTGGGAGTTCTTTCAACTTATACTTTGTTCCATAGAGCTGCACTTGTCTTTCAGCAACTGTGATCATCAGACTGCGTGTATTCCTAATTTCCTATCCTATGATTTCTTTGTTTAGAAAAGGGGATAGACCTCCTAAGGCGTTCTTTATTGATTTTGTAAGAGGCACATAATCTAATCAAATTTTGCAATAAGACATTGAAATCGAATAATTGCAATAGGTTCAGATGTAAAATGACAAAATAAATTCTAAGACATTTTACACCTATCGAGATCATGTCAGATAGATGTAAATCTATCTTTTGAAAGGGGTTTAGTAAAAATGTCTGCTAATTGATGCTCAATACTAATGAAACGTAGATCAGTATTACTAGAATTAACACGCTCTTTAATACAATGATGTCTTATCTCTATATGTTTAGATGTAGAGTGCTGCACCGAATTTTTGGCTAAATTGGTTGAACTAGTGTTATCATAGTTTATTGGAATATTTTCCAATTTAAATCCACATTTCACTTAATTTCTATCAAAATAATTTTCAAATACTTAACCTATCACGTCCTGAATGCGGAATATTGGAATAAAGCAGTTATAGCAACTCAATCAGAGCAAGAACTAAGTAATCAATAACAAACCACAAGGTATACAACTCCAAGCATGACAAAATGGACTAAGCCATCATTGTATTGATAAATTAATTCCAAATGGAATTTATTACAATAACACTTCAGGGACTCAAATACTATTCCAACTCTTAATGTAGAACAATTACATTAACTCTCTCAATGGTAGACTCAATAAAATGAAAAGAAATTCTAAGGATGACTTGAACGCTCCATTGCTCTTGTCCCTCCCCATCAATGTGCATTTCATCATCTGAATTACCTAAAAAATATTAACGAACACTAAGTGAGTGAAAACTTAGTAGGAATTACATGTCTAATCTAGACAATGTTTAAGTGATTAATGCATTCATTAGGAAAGGTGTACTAAATCATAAAATAGGTTTGAGCATGAAAACAAAACAATATGGATGATTATTAGGATGACATGAAGATATACTCAATAAAGCGAAAGAATTGCAAGTATGAGAACAAGACTTCAAATGAACTTACCTAGAATTGACTTTGCAAGTATTCAATATCCAAGGAACAGGTAACAAGTGTAATATATCAATGGATTGGCCATATCACGAGTAATAACCCACAAGGGTCAACATGTACAAGTCTAGCAAAAATATTTATTCACATCATGAGTGAATTGTCAAGATCAATCAAGCACACATGTAGTGATGCAATGCCATATCTAATCATTCACACTCCCAAGGGCACAAGTACTTTCGAGCGCTTCTCCCAAGACCAAATTGGGCCCTATAATTGTCAGGCATTGAGGTTATTAGATTAAAGATCCCATGTAATTTCTAGACAATCCCATATTTAATGGCCAAACGAATTCCAATGAATTAAGCTTAGTAACCAAGGCATGGAAGACTTCATGGAAATACGAAGGATTTCAAATAATTTGAGCCCCAGCCTTTCTGTTTACACAGAGGTCAAGAGTGTTCTGGTTGAGGAGACAGTGAACAAATGTCACAAAAATAGACTTGGGTTGAATCGCGTCACCATAGGATGGCGCAATTTAAAGAGTTTAGCAGAAATGCGTCTCCACAATAGGACGCATTCTACAGGGGCAAACAGAACCACATCATAATAGTATGCCACGTTTCAGAAAATTGTGATAGAATTGCATCTCGACAGGGTGGCGCGTTCCAGAACAGGCCGGTGAATCGTGTCGCCACAGAATGACATGATTCGAAGGTTTTCAAGATTTTTAGGGTACAACCAGTCTAGTGATTGAAGAGAGATTCTTTCGATGTCGGGATCGTACAGAGGCCTTAGTAAAATAGATTCCAATATGACGAGAGAAATTCCTGAACAGAGGCTCCTTCCTTTACCAAGAAAGGTATCTTCGAATAAAACTGAGATAAAACATTGAATCGTGTCACCTCAGGGTGACATGATTCATAAATTATTTCAAATATTGAAAATAAACAATTCGCAGAAAACCCGAGAAATACATCTAATGGGAAGGACGCAAATTATGAAGTTAGGCCTTATCGTAAATACATGATATGTGAAATCGTGTCGCGTGTCGCATCTTCTGGACGACATTCATATCAATTCAAGACGTTTCAACATACTAATAGAGATGAAATTTCCAAGTTTCACAGGAGACAATAACATGCCGATAGATTTATAGAATTCAACTCCGGTACAACTATTAATCAAGAGAGAATAAGGACTATTGATGGTTTTACAAGAACAATCATCAAGAACTTATAGCCAACTCAAGGTTACAAGATTCACGGAACAGGAATAGACTTGGGGAAAATTTATTACCTTTAGAAATTTAAGTTTTAACTTAATAGATTGCATTTTAAAGATTAAAGACTCAAAACACATCTTAAATAAAGTTATTAATAGTTTAACTTACGAAGGTAAAACATATTTAACTATCTTAATTCACGTCTTACATATGGACACAAATTACGAAATCGTCTCAAGGTATTAAGACATAAATTACAAAATTCGCGCAATCCCCCATCGGTGTAGATCAAACGGAAAACTAAATCACATCAGGCCGGTTTGACACCTCTTGATAGGCGTCGTCTGGTCACGACGTTGTTCAACTACCGAATTATATATTAATGGAAACTCGATAAAGCTCGATAGGGTCGCCATTAAACATGAAATTCACAATATATAAATGATCGATTGTGATAATTTGAACATGGAATCGAAGTGTACATCTAGTTCTACTTACTATCAAGTTTAATTTAATTATGCCTAAGAGCAAACCTACCTATATGGTGCCCAAAGAAGACAAAGATGAACAAAGAAGAACGAGACTCCTCCTCCACGCCTAAGCCATCAACCTTCAAGATCCCATGCAGTAGTAGGGTATGTTGGGGGCCAAGGGGTCTTATTTATAGATTCTAACTCTAGGAGTCCTAATTAAATTAACATTACCCTAGTTCATAAAACATGTTTCTTGTTTAATTGATTCCATCCAAAATTGCCACCGACCAATTTAGTCTAATTACCTTTTAGGGTTTTTGTGGCACCCCGGTATATCAATGAAAAAAAATTTTAAAAAAATTAATAAGATATTCTTTAAGAAATAGGATAAGTAAAATTTTGACCATTTTATAAAAAATCTGAAAAAATTAGAATCTTGTAGACGATAAAACGTTTAGTAAAATTGTCTTCTATGACCAGCCCAAATAAAATTCCTAGACATGCCGAATTAGCCGATTAAGAACCAAATCCACACTTAGCCTAATCGGACCTTAAAACGTGAAATTAGAGCCCAATACCCGATCATTTAAGCTGAAACCAGGTGCAAATGAAAGGCTAGGATTAAGAGATCGTTTCCCCTCTGGTTTTTCTCTGAAACCCTAACCCTAGGAGGAGTATTTGGCGGCAGAGTGGCGGATTGACTCGGTCTTATGTGAATCGCGCACGTCCGCAGTGCGTGGACTCTATCTCCACGATTAGAACTATCTAGACCCCATAGGACCTATAAAAATGAACCTTAGCAACCCTAGTATCGTTTAGATGTTGTGGCGGCCGGCGAGGACCTCGGATGGGAGAGAATTCCGGTGATTACCGGCGGTTTGTACCTAGCGCGTCGGCTTCCTTTCTTCTTCCTTCATCCTTCGATTAAGGTAGGTTCTAGCAGACCAAACCTAGCTAATAATATACCATTAGATTCGTCCTCTTGTCCTCTTTCTTTTAGTCTGAAAAGCCCTAAAGTTTATCTAGTATCCTGCTAGGATTTCAAGTTTTAGTGGAAGCATGCTAGAACTAGGGTTAACTATGTTCCACCTCGATTTAAGTAAGGATTTCAGGCACTAAACGTTTAATTGATCATGCTATCTTGTATAACTTTTCATGCTCGTTCTATTGATAGTAAAAGCCCTAAATTTCATACTCTATGCATCGTGTATTTTACTGTTTTAGCTAACCCTAGCCTGACTCGCCGGAGGCGGGCAAGGCGAAGGTAGCAGGAGCCCCCGAATTGCGCGGCCTCTTGATAGACGACCACCCATCCTAGATAGGTGGCCGGTTACTGACCGTTCATGTGTTTCATCTCCGATATGTTTCGTGGAATGAGCGGCAGATCCATAACCGCTCTACCATCAGGCGGCCAGTCACAGACCGTTCTTCTTCCCCAGCGACACTCTACAGACCGTCCATATCCAGCAGGCCTTCGGACCTGAGAGGGCATGAACGGCCTATCATGCGACCGCCCAGGCATGGGGACGGTTCTGAACGAACCACCCAACTATACAGAACTACTTATTTTCATTTTAGCATAATTTGTCTTAGTAGATTAGTGGTTAATGGATAAGTTAGCAACCCACATGATAAACTGGAAATTATGGAAGTAAATATTAAGAATTCTTTCTAGTTTGTCTTCACTTGATCTTGATTCATGAAGTTAATATTAATTGTGATCCATTGATAAATGAAATTGTTATTAGGATTGTTTAACAGTCGCTCTACTCGGTAGGATTGACTGACCGTTATACTTGGTTTCTGATGTTTTGCTAGCCTCTATTCCTTGTAATGGTTGGGATTCTCCGCCGTGAAGTCCCGCGATCAATGACACCCAAGAGGGGGGTGAATTGGGTGATAGTAATTTTTACGAAAACTTTTGGCTTTTTACAAAATATGTGATAAACAATAATTAGCAATGTGAAAACAAATAAACCAATTCTCTCAATCTCTCCGTTCCCACATGACCATACAACGAATACAATCAAACCACACAAATAACACACAATGCACAGCAGTTTTTAAGGTGGTTCGGATGCAACAACGGCAATCTTACGTCCACCCCTCACCAAACCCGGTGAGGCTTCACTCGGGGATAAATCCCCAAACGGAGACGACGCTCCAACCACACACGTAGGACGACGCCTGCCCACATACACACGGGGACGCGCCCCAACACACACACACACACGGAGACGAGGTCTCCAACACGATCCAACAACCGGATCAACAACACACACACTTGCTGCGACAGATGCAGCACTATACACACACAAACACTATGATCTGAATAAAATCACACACACACGCAGATCTAG
The DNA here is from genome assembly GCA_022559845.1 of Amorphophallus konjac. Classification (NCBI taxonomy): domain Eukaryota; kingdom Viridiplantae; phylum Streptophyta; class Magnoliopsida; order Alismatales; family Araceae; genus Amorphophallus; species Amorphophallus konjac. Next base: position 302,870,974 of record CM040122.1, on the reverse strand, counting down.
GAAGACCTATGCACACACGAATGGAACACGACGACCACACAACCACGGATCTAACTTGATCCACACACACACGAATGTTTACAGTTTATATGGAACACGAATATGAAACTATAAAGCACAAAACACAAATGTAAATAAATCACAGTTTAAAAAGCTCATGATTTGGCTCCCCTTGAAGATATGTTGCAGATCTGTGCGTTGATTCCTTCTTCACTTGAATAACTTTCCTTTGATCTCTTCTTCAAACTCTTGAATTACTTCTTCTCTTGATTGGAAGTTTCTTGACTTCAGATGGTGCTTGATAGTCTCCCCCTTGATCTCTCTTTGTTGGTTGCTTGCTCCTTCAATTGATTGGAAGTTGATGGCTTCAGATTTACCTTCAATGTGTTGAGGAAGGATGAAGAACTTCAGCTCGAAGCACTTTTCACGGAGGTGCTACAGTACCCGTGAATCTCCTCCTCTAGCCTCCCTTGATCTCTCTTGATTCCCTTGAAGCATTAGGGTTTCTAACCCTCTTGTATGTGTTTTATAGCATTTGAATGGTCTATGGAAACCCCCAGACCAGATCCACATTTTGTGGGTGATTGGGTGTCTTTGGGATTAAATAATTACAAAGGAAGAGGCTCTTCTCGATGTGGAAAACAAAGTCAACTTTTGTTGGCTCGAGGCTGGCGGTCGACTGCTACTGAGAAATGATGTAGAAATTTAGTCCCTGGTATTTCCGGTTGACCGCTACTGGGCTGGCGATCGACTGCCACTGAGAGAGCTGCAGGCAGTGGGTTGCTGGCAGGGGCGGTCGACCGCCCCTGAGCTGGCGGTCGACCGCCAGCTGGGAGACCCCGGGTTTTCCCAGGTCGGTCCGTTAACCTCTTCAGCTCCGTTGCTTAAGTCCTTTAGTAGCCCGTTCATGTCTGTGGCATCACCCTTGATAGTTTAGAAGGTGTCAACTGAGTCTTTGACCTTGTGGATTTTTACTGAGTGTTTTGACTTGCAAAAGCATACATAATTGATTAGAACTATAGCTCAACCATCCATATGATAAATTCATGAAGTTCATGCAAACCATTTGAGCATTAATCAAAATTTTGTTCCGGGGGCGCAAGGGGCGCTGCCCCCTTGACCCCCGCGACCTGACCGCGCAGGTTGATCCGCGGGCTAGGGCGCACGATGGCCAGAAGGGTTTCATGTTTAATGTGCATGAATGAGGTGTATTAAGGACAGGTATATGAGATACACATGGTGAGATCGATGCTAAGACAAGGTAAGAATCTCACCAATGGTTCTTGATAGTAAATGACATATACCACCTGTTTTGGATTGTAGAGGAGTAGGGTGCTTATCCACACGTTTGATTCACCAGGTAACTATCATGAGTTTAATCCTGCAAGTAAGATAGTCAGGGTTAATATCATACTTGTTCACATTAAAGAGGTTATGAAACCTCTTGCCTCTTGTAACACCAATCATATGCAAACCAAGGATCAAGACCATGTAATCGTTGTCATTTGCCATCCGAACCATGCAAGTTTAGTTATCATCACGTAATCACACATTAAGTTTAGTTATCATCAAAACTATAACTTAACAATCACAACAATAATCAAAACCATAACTCAACACGTCGGATACTCCTTCTGTCGGACTAGGGCCTTCATTACGGGACCTCCGTAAGCCCTCGCGAGCCTGGGATTCCCACTAGGACGCCGGACAGGTTGTACCACCAACACCTGAACCTGTTCACGTGATCGAACCGCTTGGATTGCTGTGTTGTGAGTCACGGCTCAATTTGGACCGACCGAGTCTTGAACTGCCGGAATCGGACCGTTCGTCTCAGTGGGCAGCCCATGATAGACCGTGCATCCCTGGCTAATTGCCATTTAATGATGGTCGATTAACCTTGTTCTTTCTTCAAATCATGATTTGATTGACCCAATAAGCCCTAGGTTGACCAGTGGATAGTGGGCTGGACCCTGGTTCAGTTCTGCCCCACTTATGGCAGCCCGGAGCCCATTTTGGGTAGATTCTAGTGGACCAGTCAGGCCAGTGATTGAACGGGCCGTATCGGCCCACTCATTGGTTAGAGCGGCTCATCATGGACCGTTCAGTTACTGAGCGGCCCAGTCCAAATCGCTTACTGTTGATGTGGGCTTCAGATCTTTCCTGTCGTGAACGGCCCATTGTAGACCGTTCATATCTATTGAAAGGCCCACTTTTGACCGTCCTACAATTTGAGTGGCCCATAGTAGACCATTTGTCCTTGGCTCTATTGGGCTGTTCTTTCATCCCGATCTCTTTAGAGCGGTCCAGCTAACGACCGTCCATTTCTTTGAGCGGCCCAACATGGACCGTGTATCTTCCAGAAAATGATTTCTGTGGTCGTTCGTGTTTGAATACAAGGACCTGTCGGTTCTAGATAATTTGAACTTTCTGGTCAAAGTATCTCTTCAACTTATCCTTGGGTTTTCCGAGGTAAGTTATACCTTGACATTATTGGCCATTTAACTTGATTAATGTCTAGACATAACTTGGGATCTCGGATCCATTAAATCAATGCCAACGCACCATAAGGGCCCGGTCTAGTCCTCGGAGGAGCGCCCGAAAAGTACTTGTGCCTTGGGGAGTTTGAATGACATGGTGAGGCATTGCACCGAGTGTATGACTAGAGTGATGTCTACGACATAATCTCTCACTTGGATCTCCTTGACTTGGTTAATTCTTGCGTGTTGGCCAATTTCTAGTTACGTTATGTTCATGATTTCGTACTTATGTTACTTGTCATATCGTCATTTTATTTCGTTCTTTTCTTTTCACACTTATAAATGCAATGAATTGGTTAATTACTTAAACTTACCTGTTATTACCTACTAAGCGTTCGCTCATCCAGTTGTTTCCCCCCTTTTTCAGGTAGCTCAGGTGAGGATTTGCAAACTGATGGGGATGGGCAAGAGTGATGGCCATGGAGCGAACCAGTTAGAAGCTGTGTGGAGCCAGTCATAGTCGTTTGTGTCTAGCTATGTTTTAGAATGTGTGTTCTGAAAGAGTTGTAATTATGAAGTCAGCAAATGTAATGATGTTATGTCGGAAGTATGTTTAAGAGGGCTTATGTGATTGGAACATGGATCTTTTAAATGTTATTTAGTTTCGGAGTTATTTCTGTTCATGGTGTTGTGTTGATCTTTAGCTTTAGCATAGCATGTCTATAAATCAACATATTATTATTAATTATTTCTACTGCCAGTCCTGATATTCCGCGTCGGGACGTGACAGTTAGGTGGTATCAGAGCCTAGGTTTCTAATATTCCTAAGTTTTCTAAGTTCTAGGATTCTAAGTGATGTCGTAGGACCTATAACCTTGTTATAAGTCTAAGGACCCCAACCTAGTGAGATTTGGATAGAGACTTGGGTTGAGTTAATAATCTAATTCTAAGATTTCCTTCTAAATGATTCTAAAATAATTTATTCTACGTATAGGACGTTCTAATGGTGGCAGAGCGTGCGCAATGGCGAGACATGCAACGAACGGTTCAAGGACTTACTCGGGCCTTGCAGCAAGTGGCCCAAGGAGGAGCAGCGAACCACGGTGCTGGCGATCTTCACCGAAACTTCCGTGGGATGAATCCCCCGCGTTTTGGAGGCTCGACCGATCCCGATGAAGCCGAGCACTGGCTAAAAGAGATGGAGAGGATCTTTGAAGTGATGCAGTGTAGCGATCAGGAGCGTGTTCTTTTAACGACCTTCCAGCTGAAACGTGATGCAAGAGCATGGTGGGATGCAGTGAAGGCTACCCTTGGAGATAGACAAGTTTCCTGGAAGGAGTTCGAGGAACTCTTTAACAGCAAATATTTTTCTAATAGAGTGCAAGAAAAGAAAGCGGCTGAGTTTGCTGCTTTGAAGCAACGGAATCTTTCTGTAGCCGAGTATGAAGCTCAGTTCTCTCGGTTATCTCGTTATGCCACTCACTTGATATCTACAGAGAAGATGAAGGCTACGCGTTTTCTCAACGGGCTAAAGTTATAGTATATCAACCAATTAGCGCCACTAGAAATTCAGACTTATGCGGAGATGGTAAGGAAGGCTCAAGTCTTGGAAGACACCTTAGAAATGACAGAGAGAATCCGTGGAAAGGGTGTTAAGAAGGAACAACCTACTGGTTCTAGGAGTGTCAAACCCGGTAATGGCAAGAAGAGGCCCAATGGCGGGTCTAGTTCGTGGAAGGGCAAGATGTCAAAGAATGAAGACAAGAAGCCTGGCCCGATTGTGCCATTTAAGGGAGTGTGCAAGTACTATGACCATGGAGGTCACAAGATGGAAGAGTGCTGGCGCAAGCTGGGCGCCTGTCTGCGTTGTGGAAGTAGGGACCATCGTATTCCTGAGTGTCCCCTTTTGTCAAATCAAGGTACTCCGACCAAGCCACAAGGAAACAAGAAGCAACAGGGCAAGCTCCAAGCCCTACAAGAAGATGATGTCGGAACCACCGAGGAGGGTGGACTCGTTGAAGGTACTCTTATTATATATGATAAGCCAGCATTTGTTCTCTTTGATACCGGTGCCACTCATTCTTTTGTTTCTCGGAAATTTGCTAAGTCCTTATCTGTGAAGCCACTCTTGATGAATTCTCCGTTAGAGATTTTAACTCCTATTGGTTCCAGTTCAGCAATTAAGTATTTCTATCCTTCTAGTAAGGTTATGATTAATGAACAGAACTTGCCAGCTGACTTAGTTTGCATGGATATGAAAGATTATGATGTAATTCTAGGAGCAGATTGGTTGGCTAGGTATGAGGCCAATGTTCATTGCAGTTCTAGTTCTGTGTCTTTTTCTAGACACCCTGTGCTTTCTTTTATAGGGGTTAGGCACCATAAGTATGTGCCACTTATTTTGGCCCTTCGAGCTGATAAGTTAATGAGGAAAGGATGTCAGGCTTTTCTAGCATTTGTGTATGTGACTCCTGAGAAGAAGATCGAGGTTAAGGACATTCCTGTCGTCCGAGACTTTCCAGATGTCTTTCTTGAGGAATTGCCAGGACTTCCGCCTGAGAGAGAGGTTATCTTTTCTATTAATTTAGTTCCTGGCGTGGCCCCTATTTCTAAGGCTCCTTATCGTATGTCCCCTGCGGAGCTGAGGGAATTGAAGCAACAGTTAATGGAATTACTTGAGAAGGGGTTCATTCGTCTAAGTACTTCCCCGTGGGAAGCCCCTGTATTGTTCGTCCGGAAGAAGGATGGTTCGATGAGGTTGTGCATCGATTATCGGAAATTGAACTAGTTGACTATCAAGAACAAATATCCATTGCTGAGGATTGACGAATTATTTGATCAGATAGCAGGAGCTCAGTATTTTTCTAAGATTGATCTTTGATCAGGATACCATCAGTTGCGGATTAAGGAAGAGGATATCTATAAAACGGCCTTCCGTAGCAGGTATGGGCATTTTGAATTTGTAGTAATGCCTTTTGGACTAACAAATGCACCCGCAGCTTTCATGTAGTTGATGAACAATGTGTTTCGGCCCTATCTTGACCAGTGGGTCATGGTGTTTATTGATGATATCTTGATTTATTCTAAGAATAAGGAGGAGCATGCTGAACAATTAAGGATGGTGTTGCAAATATTAAGAGACCATTAGCTATACGCCAAGTTTAGTAAGTGTGAGTTCTGGTTGCAAGTGGTGTCCTTTCTAGGGCATATTATTACAAAGGAAGGTATTTCTGTTGACCCCTCGAATGTAGAGGCAGTGAAGAATTGGGATAGGCCAACTAATGTAACTGAAGTTAGAAGTTTCCTAGGCCTAGCAGGTTATTACCATAGATTTATTAAGGATTTCTCCAAGATTGCAGTGCCCTTAACAAGATTAACCCGCAAGGAGAATAAATTTGATTGGTCAGAGGATTGCGAGAGAAGTTTTCAGACCTTGAAGGAGTGTTTAACGACTGCCCCTGTTTTGGCTTTACCATCTGGAGAAGGAGGTTTCGTGGTGTACACTGATGCTTCAGGTATTGGTCTAGGTTATGTACTAATGCAGCACAGGAAAGTGATAGCCTATTCTTCTAGACAGTTGAGGAAGCATGAAGAGAACTATCATGTTCATAACTTGGAACTTGCAGCTGTAGTGTTTACCTTGAAGATATGGAGGCACTACTTGTATGGAGAGACATTTACAGTGTTCTCAGACCATAAGAGTCTGAAGTATTTGTTTTCTCAGAAGGAACTCAATATGAGGCAGAGAAGATGGCTTGAGTATTTAAAAGACTTTGACTTCTCCATTGAGTATCATCCTGGAAAAGGGATTGTAGTGGAAGATGCTTTGAGCCGCAAGCCAATAGCTAAGTTTCCGCATCTCATATTGCAAGAATGGAGACTGTTGGAGCAGTTAGCTAGCTTGGATCTGAATGTTGACAAGGACCGGGTTACGATTGCTCAGATTCAACTTAAACCAGAATTCTTAATAGAAATCAAGTCCTTGCAAGACAATGACCCAGAGTTGGTAGAGATCAAGGAGAGTTTGAGTAACAGACCTGATTTCATGGTAGCTGATGATGGCAGATTGTTGTTTCAGGGAAGGACCTGTGTACCTGATATAGCTGAAATAAAGAATAAGATTCTCGAAGAAGCTCATAGATCCAGATATACTATTCATCCGGGAGGTACTAAGATGTTTAAGGATTTTAAAAGATCCTTTTGGTGGCCGAATATGAAAAAGGAAATTACAGAATTTGTAAGTAGATGTTTAGTATGTCAGCAAGTCAAGGCTGAGTATTTCAGACCTGCAGGAAAATTGAAACCACTTGATATACCTCAATGAAAGTGGGAGAGTATTGGCATGGATTTTATTATGGGTCTACCTAGGACTCGTAGTGGATTTGATGCAATATGGGTTATTGTTGACAGATTGACAAAGTCTGCTCATTTCTTGTCCATTAAGTCTAAGTGGACAGTGGACGTCTTGGCGGCTCTGTATATGAAGGAGATTGTAAGACTCCATGGTATTTCAGTTAGCATTGTGTTTGATAGAGATCCTAGATTCACCTCACATTTTTGGAAAGGACTGCAAGAATCTTTGGGAACTCGTCTAAATTTCAGTACCGCTTTGTTGGGTCCCACGGAGTGCAGTCGGATCTAAAAGGGGGGGGTTGAATAGATCCTATTGATAACTATGGCCTATTTTAAATCATGATCCCTAAATAGATAAATTACTCCTATAAATCAATAAAACACTTAGGCACACAGCACAGAGGAATAGATAGGAGAGGAGTAAGTAATAATGTTAAAGCTCGATGCCCAGTTCAGACATGTCGACACTCAGGGCAGTAATTATGTTGAAATTCCAACATTTGAGCTTCGGCATACCAAAATGTGTCGACCCATCCAACTCATGTCTTGACATTTTTACCGTGGGTCACAGCATAGGTCGGCACACCTGCCAGTAAGGTCGACACTTCTTCAGTAGGATCCAGCTATATAGTGAGCTGGGGTCAACACTTCAGGGCAGTGAGGTCAACACCTCTTGGCAAGGCACAATGCACAGGTCGACACTTCTTTATGAGTAAAAAGATCCAAAAGAGATGTAATACAATGAACCACAGAGATCTAAGACCAGAGTAGCTAAGTGTTAAATGACTTGCTTAGTGTGTGAAAGCTGTGGTGATTACTAAAGTGCATGAGTATCAAACGAGGTGAATTCCCTTGACAAAGCTTTCACCTTGGTACCTGTGTACAAAGGTGCAACAGGCAACCCAAGGAGCTGATGCGATTAAAGACACAGGAGAGAAAGCTGCTCACATAAATTATGACATACCCTTTGCTTGAAAAATGCTCTAAAGTGCCTATAAGCAAGAGTGCTGCAGACACTTGAGGAAACACACGTTAGCAACGATGGTGAGGGGATCAGGATGAGACAATTTGTGCAAGCAGAATGCTTGAGTGTGTAGAGAAATTAAATAGCGAAGTATCACACGAACATGTGAAATGGGGATAGAAGTTATAGAACAAGCTCACAATGAATACAACCCAAGACACAAGGATTTTAAGGTGGTTCGATTGTTAGCTCACAACCTACATCCACCCCACACCAAACTCGGTGTGGCTTTCCGGCTGACAAACAGCTTGAACCGCTGAGCTGCACAGCTTACTTACACAGCTGAGCAACACAGCTTGCTTACACAGCTGAGCAACACAGCTTACTTTCAGCTGACTAACAGCTGGAATCACCCAGAGGATCTGATCCTCTCTACCTCTGAAACCACAAAGGGAACCCGGTCCTTAAACATGGGATCGAAAAAGCTAGATGTATTGATGATAGACGAACCGTAACAAATCGAGGCTGAATACTGCAAGTGCAGTGGAGAAGAAATAGAGACAATGTAGACACCAGTTAAAAGATTGAATCAAGACAACGGAGCTGATGATTGCAGTTACAAGATTGGATCCAAGGATCCTTTTCTTCGAGTACAGGTAGACTGCAGGGCTTGTCTTCTCTCTCAAGGCTGCTCTCTCTTCTTCTACTACTCTCACAGCACTGGACTATGTCAACCAAGTGCTGGGGCTGCTCTCACACTTTCTTAGGAGTGTTTTTCCTTTTTGGTGGATGGTCTAGAGCGTGGCACTGTGTGGACGTCAGCAGCAGTTTCTTCAGTTGAGGAAGCTTGGTATAAATAGGTAAAAACAAGTTGTAATGCCAGGAAAAAATGGCGCCAAGAAGTCTCTGATGGACCATTGCACCGGCTGTATTTTCCCTCCATAATTTTTCCTTGAAGCGTGCGTCAAGGTGAAGTGAGAGCTTGGAGTCTTCTAGGCAAGTTCCATGATCGACGATGGCAGCACCTGGAAGAAGGGACTGAGTCTTCTCATTTAGATGCTTGGAGATCTTGTCATTAAATGCTCCTATAGGCCTTCTGTCTTCCATTGGCTGAGCCCAGCTGCCAGTACAAGGATAGGTACGATGGCAGATAGTGTTGAGGAGCAGATCAGATTTTCCTTTAGATAGCATCAGATATTCACATTTAATCTCCCTCAGAAAATCAATCTTCTCATTCTGCACAGGTGTACTCTTCTGCGTACAATGGCTGGTTGGACAGCCCATTGGTTGACAGCAAGACAATGACAGACTCCTGAGTGTCCTATTCCCAGCAGTAGACAGTATGGATAGGCAAACTGATAAGACTGACAACGCGGCAGACTGACGAGGCTCTTCCAACTGGATTTCAGACAGAAATCATCTCCAAAAGGTAGACAAATGAGTGATAAGATGGTAGAACAAGGGTCAGACCTTGGGACGTGGTCCAGACCCCAAAAACCTTGATTTTAATGATTTGTAGTTCCTTTTTCTCTCTCTGGATTGCCCACTGATTTGACAGTTTATTTGTTTGAGGATCTTTGGAAGAACAAGGGTGTCGACCTCCTTCGAGGTAAGTGTCGAGACATCCATTGAATATCATGAAGGCCCACGACCGATGTGTCGAGACTTCTCAAGACAGTGTCGGGACATGTGTGCTTGGTTCCAAGATGTCATCAAGACTGTGTTGAGACATCATCTAGCAATGTCGAGACATGTGAGCCATATGCAGAAATTATCACACGAGTGTGTCGACACTTTTCTATTAGTGTGTCGAGACATCCCTTGAAAGGTGTTGAGAACAGCTTCTGCCGGTTTCATACACGTTCTAGTTGAACCTAGATGTGTCGACACATATCGGTTAGTGTGTCGAGACATCCCTTGAATGGTCTCGAGGATGACTTCTGCTTCAGCTGATTTCTTCTTGAGGTGTCGAGACAATTGTCAGATGTGTCGACACAAGCATTATGTGCAGAGTTGTCATCCGAAGGTGTCGAGATATTTTCTTTTGAATTCAGCCTTGATTGGAGTATGCTAGGACCTTGATGTATGGACCTTGATCTACTTATGTGCTCGGACCTTAGTTCATTTTCCTTGGCCATCTTTCTTATGCACCCTAATGCCTCATCTGTGTGTCTTACTTGATTTCTTTCTATCCTTGTAGACACACTTTGTTTCCGGTGTGGGTTTGACCTGAAATGCATGAGTGTTTGTCGCTATCAACTGCAGGTCAACCTATATTAATGAATCATAGTTAGACATCATCGAAACAAAAGAATATTATACATAAGCCCAACATACATAGTCAGTCATCATCAAAACTCTATAGTTACACAATTTATACACTTGCCCAACACGCTTTTCATCCACAAACAGACGGGCAAACTGAAAGAACCAACTAGATAGTTAAAGATATGCTTAGAGCCTACATGATTGATTTTGGAGGTTGTTGGAGTGATCACTTGGCCTTGAGGGAATTCGCCTACAACAATAGCTATCAGTCCAGTATTCAAATGGCTCCGTTTGAAGCTTTGTATGGAAGAAGCTGTCGATCTCCATTATGTTGGGAGGAGATAGGTGAGAAACAATGGCTGGGACCAGATCTCATCTCTGAATCGTCCAAGAATATCCGTATCATCAGAGATCGGTTGCAAGTAGCACAATCAAGACAGAAGAGCTATGCCGACAACAGAAGGAGAGCTTTGGAATTTCAGGTTGGTGAACATATGTTTTTGAAGGTTTCTCCCATGAGAGGGATTCACAGGTTTGGTATTCAAGATAAGTTGAGTCCAAGATATGTTGGTCCATTCGAGATTCTGGATAGAGTGGGAGAGGTTGCTTATCGTTTAGCACTACCACCTCAGTTGTCAGGAGTACACAACGTCTTCCATGTGTTTATGCTGCGAAAATATGTGTATGACCCTACTAATGTCATTCAGCATGCGGATTTGGAGCTGAAGGAAGATTTGACTTATAAAGAAAGACCTATCAAGATTTTAGATCGTAAGCAGCAGCAACTCAGGAATCGTTCCATACCCATGGTTAAAGTACAGTTAAGTCGGCGTGGAACCGAAGAAGCTACATGGGAGTCAGAAGATACCATGCGGAAGCAGTATCCCGACTTGTTCTAGGTGAGCTATTTCACTCCCCGTTTTCCGTAAGTGCAGTGAATTTGGAGGACCAAATTCTTCAAGTGGGGGAGCGTGTAGCACCCCGGTATATTAATGAATAAAATTTTTTAGAAAATTAATAAGAAATTCCTTAAGAAATAAGATAAGTAAAACTTCGACCATTTTATAAAAAACTTGAAAAAATTAGAATCTTGTAGAGGATAAAACGTTTAGTAAAATTATCTTCTATGATCAGCCCAAATAAAATTCCTAGACAGGCCGAATTAGCCGATTAAGGCCCAAATCCACACTTAGTCTAATCGGACCTTAAAACGTGAAATTAGAGCCCAATATCCTATCATTTAAGCTGAAACCGAATGCAAATGAAAGGCTAGGCTTAAGAGATCGTTTCCCCTTTGGTTTTTCTCCGAAACCCTAACCCTAGGAGGAGTATTTGACGGCGGAGTGGCAGATTGACTCGGTCTTACGCGAATCGCGCACGTCCGCGGTGCATGGACCCTATCTCCACGATTAGAACTCTCTAGACCCCATAGGACCTATAAAAATGAACCTTAGCAACCCTAGAATCGTTTAGATGCTGTGGCGGCCGGCGAGGACCTCGGATGGGAGAGAATTTCGGCGATTACCGGCGGTGTGTACCTAGCGCGTCGGCTTCCTTTCTTCTTCCTTCATCCTTCGATTAAGGTAGGTTCTAGTAGACCAAACCTAGCTAATAATATACCGTTAGATTCATCCTCTTGTCCTCTTTCTTTTAGTCTGAAAAGCCCTAAATTTTATCTAGTATCCTGCTAGGATTTCGAGTTTTAGTGGAAGCATGCTAGAACTAGGGTTAACTATGTTCCACCTCGATTTAAGTAGGGATTTCAGGCACTAAACATTTAATTGATCATGCTATCTTGTATAACTTTTCATGTTCGTTCTATTGATAGTAAAAGCCCAAAATTTCATGCTCTATGTATCGTGTATTTTACTGTTTTAGCTAACCCCAGCCGGACTCGCCGGAGGCGGGCAAGGCGAAGGTAGCAGGAGCCCCCCGAATTGCGTGGCCTCTCGATAGACCGCCCATCCAAGATAGGCGGTCGGTTACTGACCGTTCATGTGTTTCATCTCTGATATGTTCCATGGAATGAGCGGCAGATCCATAACCGCTCTACCATCAGGCGGCCAATCACAGACCGTTCTTCTTCCCCAGCGGCACTCTACAGACCATCCATATCCAGCAGGCCTTCGGACCTGAGAGGGCATGAACGGCCTGTCGTGCGACCGCCCAGGCATGGGGACGGTTCTAAACGAATCGCCCAACTATACAGAACTGCTTATTTTCATTTTAGCATAATTTATCTTAGTAGATTAGTGGTTAATGGATAAGTTAGCAACCCACATGATGAACTGGAAGTTATGGAAGTAAATATTATGAATTCCTGCTAGTTTGTCTTCACTTGATCTTGATTCATGAAGTTAATATTAATTATGATCCATTGATAAATGAAATTATTATTAGGATTGTTTAACATTCGTTCTACTCTGGTAGGATTGACTGAGCGTTACACTTGGTTTCCGATGTTTTGCTAGCCTCTATTCCTTGTAATGGTTAGGACTCTCCGTCGGATACTCCTTCCGTCGGACTAGGACCTTCATTACGAGACCTCCGTAAGCCCCCGCGAGCCTGGGATTCCCACTAGGACGCCGAGCAGGTTGTACCACCAAGACCTGAACCTGTTCATGTGATCGAACCGCTTGGATTGCTGTGTTGTGAGTCACGGCTCAGTTTGGACCGACCGAGTCTTGAACGGCCGGAATCGGACCGTTCGTCTCAGTGGGCGGCCCATAATAGACCGTGCATCCCTAGCTAATTGCCATTTAATGATGGTCGATTAACCTTGTTCTTTCTTCGACCAAATCATGATTTGATCGACCCAATAATTAAGCCCTAGGTTGACCAGTGGATAGTGGGTTGGACCCTGGTTCAGTTCTGCCCCACTTATGGCAGCCCGGAGCCCATTTTGGGTAGATTCTAGTGGACCAGTCAGGCCAGTAATTGAACGGACCGTATCGGCCCACTCATTGGTTAGAGCGACTCATCATGGACCGTTCAGTTACTGAGCAGCCTAGTCCAAACCGCTTACTGTTGATGTGGGCTTCAGATCTTTCCTGTCGTGAACGGCCCATTGTAGACCATTCATATCTATTGAAAGGCCCACTTTTGACCATCCTACAATTTTAGCGGCCCATAGTAGACCGTTTATCCTTGGCTCTATTGGGTTGTTCTTTCAGCCTGATCCCTTTAGAGCGGTCCAGCTAACGACCGTCCATTTCTTTGAGTGGCCCAACATGGACCGTGTATCTTCCAGAAAATGATTTCTGTGGTCGTTCGTGTTTGAATACAAGGACCTGTCGGTTCTAGATAATTTGAACTTTCTGGTCAAAGTATCTCTTCAACTTATCCTTGGGTTTTCCGAGGTAAGTTATACCTTGACATTATTGGCCATTTAACTTGATTAATGTCTAGACATAACTTGGGATCTCGGATCTATTAAATCAATGCCAACGCATCATAAGGGCCCGGTCTGGTCCTGGGAGGAGCGCCCGAAAAGTACTTGTGTCCCGGGGAGTTTGAATGACATGGTGAGGCATTGCACCGAGTGCATGACTAGCGTGATATCTACGACATAATCTCTTACTTGGATCTCCTTGACTTGGTTAATTCTTGCTTGTTGGCCAATTTTCAGTTACGTTATGTTCATGATTTCGTACTTATGTTACTTGTCATATCGTCATTTCATTTCATTCTTTTCTTTTCGCACTTATAAATGCAATGAATTGGTTAATTACTTAAACTTGCCTATTATTACCTACTGAACGTTCGCTCACCCAGTTGTTTCCCCCCTTTTTCAGGTAGTTCAGATGCGGATTCACAAACTGATGGGGATGGGCAAGAGTGATGGCCATGGAGCGAACCAGTTAGAAGTCGTGTGGAGGCAGTCATAGTCGTTTGTGTCTAGCTATGTTTTAGAATGTGTGTTCTGAAAGAGTTGTAATTATGAGGTCAGCAAATGCAATGATGTTATGTCGGAAGTATGTTTAAGAGGGTTTATGTGATTGGAACATGGATCTTTTGAATGTTATTTAGTTATGGAGTTATTTATGTTCACGGTGTTGTGTTGATCTTTAGCTTTAGCATAGCATGTCTATAAATCAACATATTATTATTAATTGTTTCTACTGCCAGTCTCAATATTTCACGTCGGGGCGTGACAGTTTTAGTTAGGGTTTTGTGTGATCTATCAACCACTCAATGGTTTAGGGTTTTCTCCCTTTAAAAGCCCACATAAGGCCCATTAATAGCTATTGCTGCACATTAGTGGATTAAAATCTTTGTTTTTAAATAATCAAAGCTTTACAATTAAACTATTATGGCCGCTTAAGGTTTTAACAATTTAAGGATGAATTTTAAATTTCCTTAAATTACGTGGGTAATTTTTTATTTATATGTTCTCCAAAAATATTAATTTTCTCTATTGATTAATCAGGTTACTACATAATTGACATCATGTGTTAGTAGCAACGCATCTCCCAGAGGGAGGTGAATAGGAGTGCTGAATAAACATTTTGATTTAAAAATAAGTTCACAATTTTGAAAATAGCAGAAGCATGATGCGAACAAAAACGTGTTATGCTCCAATGATATGAAAGTTGGAAGATAAAAATGACATGAGCTAAACAAACTGCAGGAGACACCAAGATTTTATACTAATTCGGGCACCCTTACTGGTGACCTACATCCCTAGACAACGTCTAGGGTTTCACTACTTCCCACATGAGGTACACTAGTTGACTTTTTATCAAATGTTTAGCTCACCAACATCCCACGCTTGCTAAATTTTGATCAGGTGTTCAACTCACCAACCCTTGCTAGACTTTTTGATTAAGTGCTAGCACATCGAGTTTGCTAAGAGTTTTTATCAGGTCCGTGCACTAACATCTAAGTTTTTTATCAGATGCCCAATCACCAAAACTACTTGTCTTTTTGATTAGGTGCCACCACATCTACTCTTGTTATACAAGAGTGTTAACCCCATTAACAACTTGCCTCTAACACTAAGCAGATGTGGAGAAATTACAACATAGAAAAATAGAAGTGCATGTAGATGCTTTAAGCTCACAAATGCCCTAACTCTTAATCTCTCTTTGATTTGGCTCGGGTTGTAATGTCCGGGTCTTCAGATAGTGAATTCGCGGGTCTTGGAGCATTTTCCCAGATCCCGGATCATGTTTTCTAAATAAAATGAAAATTTCTAAATATTGGCTCTTCAGATCCCCAAATATAAGATAATATATTATTTTTCGACGCTGGGGTGTAACGGGCGAGTTATGCATTTTTCGAGGAAATTGGGGTTAATTTTTGGTGATTTTTCTATTTTTTAGATTTGTAAAACTCTGAAATAAATCCTATAAATATAACCTATAACCCCCTTCCATCTCTCTCGTCTCTCATCCACTTCCTCACTCTCTTCCGTCACTCTCCCTCTCTTCTCTCCTTTAACGGCCAACTACAGCGAGGAGGCGAGCAGGCTAGGTGACGACGACGACGTGGGTGGCGAGTGGCGAGGACGGGAGAAAGGAATAGAGGCATAATAGCATGGTGAGCATTCACAGAGTTCGCGAGCCGGCGGTGGGGTTTCGACGATTTTACGGCGATCCAAGTTTTTAGCACGCCAAATCTTCATGAAAGGTAGGGGGGACGGATCCCTAGATCTTCTATATTGTTTCCCCACGATTCCATGCTCCGGTAAGGCCGAGAGAGGGTGCATTGCTTGTTTCGGGAAAAAATCATGTCTGGGGGTGTGTGACGGATTTCTAGCGATTTGGGCTTGGATTTGTAGTTTAAATGTGGTTTTCCAGATATGTAAATGTCCGAAGATCGATTTCCCTTATTTTCCCCTTCGTTCAGAGGTGAACGGGGCTTGGAATGGCACCTCTAGGAGGTGCTCGATCGATTTTCACCTAGCAGAAGGTAGCCAAGGTGATGACTGCCTGGTGCTTTGCTAGGCGGCCAAGGAGTTGGCCGCCCAGACTGAAAGGCGGCCACTGATGTGGCCGCCCAGACCATTCATGCCCAGACTGAGTGGGCAGCCAAAGTAGTGGCCGCCCAGTCTGCTAGGTAGCCAAAGAGGTGTTGTGCCCCTGTGTGGTTTTGATGATGACTGACACACCATGAGTCACACTGAGGTGTGCTAATTAATATAGATGACTGATTGACTGCTTGAATATCTGATTGCTTTATCTGATTGTCTGCTTGAAAAGTTAATTCATGAACATGGCTAGATTGGGTTAACGTAGTGGCTAATTGTTTGTGCATGCATTACTCTATTTGCCAAGTGTATATATCAGTCAGCATTGCATTTTGTTCACGAAGTCTATACATTGCTGGATGTTCATGTCTGCACATTAGTGTTTTTCTCTACGTTCTGGCCTAGTCTATACAGCCTCATTCCTACCTTCGTTCCAAGCCAAAGTCTACACAACGCCCTTCACTGGAAGTCTATACATTCGCTGCAGAGTTCACGGTCAAGTGTGTACACTCTTTCACTGTAGCTTCCACATATTCAAGTCTTCACATTGAAAGCCTATACATTGCTGGATGTTCAAGTCTGTACATCCACAGTTAAACTTGAAGTCTGCACACTAGTCTTCACTGTCAAGTCTGCACATTGGTCTTTGATTTCAATGTCCATACATTGGGTTTTTACATGAAGTCTATACATTGTTGTTTGCAGTACAAGTCCATACATTGGACTATTCATCAAAGTCTGTACATCAGACTGCTATAGTAAGTCTATACAGTGAGTGATTCATTGGTGAAGTCTGTACACTCAACTGAACTTCAAGTCTAGACATTGCACTGTAGCATCCTTCGTCTTAGTGTTGTTTTCACTTCGTGTCATTTTCACTTCGTGTCAACTTCGTCTTCGTGTCGTTTTCACTTCGTGTCAACTTCGTCTTAGTGTTGTTTTCACTTCGTGTCATTTTCACTTCGTGTCAACTTCGTCTTCGTGTTGTTTTCACTTCGTGTCAACTTCATCTTCGTGTTGTTTTCAGTTCGTGTCAACTTCGTCTTCGTGTTGTTTTCACTTCGTGTCGTTTTCCTTCTCATGTCTTCGTGTCGTGTTATTGAAGCAGCTCTAATAGTTCTGATGAACTTCGAGTCGTTTCCCTGTAGACCTCGTGTCGTTCCTGTTTAGTAACCACACTTCGTGTCGGTTACTGTTGTTGTTGTTGTGTCTTCGTGTCATTTTCCTTGTTGTGTCTTCGTGTCATTTTCCTTGTTGTGTCTTCGTGTCGTTCTCTGTGTAGTGTATATTTTTGTCACCACTACACTTCGTGTCGTTGTTCTTTACTTCGTGATGTTTTCACTGTCTTCGTGTTGGTCTTTCTTATTAGACCTCGTGTCTTTCTCGCCTTGACCACACTTCGTGTTGCTTTACGTAGACCTCGTGTCTTGCTTGTTTGCAACCACTTCGTGTCGGTTTCTGTTGTCAGCCCGTGTTTGTCCTCGTGTTATTTTTGCATTCGTAACCTCGTGTTGGTCTAGTATTTGTGTTTTTGTTGTCTTTATTTTCGTGTCTTCGTGTTGCTTTTTCTAGACCTCGTGTCTCTTTTGTTTTATAACCTCACTTCGTGTCGTTCCCTTCGTTGTGTCTGATCTGTTACAGTGTACTCGTGTCGTTCTTAGTTATTATGTCCGCGTGTTGTTTCCTTCTCACTTCGTGCTGTTCTCATCCTACCTCGTGTCGTTCTTGTCGTAGTGCTTGTTTTGTTACAGTGACTTCGTGTCGTTCTCCTTGTAATGTTTGTTTTTGTCACCACTGAATGTCGTGTCTTTCTTAGTGCATCTAGAACTGCTATCACATACCTCGTGCAGCTTTAGTTATTGTGGCCCTCAGTGTTAATGGTTTGTATCTCCTTGCAGGTTCGAGGAAGAACATTTCCAAGTGCCTGGGCAGCACGTGAATCCGAGGCTGGAATGAAGCCTGCTGAGAGACTGCCACGTGGTCCTAATATTTAGGGCTGAAAGTGTGGAGGTCACACGATGGAGCTGCCGCTGCTGCTGCTGCTCCTGCTATATATATGAACCTTCTTCCACAGAAGAAGAGAGATCGAATGGGCGAAAGGTGAAGTCAATACAGAGAGCCACGATCCAGACGAAGAAGAAGAAAAGGAAAAGAAGAAGAGAAAGAGAGTGAGAAAGAGAGAGAAAGAGAGATTTGAGCGAGAGATAGAGATAGCAGAAGTGTGAAGAGTAGTAGAGGAAGGAGAACAGAGAAGAAGAGTGAGCTAGAGTGATAGAAGCTTCAACTGAAGATTTGTTCCTGCTGGACCGTGGATCAAATCCAGGCCAGCCAGCTCCTGCGAGAGCCACATCTGTTTTTATCTTTTCAGCTTTCTGTTGCTGGTTTCGTTTTTCTTTTAAACTATCCATTTGCTGTTTTTCCGATTCTCTGTAGAGAGGTCGGGGTCCCTCCTGTTGGTTCAGGAGAAGGGAGATCGCTATCTCCGGTTGCAAGTAGCTGGGTGCTACTTGTGGGTTCCCTCTGGTTAGAGGAAGGGAGGCTCGTCCTCCGGTTCTGGGCTTGTAGATTTCAAGTCCAGGGGTCCCTCCGGGTGGGAGGAAGAGAGGTCCTAGACCTCTGGTTTGCAGGTGACGTAGTGTCACTTGTGCTTCCCTCTGGTGTTCAGAGGAAGAGAGACTTGGGTCTCTAGGTTCCCCTCCGGTTTGGAGGAAGGGAGGATTGGTCCTCCGGTTCTAGTCTTGTGGGTTGCAAGACTAGGTGTTCCCTCCGGTCTGGAGGAAGAGAGACTTGCGTCTCTGGTTTGCTAGTGACTGGTGTCACTAGTGGTTCCCTCCGGTTGGGAGGAAGAGGGGAGGTTGTTCCCCTGGTCAAGCTGTTTGGCAGCATTTGTTGCAGACTGAGTCTGCTGTGCTAGTGTGACTAGTGGAAGCCTCACTCCGGTTGGGAGTGAGGGGTGGATGTAGGTCTGTTGGACCGAACCACCTAAAAACCCTTTGTGCAGTGGTTTGTCTTCTTTGTGTGTTTGGCGCTAGATGAATGCGTAGGGTCGAGATAGGTTGATCTTCCATATGTGTTCATTTCATTGATGCGCATTCTATATGCTTGACAGTGGTTTTGCGTGTTTGCATGATCTGTCTAATTGCTGCCCACATTAGATGTTTGCTAAGAGCGCACTTCATATTTGTATACAGGTTCAGTAGATGACTGGATTAGTTTTTCTTCAGTTAGTCTTAGTGCTTTTATTCCGCAGTTCTGAGCACTAGTATTTTAATTGGAAGAAAGTTTTTTAAAGGGTATTCATTCACCCCCCCTCTGAATACATTGCACCGAACACAACAATTGGTATCAGAGCGGTTCTCTGATTGATCAGATCCAACGATCTGCAGAGGATCCTATTGTCCCTTGGTGCATTTCTGACTTTACTCTTTGCTGCATAAATCTACTTGCCAATTTAATCCATGGGTTCTCCACCGGTTTACAATGGTTCTAACTTTAATTCATGGGTTAGCAGTCTACACAATTATGTGGAAGTTAATTTCACATGGTCCTCATAGACTGCCAAAGGAAGAGTCCAAATGGACTAAAAGTGATAGATTAAGAAATGGAGAGAATCAGAAAGTTTTGAGATTAATGAAAAAAAAGCTATTGACAAGGCTCTACATTCTTGTTTTTCTTGACTGCAGGTCTGCAAAGGACATTCTGGATCAGTTGAAACTAGTTCAGAGGATGAATGAGAACAGCTGTCTGATGACTGATAAGAGTGACCATAGCAGTGAACAAGATGAATTTGAAGATGCTGTGGAGGTAAACCCTTTCGAGAATTTCACTTTAGATGACTGGGAAGATGCATATGCTAATCTGTTACACTCCCATGAAAAACTGAGGAAGAAGAATAAAAGTCTGATAAAGAAGATAACAAATCTAGGGGATCCAGTTTCTGGGACTGAAGATTTTGAAAATACTGAAGTTTTGAAAACTGAAAATGAAATACTCAGAAGACAAGTGTCTAAACTAGATGGAATCCAATCAGAACTTGATCATGTTAAATCTGAAAACACTAAACTTAGAAAACAATGTCAGGAATCTGACCAAAAACTAATCAGTCTTGAAAAAGAAAACAGATTGATCAATGAAGAGCTCAAGGCAGTTAGTGTTGCAAACTTAAAATTTCAGGAAAACTTTGAAAACTGTACATCAGAATACCCAAGTTTCCTAACTGATGTAATATTTGATGATGATAAACTTGAGCAGGAAAACACTAGTCTAAAGGAAGAAATTGAGAAACTGAAACAGTTGAACTCCACCATGTCAGAGAGATTGCTGACATTTGAAAAAGGAAAATCCGTTGATGAAAATCAAGATGAGCTCAAATTGAAACAAGAGATTGAAACTCTTAGAACTTTGAATGATGTGATGCATCAACAAATTCTGGTCTGTGAAGAAGATATAGTCAACTATGAACATCAGATTTCTTCTCTTCAATCTGAAATAAATGATCTGAACAATACTTTGTCAAAATTCGTAAGTGGGCAGAAAAACCTAGACAAGCTACTAGGTGTAAAAATCAACACTAGGAAGGAAGGGCTGGGCTACAATAATGGTAACAAGAAAGAATTTCAGAGCAAGTTGATGACATCTTTTGTAAAGGTTTCAAATGTAGCCACCACTTCAAAAGATAAACAGCCCATTGTTCAGAAAACTGAAGAGCAGAACAAAAATCAGAAAAAGATTGGAAAACAGAAATTAAATAAAAGGGGTTCATTAGGGCATGTTGATCAAAGTTCACACACACATTCACATGCATCTAAAAAGACAGTGTCATGCCGTTATTGTCATAAATTTGGTCATCTGATGCATGAATGTAAATTGATGGAGAAAGATGATATGACTGCCAGGAACCTTAATGATAGAAATCTTTCATTTCAGAAAAAGAGAATTGAATGTTTTCACTGTGGTAAATCAGGACACACAATTGCACAATGCTGGTTTGCAAATGATAAGAAAACATCTCATTCATATCATAGTAAATCTCCTGCTAGCCAACATGGTCCTAATAAGAACAAATTTATTTTTAAAGATAATCTCATTACATGCTTTGAGTGTGGAAAGCCAGGCCACAGAGCCATTGAATGCTGGCTGAGGGCTGGTGGAAGAAATTCTAATTCATGCTTTCACTGTGGCAAGATGGGCCACATTGCAGCCCAATGTTGGCATGCTCAGGGAAGGAAGTTTAACAATAAATCTGGTAGATTCCCTGTCAATAGAAATATCTCTGATAGAAATGAATTTGTGTTTGAGAAGAAAACACTTACATGTTTTGAATGTGGGAAGCCAGGCCATAGAGCTGCTGACTGTTGGCTGGCTTATGTTGGTAAACAGAATCTTAATTCTGTTAACAGAAAATTTCATACATATGCACATAGAACTCATACCAATCAGAATGTGCATAAAACAAATCTGAAATCTGCTGTCTCTTGCTATTATTGTGGTGTATTAGGTCATTCAATGAATAATTGCCATCTGATGAGATCTGATGACCTAAATGCAAAAAGGTTGTTTAGAACACCTACCAAAGGTGTCACTATTAACCATGCAGGACCCAAGACTGTTTGGGTACCTGCCCATGCAAAATAGTGTGCTAACTTGCAGGTGTGCCTTGGAAGCTGAAGAATAAAAAGGGGGAAATAAACCAAGGCACCCAAGTTGATAAAACCCCATTCAGGTAAATTTCTCAAATCTGTTCAAATGAAAATTATGGTTGAGTTGAGAAGTCATAGCTTCATGCATACATATTTTATTTTAATTGGTTTGACTCTCGCATTGATCTTTGTGGGCTTTCTTGTTTGTACTGTGAGCTGTGTGCATATATGAGAATGGCATAAACATGCACATGACATACATTCATTGAAAATCTGATGCATATAGGACTGTTTGTATTGCATTATCATGCATGACCACTTGGTATATAAATGGAAAGCTACTAAAGGGCAGAGGAAATCTGTCTAGAGGTTCTTACTATGTGTGAGATGGTCTTTTAGGCCAAGTTCTCCGCCAAGTACCAAGGGTCAAATCTGCATTTCAGAGAATGTCTGCATTTTCATGTGAATATTTTACTTCATGCCCCTGCATACAAGAAGTTAATTGCATTGCATTTCTTTCCATTGAAAATGTCAAAAAGATAAATTCGAATGCATACATTTAGGGGGAGCATTATTCATACATCTGAAATCACTCAATTTTTTTTATTTACTGCATAGCATGTTAAATCTGTTGTTTGCATAGTCATTCATCACCTACATTGTCTGCATGACATATAGGATGATTCAGTGTTTTTAGTTAGAGGGAATCATTCCATAGCATATCACTTCTTTAAAAAAAAATCAAAAAAAGGGAAGGGAAATATCACTGCATATAGATAGGGGGAGCTTGCTTAATCCGTTCTTCTCCAGCTATATGATTCATCTTGTCATATCTGAAGTGTCAGGGATTCCATCATTTAAAGTGGTATCAAATGATTTCTTGACTACTTCTGAAGTTGTTCAAAATCCGAATGCATACCTTATTGGTATCTGTTTGTCTCTCCTAAATCTGCTGAATGAGAGCTCTTTCTCTATTCAGTCAACTTTGAACCTCTTTGCTCAAGAGCAGCTCAATTGCTAAAATTCTTCAGAATCATGCTGTTTAGTGAATATTCTCACTTGAATTACTCTGCTGAGATATGAAGTAAACCTTCAGCCTGAATACTACTTCATAAAAGTTAAAATACCTTTAATGAGGAGCCTTCCATTATACATGCTTAAGAACATTTGTTAACTGGAAGTGGTTTAAGTCTTATGTACTCTTGTTTAGTCTCAAGAAACTTGAAAATATCTGTTTCAACCTCTTAATAAACTTTAACTGTCTGCTTCATGTAAATTCATGTAAGACCTTCTGAAATCTGAAAAGTTGATATCCATGTCTACGTTGACTGAGATATATAGTGTATGTGGTTGTTCCTAAACAACTAACTTGTTCTGAATCCTTTTAAGTAAAAGTATGGACAGAGCAATGACTATGGCTACTGAGAAACCTGTCCAAAGAATTGTGTCATGAGGTACCATGGTTAACTCTGTTTAAAGAGATGATTGGAAATTATTGTGAAAACATGGCAGAGCAATGGCATAGTTGTATTGAGTAACTGGGGATTCTGGCCTCTGATCAAGGTGTATCCTCATGCCAAAGATACTTTTAATGCTATCTCTGTTCTCTAAAATGGGAGAAACAATACGGTTGTCACACTGAGTAACTGGGGACTCTGACCTCTGATCAAGGTGTCTCTCCACGCCAAAAGGTGTTGATAAACCAAAATTGTTCTTTAAAGAAAGATTTGAACAAGTGTAAATCAAATTCTGAAAGAACAAGTAAAATTCAGGAGCATTCACTTATGTTTCTCTTAAAGCTGTCATGGAAAGTAAACTAATTAAGATAGAAGTTGGTTGAACTAGAATCTTATATGAGCTTGTAGTTCCTTTTTTATTAAGTGTTGGTTCAGATATGAGTACAATTTCTTTTGAAAAATTTCAGTTTACATCATTCTTAAACCATATCTGACAATCAAGGGTTCATAAGCTTTTATGATGGAGAAATCCAGAACTTAAGATTTTGATTTTATGAAGTTGGTATCTTGCTGAAAAGTTCATTATCTCAATTTTTCACAAATCGTTGAATCTGCTCATCCTATTGCCCTTTATCACTGTGATTTCATTCAGAGTGGTTGTCATATATGAGAGTTGCTGTCTTTGACTAACCAGAGTTCATCCTTGTAGATTTCTCTTGCTTCATGGATCATAAGGGTAGAATTCTCTGGTATGTTTGAGAGACTATATGCATAAGGGGACAATGTGCTAGATTGTCTGATCATATTTTTTGTCTACATTAGCTCTATATCTCTACCATGTCAAAGGGGGAGTATTGTTGCATATGCATGATTGCATAAGTTGTTTGACTCAGGGGGAGAATTGTTTTTAATTGCTACTGATATTGTGTTGCCATCTTCTGCTGAACTATCATGAGTGTCTCATATGACATCTCTGGTTTATTCGTTTTGCTAAAGTAAAAGGGGCAGCTTAGTCAAAAGGGGGAGTTTTTAATTAACAATTATTTTTAATTCACTCTTCAACTCATGTCTTTTTGCTGAAGGCAAAGGGGGAGAAGAATCTAATCTGAGATCTGAGTCAGTGTCACTCATAGTGTTGCCATCATCAAAAAGGGGGAGATTGTTGTGCCCCTGTGTGGTTTTGATGATGACTGACACACCATGAGTCACACTGAGGTGTGCTAATTAATATAGATGACTGATTGACTGCTTGAATATCTGATTGCTTTATCTGATTGTCTGCTTGAAAAGTTAATTCATGAATATGGCTAGATTGGGTTAACGTAGTGGCTAATTGTTTGTGCATGCATTACTCTATTTGCCAAGTGTATACATCAGTCAGCATTGCATTTTGTTCACGAAGTCTATACATTGCTGGATGTTCATGTCTGCACATTGGTGTTTTTCCCTACGTTCTGGCCTAGTCTATACAGCCTCATTCCTACCTTCGTTCCAAGCCAAAGTCTACACAACGCCCTTCACTGGAAGTCTATACATTCGCTGCAGAGTTCACGGTCAAGTGTGTACACTCTTTCACTGTAGCTTCCACATATTCAAGTCTTCACATTGAAAGCCTATACATTGCTGGATGTTCAAGTCTGTACATCCACAGTTAAACTTGAAGTCTGCACACTAGTCTTCACTGTCAAGTCTGCACATTGGTCTTTGATTTCAATGTCCATACATTGGGTTTTTACATGAAATCTATACATTGTTGTTTGCAGTATAAGTCCATACATTGGACTGTTCATCAAAGTCTGTACATCAGACTGCTATAGTAAGTCTGTACAGTGAGTGATTCATTGGTGAAGTCTGTACACTCAACTGAACTTCAAGTCTAGACTGTAGCATCCTTCGTCTTAGTGTTGTTTTCACTTCGTGTCATTTTCACTTCGTGTCAACTTCATCTTCGTGTCGTTTTCACTTTGTGTCAACTTCGTCTTAGTGTTGTTTTCACTTCGTGTCGTTTTCACTTCGTGTCAACTTCGTCTTCGTGTTGTTTTCACTTCGTGTCAACTTCGTCTTCGTGTTGTTTTCACTTCGTGTCGTTTTCCTTCTCATGTCTTCGTGTCGTGTTATTGAAGCAGCTCTAATAGTTCTGATGAACTTCGAGTCGTTTCCCTGTAGACCTCGTGTCATTCCTGTTTAGTAACCACACTTCGTGTCGGTTACTGTTGTTGTTGTGTCTTCGTGTCATTTTCCTTGTTGTGTCTTCGTGTCGTTCTCTGTGTAGTGTATGTTTTTGTCACCACTATACTTCGTGTCGTTGTTCTTTACTTCGTGATGTTTTCACTGTCTTCGTGTTGGTCTTTCTTATTAGACCTCGTGTCTTTCTTGCCTTGACCACACTTCGTGTTGCTTTACGTAGACCTCGTGTCTTGATTGTTTGCAACCACTTCGTGTCGGTTTCTGTTGTCAGCCCGTGTTTGTCCTCGTGTTATTTTTGCATTCGCAACCTCGTGTTGGTCTAGTATTTGTGTTTTTGTTGTCTTTATTTTCGTGTCTTCGTGTTGCTTTTTCTAGACCTCGTGTCTCTTTTGTTTTATAACCTCACTTCGTGTCGTTCCCTTCGTTGTGTCTGATCTGCTACAGTGTACTCGTGTCGTTCTTAGTTATTATGTCCGCGTGTTGTTTCCTTCTCACTTCGTGCTGTTCTCATCCTACCTCGTGTCGTTCTTGTCATAGTGCTTGTTTTGTTACAGTGACTTCGTGTCGTTCTCCTTGTAATGTTTGTTTTTGTCACCACTGAATGTCGTGTCTTTCTTAGTGCATCTAGAACTGCTATCACATACCTCGTGCAGCTTTAGTTATTGTGGCCCTCAGTGTTAATGGTTTGTATCTCCTTGCAGGTTCGAGGAAGAACATTTCCAAGTGCCTGGGCAGCACGTTAATCCGAGGCTGGAATGAAGCCTGCTGAGAGACTGCCACGTGGTCCTAATATTTAGGGCTGAAAGTGTGGAGGTCACACAATGGAGCTGCCGCTGCTGCTGCTGCTCCTGCTATATATATGAACCCTCTTCCACAGAAGAAGAGAGATCGAATGGGCGAAAGGTGAAGTCAATACAGAGAGCCACGATCCAGACGAAGAAGAAGAAAAGGAAAAGAAGAAGAGAAAGAGAGTGAGAAAGAGAGATTTGAGCGAGAGATAGAGATAGCAGAAGTGTGAAGAGTAGAAGAGGAAGGAGAACAGAGAAGAAGAGTAAGCTAGAGTGATAGAAGCTTCAACTGAAGATTTGTTCCTGCTGGACCGTGGATCAAATCCAGGCCAGCCAGCTCCTGCGAGAGCTACATCTGTTTTTATCTTTTCAGCTTTCTGTTGCTGGTTTCATTTTTCTTTTAAACTATCCATTTGCTGTTTTTCCGATTCTCTGTAGAGAGGTCGGGGTCCCTCCTGTTGGTTCAGGAGAAGGGAGATCGGTATCTCCGGTTGCAAGTAGCTGGGTGCTACTTGTGGGTTCCCTCTGGTTAGAGGAAGGGAGGCTCGTCCTCCAGTTCTGGGCTTGTAGATTTCAAGACCAGGGGTCCCTCCGGGTGGGAGGAAGAGAGGTCCTAGACCTCTGGTTTGCAGGTGACGTAGTGTCACTTGTGCTTCCCTCTGGTGTTCAGAGGAAGAGAGACTTGGGTCTCTAGGTTCCCCTCCGGTTTGGAGGAAGGGAGGATTGGTCCTCCGGTTCTAGTCTTGTGGGTTTCAAGACTAGGTGTTCCCTCCGGTCTGGAGGAAGAGAGACTTGCGTCTCTGGTTTGCTAGTGACTGGTGTCACTAGTGGTTCCCTCCGGTTGGGAGGAAGAGGGGAGGTTGTTCCCCTGGTCAAGCTGTTTGGCAGCACTTGTTGCAGACTGAGTCTGCTGTGCTAGTGTGACTAGTGGAAGCCTCACTCCGGTTGGGAGTGAGGGGTGGATGTAGGTCTGTTGGACCGAACCACCTAAAAAACCCTTTGTGCAGTGGTTTGTCTTCTTTGTGTGTTTGGCGCTAGATGAATGCGTAGGGTCGAGATAGGTTGATCTTCCATATGTGTTCATTTCATTGATGCGCATTCTATATGCTTGACAGTGGTTTTGCGTGTTTGCATGATCTGTCTAATTGCTGCCCACATTAGATGTTTGCTAAGAGCGCACTTCATATTTGTATACAGGTTCAGTAGATGACTGGATTAGTTTTTCTTCAGTTAGTCTTAGTGCTTTTATTCCGCAGTTCTGAGCACTAGTATTTTAATTGGAAGAAAGTTTTTTAAAGGGTATTCATTCACCCCCCCCTCTGAATACATTGCACCGAACACAACAAGAGGTGGCCGCCCAACCCAGGGGTGTCCCAGGGGAGGGCGGCCATCACTGGCTGCCCAACTCTGAGGGCGGTTAGTGATTTGGCCGCCCTTCCCTCTATGTCCCAGACATGATCCTTTGCTGATTCTATGTTTCAGGGTGTCCATGGGTAGTCTGATTTTGTAGAAGGTATCCCCGCGTGATTCTGTGTGTTCGGATGTTTCCATGCAACCGTCAATGGTCTTTCCCGTGTGACTTATGTGCCTACGGAGGATCATTCTTGCATTGCTTGGGTAACATCAAAGGGTCTTTCCCGCGTGAGTTTAGTGGGCCGGTAGTCGTTGGTTTCTGTTATCCAACCTAGGATGGTTAACAGCATGGGCCATGTTTTACTGCAGTCTTTGTGTGGGTGAGTGATTGATATAGTTTCCTCATGACGGTGCCAGTTAGAGTTCTTCGGAGTAGTACCTCGCTAGCATAGTTTCCTGGGTGTCGTGCACATACCGGCCGCGGGGCTGAGAGTTGTAGCTTCCTGAGTGCAGACACTTTTTGACCACGAGGTCAAGAGCTTTCCCATGAGACGGTGTGGGCTGGTTACCGTGGGACCCTCTTCTATTCAATTGCGACCTGGGTCCGGGTTTGAGGGGAATACCAGCTATAGGGCCTTGACGGAGGGGCAGTCCATCTGTGTGTGCACATGTGGCTGGGGGCTCCGGACCCTCACTGATGAGTACGACCCCAACTAGTCTAGTGTTGTTGTGTCTCTGCCACACTCCTCTAAGGGAGGCAGACAAGCTTGAGTCAAAGGGGTGTGGTGTAAGATGTCACGGGATGCATCCGACCCGGTTCTTCAGCCACACTCTTTGAGAGAGAGGGACAGGCTAGGGACAGTAGGTGTGGTGTAAGACGTCAGTCGACGCATCCAGCTGGTACTAGCGTGGGGGTTCTCCAGTCACCCGTGGTTCTAGTTTCCCGACAGCGAGGTCATGGTTCTCCCGAGAGTGGAGGTAGTGTGTCTTGACCTGGTGACTTTAGTGCAGCTTCCCAATTGTGAGGTCGAGGTTTTCTCGACAACAGTGTTGTGGGTTTCCGATGGCGTAGTTGTGGCTCCTTCACCGGTTAGTTCTGTAGTCTTCCGACCATGGTGGTCGTGCGTTTCTGGTGAAATATAGAGGTGGTGTCAATGTGATTCTGCGTGATCGGTAGGGACTATGTCACGGTGTTCCGAGTAGTTACGTGGTAGTGTTTTCCCCGTCACCTGCTGTTGCTTTTGTTATTATTGTTATTGTCGTTGTTATTGTGGTGGGGATCTGCGGGACCCCTACTGAGCCAATGAGATGAGGCTCATCTCTTCTTTTTCAGGTGCAACGTTCCTCCTTGAGGTTCAGAGACTTGGTGTAGCGCTTGCAGTGGTTTCTAGTAGCTAGCTTGCCAGAGCCGGGGTATGCCCCGTGTCAATGTACCCTTCCTTTCTAGTTGACTGTACTTTGTTGACTAAGACTATGGACTATATTTATTTAAATGTAAAATTTATTTTTGTAATTTAAATTCCTACATTTATTTTAAGTTCCAATGTGCTTCCACAACGTTAATCTAACCCCTCTGAGTCCCGTGACTCGTGGGTGGCGGGTCGAGATTCGAGTCGCGTCGGTTACTTTTCGGTACCTGGATCTCGGGTCATTTCACGGGCTTACTGAAGATAGACTCCTTCAATGAAGTGCTATTTAATCTTGAATGGGTTACTCGCAAGTAGCACTTGGACGATAATGCTCAATAGATATTCATTATCTGTCAGGTTTCGATGTCTTCATCTCTTTTCCACTTCTCTCGATTAGGTCTTGTATTTATACCCTATCCTTATTGACTATCCGCTGGGCATCCCTTGGATTGAAGTGCATATTTCTCTCTAGGTTTCATGTAGCATAAGAAGGAGAGACCGATATAGCCATTGTGTTCGGCCTTCCTCTGTGTTCTCATCTTGAAACTTGATCTTGCAAGGCTTAGCGTAATCTTCATGTTTCCGAAACTCACATAGAATCTCATTAGCTTAGATCTATTCATTGTGATAAGGATGTTGCCATTTGTAGCCCTAGCATCGACAACTTTATTTCTTGTCAGGCGATTTCTTGTAAGAGATCTGAATCTTTCTTCGGTCGAAATATTTGCAAAAAGAATATCTTTGCTGGTCTTCGACCAGACTATTAGATGCAATCTCTTTGAATATTGAATCCCGATGTTAGATATATTTGCATGGGAAATATACTCTGCATTTGAATTTGTTCTAATGTGAAGTAGAGTGTTTCTTTTATTGAACCAAATAGAATCATTTGCGTTGATATTCAGTTTGATTATGACATGTAGTTGATACAAAGGAGACAAAAATATATTCGACTGAGCATAAGAGAGACCGAAGTATGTCAATCTATCAATTTTACATAGTGAGATCTCAATTTAAAGAAAATTTCTTGAAAGTTCAACCGCATTCATGAGTAAGCATAAATCAAGAATATGTCATCTGGTGAAATAGTCAATAAGGCACAGTTCAATTTATCGGATAAAGAACTTAGATGTAAGATAGTTGAATCGGTTGAATGATAAATTAACACTTTTAGTTGTAGTTGCATATCAAAAGATATTCAGTAAAGCTTAGACAATGTTTTTGTTGAAAGGCAATATAAGAATGATTCAGTTGAAAGTCTTTTGCCTTGGTAATTCAGTTGAAGCAGTTCATTTGAATAAGGTAGTCGAGCGATATTTAATTGCAGGTCTCTGACTGTGTTGGCTTAGTTGATTGCTTCGATTGCATTTAGTCAGAAGAGGTGTTTCAACTAAGGTCAAGAATGCATTGACTGTATTAAATCGCAAGGTTTTCCACTAAGGGCAGTTGAGTGGTTTCTACTAGATTTCTACTGACCGTCCTACGTTTTGACCGAGTATTTAATACATTTTCAGTTGAAAGATTTTATCAGGGAAGTTTACTAGGTTAAGACTCAGACTGAATGATGCAACTGAGTAGGTATTCCGACTGAATGCATCAACTTGAGTGTACAACCTCTACAATGTTCATCTGTTTTCATTTCTTTGACTTTCATTTATCGTTAAGCTCAAACGCACTTTTCTTTCTTTTCTTTCATCATCCCAATAGTTCTAATTAACTTGTGATAATAATATTTTTACTTAAATTATTGTCTACAATCAAAATACGTAAAACATGATCATTTATAAGCATGGTCAACACCGTGTGGATTTGGGTCTTTTGTACCATGGGGAAAGTAAATTTGATTTGATAGTCTATATATGCTGTGTACGTAGATACTGATTATGCAGGATGTAAGATTGATATAAAAAGCATAAGTGGATTATGTCAATTCTTTTGGGTGGTGCTTAATCACATGGTTCACGAGAAAACAAAATTCAGTCTCACTATCCACTACTGAAGTTAAATATGTATCTGTCGACAATTGCTATGTAGAAGTGCTATGGATCGTGTGGGTGTGTCGACAAATGTGATGAAAAAAAATGAAAATTTCAATCATATTACAACTTCTAGGAGTTCTTATTAAGTTTCTCACTGTATGGAAATACTATATCTTCCAAGTTTACCTTGGAGTACTTGTTATGTATGGGATATATTCCGATGTTATTTCCTTCAAAAATGCATTCTTGTTTGGTGTTGTATCATTCTATTTGAATTTGAGCGCCTTAATCTTTATCTTGTTATTCTTATTATCTATGGAATATTGAATGGATATGATTAAGCTGAACTGGGTTGTTGCACCTCCCGATAGTGTAAAATTTTCTTTTTACAAAAAATATTTTTTTGGAGGTCGAAGCCAACTTAAAGCTCATGTCTGTACAGTCTAGACCAAGCATGGTCTTACTACTCAAGTTGAAAATAAAATATTCTTCAAGGTTGGTTGAACTCGGGCCAATTCTGTAGTTAAGTTAGGACTGGGTTTAGGCCCATTGGCCCAGCCGGCCGAATGGGCAATTTACGTGAAGGAAACCCAAACTTGAGCAACATTCTCTACCAGAAAATAGTTGGCCCAAGAAAAGAACGCTCCGTGTCCCTAAAACAACCGAGAATCATACTTGTTGCCACCGGTTGCAGTGGAACATTTCCTTTCTTTTTATTTTTTTTAAGTTGGTCTAGAACTGATCTACATATTTATACTGTATGAATTTTAATTGGACAGTCGAAAAGATGTTTGGATATAATCAGACACCTTTTTTTTTGTTTTACGATGGAGAACTTAGCATAATGATGTCTATTCCGAGTGTGAGATATTTGGATTCAAATCAAGCGACACCCAATTCATACGCATCTCCTTTTCTCGAGACTAGCAAATATCGGGCTCACATCTCTCTATAATTAAATGTGAGTCATATAAGTCCCATGAGGAGTCAAACTTGAGACTTTTCTATCGTACTCACATCTCTCTAGAATTAAATTAAATTAAATGTGAGTTGGATAAATCTTCTCGAGAGTCAAACTTGATACTTTCCTATCACGATACGAGGTCCTTACAAGTTGATTCACTGGGGTCCTCGTCAAAAGGAAAATAACGAGCCATTTCACATCTAGTTCCTTCCTTTCTTTCTTGGAAATGAAACCCCCATAAAATGATCTCTGGGGACCATTAATCATTTATATCATCCTTTTACCTCCGGGAGAAAAGGAAAAGAAATCTTAATACCATGCATCCCGGAGTGAGCAATACATGTAGGAAATGAAGCTCCACCTTGAGAATTTCATTTATCTGCGACATCACAATCATCTTCTATGTTACCTACGTCTGTGAATACTCCTACATTTTGAACAGGACAACCTAATTATTTGGTACTGTCGAATAATACGTCCACAGTCTCTCTCTCTCTCTCTCTCTCTCTCTCTCTCTCTCTCTCTCTCTATATCTATATATATATATATATATATATATATATATATATATATATATACTAAATTTGAAAACTTATTAATTAGCGAGCGTTTAATTTGTCATTAATGTTTTCTAGATAATGATCTCATCGATTATGGATTAGACAAAAAGAAGGATGGTTAACTAGCTCAATAAGAGAAGTATGCGTGAAGTCCCTGTAGTGTCCCATGTGACCAGATTGGCTTCCGTAATCTACAGTTAAAACATGGGTTGGCTACTCCCAACGATATATAGAGCCTTGAATTAATGGCTTGTGCCAAATTAATAACCCACGTAATGTCCTGGATTTTTGTTGAATCTTTATTAGGTCTTTCGGATTTTTTTCGGAGAGTTTCGGATCGTTTTTGTAGCTCCCGAGTTGAGTTTTACGATCCGTGTGGATTTTTCTCTCGTACTAGTTACGGAATCCTGCGGTGAGTTTATTTCTCAATTCATCGACTCGTGGACGATACAGTGGCGATGTACTCTTCGAGCCGATTGTTTTGACTATTTTTGTGTATTTTTCTCAGTTCGGGCCAAAAATCGGATTTTTCAGAAATTAGGAAAATTTTCTAATTTCTTGCTATAAATTCAATTCCACTATCTCTCCTGCTCATTTTCAACTTCACGCTATCTCACTCCGTTCTCTCCCGTCTCTGGTCCGTTCGACACGGGGCGCGCACCGTTGCGGAGCTGGCTGAGGCGTGGACGTGCTCGAGTGATCGGTTCGCGGGAAGGAGCAGCGGATGGAGCGTGGTGGGCGCGATCCCTCGGTGGATTCCGAGAGGGCGTCGTACGTGATTCGGTGGTTTTCGGCGTGGTTTAGCCGCTTCGGCGCACGGTTTCTTTGGTGGAGGTAGGGAGATGGACCACCACTTCGCTCTGCACGTTTTTCCTGCTTTCGTGCGTAGTTTGGTGCTCGATCGGGGGAGATCGGGCCGGTTTAGTGAAAACCGTGATTTTTTGGGGTTTTCAGGGTTCGCCGAAAAACGGCAACCATTCTCATCGTAGTTAGTGTCAAAATGACCGCTGGGATGTCCGGATCCCATTCACGTAAGTTTCGTGTTGATCGGTTGTCATTCGAGGCCGGTAGGAGTCCGGGAACCTCGGTGACCCACTTTGGGTCGATTTGATGAAATCACCCCGATCTCGCGTTTTAGGGCTTGCATGTGGGCTTTTGAGCCTCCTGGGGTTGTTTTTCGTCGTCTAGGTTTGTTTCCCCTGCGCTTCGGCGTGAATGGGACGTGGAACGGCCCGATTTGGCGTTTCCACTATTTTTTCGCCGTGACCGGTGTAGCGGTCGTTTCAGAGACCGTCACATGTCTCTGACGGCCCTACGACAGACCGTCACAGCGTCTGGGCGTTTTTAGTTCTTCGTGATTTTGGGAGTGTGACGGCCTAGGGGTGGCGCGTCACAGCTCTCTGACGCGTCCGGGATGATGCGTCACGCCTGTTTTGTCGTCTAGCATTTTGGGTGAGTCGGTTCCCCTGACGCGCCTGCCCTGGTGCGTCAGGCTGTGTAACGCGCCTGCCCCAGGCCGTTACACCCTGTTTTGCTGTTTTGGGTCGGTTGGCGTAACGCGCCTGTCCTCACGCGTTAGGTGGGCCTAACGCGTCTGCGCTCGTGCGTTAGGCCGCGGTAACGCGCCTGCCCTGGAGCGTTACGTGGTTTGTGTTCTGTCTTTGAGCTTGTTGGCTCTGACGCGCCCGCCCTGGTGCGTTAGGCCCGTGTAATGCGCATGTGCTAGGCCATTACACTCCTGTTGTGGCCGTGATGGCCGTTGGGCTTTTTGGTGTGTCGTCGTGTGTTGTGGGTCCGTTCTAAGTATCGTTAGGGGTTGTTTTGTGGTGTGTCTGTGTGTGTGTCTGTCTATGTTTGGGTGATGTCTGTCGTCCCCGTGGTCTGGCCGCTTTCCCCGTGGACATCGGCTGATGCTCCTATGAAGGCTAGGGCTATGTTTCCGGGTTTGTCGGCGGCTTCTTGTGCTGCCTTTGGTGTTTGAGGTACGGGTGACAGTGCATGTTCGACTGTCTGTACTTCAGTACCGCATTTCGAGCTTCCTCCTTGCGTCGACCTAGACGTGCAGTAGTCGAAAGGTGACCCCGATATACGGTTTGTAAGTTAGTTTCCGTCGGCTCCTGCGGTTACCGTAGCGTCCAACGGGGGGAGAAAACTAGCTAGAGGCCTGGCTCTAGGCAAGAGTCAGTGTGTGCACACGTGGTCAGGGGCAGAGGACTGACGCCGACGGGCGTGACCCTGACTAGTACTTGTACCTGTGTTTCCGTGTGGGTCTGCGACTCGGCCGGGCTCGCGTAGGCCGCGACGGTGGGTAGTAGAGACACTTGTGGTGGGTGTTCTGGTGCAGTGTAAGACGTCAGTGGATGCATCTGACCGTTCTCCCGGTGCGGGGTTTTTCCGTCGCGTGGCACGCGACTCCCGTGCTCTTCCTGTGTTGTGACCTGTCCGGGTTGGCCTTTCTGTGGCTACACTCGAGGTCTGTGTCTTGTCCTGTAAACGACGCTCCGGTCGTGTTGTCTGTGCCTGTCTAGGTCTTTTCTAGACTTTCTTTTGCACGTCTGTTGTAGGTGTAGGGTGGGGCGTTTGTGCGTGGTTGTTCCCCTTTTCCTCGTTGCTCCCTACTCCTCTTTCCCTCTCTAGACCTGCTTGCCTGTTCGGGTTATTCCCCTCGTCCTTACCTATTCCCTACTCCTACTTCCCTTTCTTTTGCAGCTTTCTAGTGTTGTTTCTCGCTGCTATTCCTGTTGTTCCGTGTTACTGCGTATTTTTCAGTGGGGATCCGCGGGACCCCTACTGAGCCAGTGACACGAGGCTCACCCCTACTTTTCAGGTGGGGTGATGTGTTCGTTCTGCTTCTGCGGGTCCTGGAGTTCGAGTTGTAGCTGCCAGCTGGTACATCGGTCGGGCTTCCCCCGACTTTCCCGTACGTCTTTTCTTTCTGTCGACTGTACTGCTAGACTGCTGTCTTTAGCTTTGGACTTGACTCTGGGTATTTAATTGTTTAAAATCTGTTAATTAAAATGTAATTTTATTTCTGCTACTTTAGCAGCCCGTTCTAATAAAATTTAATTGCTTGCTGTTATATCTGTCAGTTCAATGTACTACACGATAATCCTTTTTCCCTTCCGAGCTTTACTGCTCTTGGGAGGCCTCGCGGGTTCCAAGTGGTATCACGTGTATTCGGTAGTCCTACCAGGTATGTCTGGTATCCGGGATCCGGGTCGCCACAGTTGGTATCAGAGCGTTGTTGTGTAAAGTACATGGGAATCTCAGATATACAGTTTCCAGAGTCGCTAAGTCCAGTACAGTCTTCAGCTAGCGTTAGGTTTCGTGATTTCTGTTTCTTGTCGTTGTCGGGTTGTTCTTCCCTGGTTACCCTTGCTAGTCCTTAAATGTTGAGGATAAAATTTCTTAAAGGAGGGGAGGATGTAATGTCCTAGATCTTTGTTGGATATTTATTGGGTCTTTTGGATCCTTTTTGGAGAGTTTTGGATCGCTTTTGTAGCTCCCGAGTTGAGTTTTACGATCCGTGTGGGTTTTTCTCTCGTACTAGTTACGGAGCCCTGCGGTGAGTTTCTTTCTCAATTCATCGACTCGTGGACGATACAGTGGAGATGTACTCTTCGAGCCGATCGTTTTGACTATTTTTGTATATTTTTCTGAGTTCGGGCCAAAAATCAGATTTTTCAGAAATTAGGAAAATTTCCTAATTTCTTTCTATAAATTCAATTCCACTATCTCTCCTGCTGATTTTCAACTTCACGCTATCTCACTCCGTTCTCTCCCGTCTCTGGTCCGTTTGGCGCGGGGTGCGCACCGTTGCGGAGCTGGCTGAGGCGTGGACGTGCTCGAGTGATCGGTTCGCGGGAAGGAGCAGCGGATGGAGCGTGGTGGGCGCGATCCCTCGGTGGATTCCGAGAGGGCGTCATTCGTGATTCGGTGGTTTTCGGCGTGGTTTAGTCGCTTCGGCGCACTGTTTCTTCGGTGGAGGTAGGGAGATGGACCGCCACTTCGCTCTGCATGTTTTCCTTGCTTCCGTGCGTAGTTTGGTGCTCGATCGGGGGAGATCGGGCCGGTTTAGTGAAAACCGTGGTTTTTTGGGGTTTTCAGGGTTCGCCAGAAAACGGCAACCATTCTCGTCGTAGTTAGTGTCAAAATGACCGATGGGATGTCTAGATCCTATTCACGTAAGTTTCGTGTTGATCGGTTGTCATTCGAGGCCGGTAGGAGTCCGGGAACCTTGGTGACCCACTTTGGGTCGATTTGATGAAATTGCCCCGATCTCTCTTTTAGGGCTTGCATGTGGGCTTTTGAGCCTCCTGGAGTTGTTTTTCATCGTCTTGCTTTGTTTCCCCTACGCTTCGGCGTGAATGGGGCGTGGAACGGGCCGATTCGGCCATTCCACAGTTTTCTAGCCGTGTCCGGTGTAGCGGTCGTTTCAGAGACCGTCAGATGTCTCTGACGGCCCTACGATAGACCGTCACAGCGTTCGGGGTTTTTAGTTCTTCGTGATTTTGAGAGTGTGACGGCCTATGGGTGGCGCGTCACAGCTCTATGACGCGTCCGGGCTGATCCGTCACGCCTGTTTTGTCGTCTATCGTTTTGGGTGAGTCGGTTCCCCTGACACGCCTGCCCTGGTGCGTCAGGCTGTGTAACGCGCCTGCCCCAGGCCGTTACACCCTGTTTTGCTGTTTTGGGTCGGTTGGCGTAACGCGCCTATCCTCACGCATTAGGTGGGCGTAACGCGTCTGCGCTCGTGCGTTAGGCCGCCGTAACGCGCCTGCCCTGGAGCGTTACGTGGTTCGTGTTCTGTCTTTGAGCCTGTTGGCTCTGACGCACCCGCCCTGGTGCATTAGGCCCGTGTAACGCGTCTGTGCTAGGCCGTTACACTCCTGTTGTGGCCATGATGGCCGTTGGGCTTTTTGGTGTGTTGTCGTGTGTTGTGGGTCCGTTCTAGGTATCGTTAGGGGTTGTTTTGTGGCGTGTCTGTGTGTGTGTCTGTCTATGTTAGGGTGATGTCTGTCGTCCCCGTGGTCTGGCCGCTTTCCCCATGGACATTGGTTGATGCTCCTATGAAGGCTAGGACTGCATTTCCGGGTTTGTCGGCGGCTTCTTGTGCTGCCTTTGGTGTTTGAGGTACGGGTGACAGTGCATGTTCGACTGTCTGTACTTCAGCGTCGCGTTTCGAGCTTCCTCCCTGCGTCGCCCTAGACGTGCAGCAGTCGAAAGGTGACCCCGATGTACGGTTTGTAAGCTAGTTTCCGTCGGCTCTTGCAGTTACCGTAGCGTCCAACGGGGGGAGAAAACTAGCTAGAGGCCTGGCTCTAGGCAGGAGTCAGTGTGTGCACACGTGGTCAGGGGCAGAGGACTGACACCGACGGGCGTGACCCTGACTAGTACTTGTACCTGTGTTTCCGTGTGGGTCTGCAACTCGGCCGGGCTCGCGTAGGCCGCGACGATGGGTAGTCGAGACACTTGTGGTGGGTGTTCTGGTGCAGTGTAAGACGTCAGTGGACGCATCTGACCGTTCTCCCGGTGCGGGGTTTTTCCGTCGCGTGGCGCGCAACTTCCGTGCTCTTCCTGTGTTGTGACCTGTCCGGGTTGGCCTTTCCGTGGCTACACTCGAGGTCTGTGTCTTGTCCTGTGCACGATGCTCCGGTCGTGTTATCTGTGCCTGTATAGGTCTTTTCTAGACTTTCTTTTGCACGCCTGTTGTAGGTGTAGGGTGGGGCGTTTGTGCGTGGTTATTCCGCTTTCCCTCGTTGCTCCCTACTCCTCTTTCCCTCTCTAGGCCTGCTTGCCTGTTCGGGTTTTTCCCCTCATCCTTACCTGTTCCCTACTCCTGCTTCCCTTTCTTTTGCAACTTTCTAGTGTTGTTTCTCGCTGCTGTTCCTGTTGTTCCGTGTTACTGTGTGTTTTTCAGTGGAGATCCGCGGGACCCCTACTGAGCCAGTGACACGAGGCTCACCCCTACTTTTCAGGTGGGGTGATGTGTTCGTTCTGTTTCTGCGGGTCCTGGAGTTCGAGTTGTAGCTGCCAGTTGGTACCTCGGTCGGGCTTCCCCCGACTTTTCGGTACGTCTTTTCTTTCTGTCGACTGTACTGCTAGACTGCTGTCTTTAGCTTTGGACTTGACTCTGGGTATTTAATTGTTTAAAATCTATTAATTAAAATGTAATTTTATTTCTGCTACTTTAGCACCCCGTTCTAACAAAATTTAATTGTTTGCTGTTATATCTGTCAGTTCAATATACTACATGACAATCCTTTTTCCCTTCGGAGCTTTACTGCTCTTGGGAGGCCTCGCGGGTTCCAAGTGGTATCACGTGTATTCGGTAGTCCTACCGGGTATGCCTGGTATCCGGGATCCGGGTCACCACAGTTGGTATCAGAGCGCTGTTGTGTAAAGTACATGGGAATCTCAGATATACAGTTTCCAGAGTCGCTAAGTCCAGTACAGTCTTCAGCTGGCGTTAGGTTTCGTGATTGCCGTTTCGTGTCGTTGTCGGGTTGTTCTTCCCTGCTTACCCTTGCTAGTCCTTAAATTTCGAGGATGAAATTTATTAAAGGAGGGGAGGATGTAATGTCCTGGATCTTTTTGGATCTTTATTGGGTCTTTCGGATCTTTTTCGAAGAGTTTCGGATCGCTTTTGTAGCTCCCGAGTTGAGTTTTACGATCCGTGTGGGTTTTTCTCTCGTACTAGTTACGGAACCCTGCGGTGAGTTTATTTCTCAATTCATCGACTCGTGGACGAAACAGTGGCGATGTACTCTTCGAGCCGATCGTTATGACTATTTTTATGTATTTTTCTTAGTTCGGGCCAAAAATCAGATTTTTCAGAAATTAGGAAAATTTCCTAATTTCTTTCTATAAATTCAATTACACTATCTCTCCTGCTCATTTTCAACTTCACGCTATCTCACTCCGTTCTCTCCCGTCTCTGGTCCGTTCGGCGCGGGGCGCGCACAGTTGCGGAGCTGGCTGAGGCGTGGGCGTGCTCGAGTGATCGGTTCGCGGGAAGGAGCAGCGGATGGAGCGTGGTGGGCGCTATCCCTCGGTGGATTCTGAGAGGGCGTCGTTCGTGATTCGGTGGTTTTCGGCGTGGTTTAGTCGCTTCGACGCACGGTTTCTTCGGTGGAGGTAGAGAGATGGACCGCCACTTCGCTCTGCACGTTTTCCCTGCTTCCGTGTGTAGTTTGGTGCTCGATCGGGGGAGATCGGGCCGATTTAGTGAAAATCGTGATTTTTTGGGGTTTTCACGGTTCGCCGAAAAACGGCAACCATTCTCATCGTAGTTAGTGTCAAAATGACCGCTGGGATGTCCAGATCCCATTCACGTAAGTTTCGTGTTGATCGGTTGTCATTCGAGGCCGGTAGGAGTTCGGGAACCTCGGTGACCCACTTTGGGTCGATTTGATGAAATCACCCCGATCTCTCATTTTAGGGCTTGCATGTGGGCTTTTGAGCCTCCTGGGGTTGTTTTTCGTCGTCTAGGTTTGTTTCCCCTGCGCTTCGGCGTGAATGGGGCGTGGAACGGCCCGATTTGGCATTTTCACTATTTTTCCATCGTGACCGGTGTAGCGGTCGTTTCAGAGACCGTCACATGTCTCTGACGGCCCTACGACAGACCGTCACAGCATCTGGGCGTTTTTAGTTCTTCGTGATTTTGGGAGTGTGACGGCCTATGGGTGGCGCGTCACAGCTCTCTGACGCGTCCGGGCTAATGCGTCACTCCTGTTTTGTCGTCTAGCGTTTTGGGTGAGTCGGTTCCCCTGACACGCCTGCCCTGGTGCGTCAGGCTGTGTAACGCGCCTGCCCCAGGCCGTTACACCCTGTTTTGCTATTTTGGGTCGGTTGGCGTAACGCGCCTATCCTCACGCATTAGGTGGGCGTAACGCGTCTGCGCTCGTGCGTTAGGCCGCCGTAACGCGCCTGCCTTGGAGCGTTACGTGGTTCGTGTTCTGTCTTTGAGCATGTTAGCTCTGACGCGCCCGCCCTGGTGCGTTAGGCCCGTGTAACGCGTCTGTGCTAGGCTGTTACACTCCTGTTGTGGCCGTGATGGCCGTTGGGCATTTTGGTGTGTGGTCGTGTGTTGTGGGTCCGTTCTAGGTATCGTTAGGGGTTGTTTTGTGGCGTGTCTGTGTGTGTGTCTGTCTATGTTAGGGTGATGTCTGTCGTCCCCGTGGTCTGGCCGCTTTCCCCGTGGACATCGGTTGATGCTCCTATGAAGGCTAGGACTACGTTTTCGGGTTTGTCGGCGGCTTCTTGTGCTGCCTTTGGTGTTTGAGGTATGGGTGACAGTGCATGTTTGACTGTCTGTACTTCAGCGCCGCGTTTCTAGCTTCCTCCTTGCGTCGCCCTAGACGTGCAGCAGTCGAAAGGTGACCCCGATATACGGTTTGTAAGCTAGTTTCTGTCGGCTCCTGCGGTTACCGTAGCGTCCAACGGGGGGAGAAAACTAGCTAGAGGCCTGGCTCTAGGCAAGTGTCAGTGTGTGCACACGTGGTCAGGGGCAGAGGACTGACGCCGACGGTCGTGACCCTGACTAGTACTTGTACCTGTCTTTCCGTGTGGGTCTGCGACTCGGCCGGGCTCGCGTAGGCCGCGACGGTGGGTAGTCGAGACACTTGTGGTGGGTGTTCTGGTGTAGTGTAAGACGTCAGTGGACGCATCTGACCGTTCTCCCGGTGCGGGGTTTTTCCGTCGCGTGGCGCGCGACTCCCGTGCTCTTCCTGTATTATGACCTGTCCGGGTTGGCCTTTCCGTGGCTACACTCGAGGTCTGTGTCTTGTCCTGTGCACGACGCTCTGGTTGTGTTGTCAATGCCTGTCTAGGTCTTTTCTAGACTTTCTTTTGCACGCCTGTTGTAGGTGTAGGGTGGGGCATTTGTGCGTGGTTGTTCCCCTTTTCCTCGTTGCTCCCTACTCCTCTTTCCCTCTCTAGGCCTGCTTGCCTATT
Source organism: Amorphophallus konjac (assembly GCA_022559845.1). Lineage (NCBI taxonomy): Eukaryota > Viridiplantae > Streptophyta > Magnoliopsida > Alismatales > Araceae > Amorphophallus > Amorphophallus konjac. The sequence continues at coordinate 302,829,650 of CM040122.1, read as the reverse complement.
CGGATTATTCCCCTCGTCCTTACCTGTTCCCTACTCCTGCTTCCCTTTCTTTTGCAGCTTTCTAGTATTGTTTCTCGCTGCTGTTCCTGTTGTTCCGTGTAACTGCGTGTTTTTCAGTGGGGATCCGCGGGACCCCTACTGAGCCAGTGACACGAGGCTCACCCCTGCTTTTTAGGTGGGGTGATATGTTCGTTCTGCTTCTGCGGGTCCTGGAGTTCGAGTTGTAGATGCCAGCTGGTACCTCGGTCGGGCTTCCCCCGACTTTCCGGTACGTCTTTTCTTTCTGTCGACTGTACTGCTAGACTGCTGTCTTTAGCTTTGGACTTGACTCTTGGTATTTAATTGTTTAAAATCTGTTAATTAAAATGTAATTTTATTTCTGCTACTTTAGCAGCCCGTTCTAATAAAATTTAATTGCTTACTGTTATATCTGTCAGTTCAATGTACTACACGACAATCCTTTTTCCCTTCGGAGCTTTACCGCTCTTGGGAGGCCTCGCGGGTTCCAAGTGGTATCACGTGTATTCGGTAGTCCTACCGAGTATGCGTGGTATCCGGGATCCGGGTGGCCACAACCCACCTTCCAAAAAACCAAAATTTTGAATCGGACGCTAAAAACGAGAGGAGAATCCGTTAGGTTAGGATTCTGATGTTGAAATTTCAGCCACTTGCCATTAGATTACACAACTCATTGCTTCAATTATCAAATGGAATTTTGGAGAATCTTGGGTGTAATCTTTCTTCACTAATTATGCGGATGAAGGCATAGTTTTAAGTGGCTCTACCTTGTGAATATATATAGATAAAAAGTGACTTGGTTAAAATCACTTTTCTAACAAGATTTCTTGTTGTAATTTAAGGCACCGCAAATATCATTTGAAAAGTTTGCATCGAAGAGATTTTGGGTTTTACTTTTACAAACAGGCCTTATTATACATGGGTATTTATGCTAGTGAAAGGATATCAAAAAGATGAAAAGGATAGATCGAAGAGGCATTTATGCTTCAAAATCAACTTTTCTCCTTACAAAGCAGTCTAAAAATTGCTTTCCCTATGCATCAAGAGTGAGAAATAAATGTATCTATGTCTCTCTCTCTCTCTTTAAAATCTACGTGTACGTACAAGTTAGGACACGTCACTCTATTTAAAAACATCCATGACTCGTCAAGAATTTCCCATAATTGAAATCCAATTCGTGGATTTCCCAAACAGTTTGTTAATTTCGATCACATAAAGGTAGGTTTAATTACACGTAGAAAACTCCCTTTAGTGAAGCCTGAGAGAGAGAGAGAGAGAGAGAGAGAGATTAGTAGATGTGCCATTGATTAGTGGGGTCTCTCTATTTCCTTGGATACTGAACAGGCTAATGTGAAGCTGGCAGAACTGCTCCTGCCAGCTATGGAGTTTGGGGACTCGAAAGACTAACTGCACGTGAGAACAGTGTGCATGGGGAGCCGGCAGCCTACACTATATTACTGTGGTTGGCCTTATCCAGCTGTTGACGTGTCTTTGTGCTGCTGAAATTGGATAACGTTTATGGGATACACACGAGTCTCTAGATTATTTTGGACACTGCAGTATACTGTAAAGTATATCACAAGCAATACTTTCAATCTGGATTTATCGTCACGACCGTCTTGATCAGAGCTCGGGATGAGATGATACAGTTTGGTATTATTACGTACCGAGATGACATATCATAATTTATATATACATAATGAAATAAATTAATTCAAATCAAATTCTATCTTAGTTGACTAGTTGTTGTGTGATTTACTCAAGTGTCTTGAGTTCAAATCCTAATTTCATCATTATTTTTAATCCTTTATTTTAAATATAACGTTTTGAAAAATTGAATAAAAACACCTAAGAGACGTGTTTCAAACAAGAGACCTCACGCTTAATCGTGAGACCCTCGACCAACCACACCACAAAATTAATGTATTATAAAAAATTAAAATAATATATAAAGCGTCCCGGTTGCGTCCCACAGACCGGTCGTCCCGATCTGTGGCTGGGACGGGACCGGCGGTTCGACCCGTCCCGTCTCAATTTGTTAAACCTTGCTTTCAATTACATTGTCTGGTGGGGACACCGGACTAGTCACACGGAATCGACGCCGTACTGCTCCGACACCACCGAGCTTGTGACTAGGAGACACGGTGTCCGGAGGCCCATTTCCATTTTTCTATGGATTTTATTTCAGGCCATTTGATTTTACTATGTGTATTGGGCTATTTGTGTGATTTAGGGTCTTATGGTTGTATTGGGCCTTTTACTATCTAGCTTATTAGGCCTTTTATATTTTAGGCCCATTAGTCCATTAGTCCCTTAGTGGGATGTTGTCTTATTAGGCCAATAATCAAAGGATATGGAGGTCATTAGTTGAATTGTCTAGGGGTATTTGTGTCCTGGTGTATTTTGGCCAAACCTTATAAAAGGAAGGCTAGTTGTATCATTTTTGTTCAATGAAAAACCATGAATGAATGAGAGTTTTCTCTTGTTGCTTCCCTTCTCTTCAAACTCCCCGTTAGATTCGAGTGATTGTCCGGTGAGAGGCCGTTCGGTGAGAGACCGTCCGGCGAGAGGTCGAGCTGCGCGAGGTAGTATCTATCCCCCTCCCGTGCTACCCACCATCCTGTTCGTGTTGTCGGAGTGCCGACGATCGCTTTCACGCCGCCGCCCACGTCAAATTTGGTATCAGAGCCCAACAACGGTGGCTCTGTCAACCCCGACGTCCTCGTCGTTCCCCTCCACAACGTGATCGACTTCGACACGTAAAAAAATAAAAACAGAAGAGATTTGATTCTCTCGGCTGAGAGAGAAGTAAAAAAAAAGTGTTCGCAAGGGGGGCATCGTCGACCGTGCCCCTTTCAAACTTCCCCCGCGGCCGCAACGGCCTGCCCCAGCCACCGCGGCCCAGTGCCCCTCCTCCACCTGCGGCCATCACCGTCACCCGCGCTCGTCGCTACGCGCCCGCGCCTACCTCGTAGCCCGTGCTCATCGCCACGCGCCCGCGCCCGCCTTGTTGCACACGCCCGTGCTCGCCGGCCCCCTGGCTCGCACTCGCCGTCACACCCCTGTGCCTACGCTCGTCGTCACGTGCCCGCGTCGTCGCACGCGCCCGTTCCCGGGCCTGCCTGTGCCCGCCTCGTAGCCCACGCCGCCTGGCCGCGTGGCCGCCTCCCCTCGCCCGCGTGGTCGCCCGCCCACCTTCGAAGCTGCATGTGTTGACCCCCTGCCGCGCCCGCCTTCTGGCTGCGTGATTTACGTAAGAATACCGGAGTGGTTTGAAAATTTGTTGCAGTGTTTAGAAGAAAAATAGTATTATATATATATATATATATATATATATATATATATATCTATCATTTGAATGAATTGTTAATTGTGGCACCCGAGTCCACTACGGCGGCTCGACCAGCGCTAGGGTCACATGGTCGTCGACGGATAGTCCGTGATTTACGGAGCGTGAGTAACCCTGCGTCTCCCTGCGCGGAGAAATTCTGAATTGGTTTGTTCCCCTGCGCGGGAAATATGATTAAGTGGTTTTATAATAATTAAACCCTCCCTGCGTGGAGTGAATTTGTTGTAACCATTCAAGCTTTGTCGACGCTGTGCGGACACGCACATCCCCGCTCGCTTTCGTCTCCGGTCGGAGCTAGACTTTTCAGTCTAGTTAGGTGCGTGCTCCACTCACTTGCTCATTTAGTATATTTATCAATTGTTGTGCGACGAAGTGAGAGAGAGAGCCCGATCCATGCAACCTATCTCCTGAGTGCATCGCTGTGGACGGTGAAAGAGAGAGCTTGTATGACCCTACCCTTAAGCCCTAGAATAGTCACATTAGGACACCCTAATTGTTAGGAGGTAGTTTCACAACTACTTCACCTACGGGCAAGCAACTCTACCTAGCCGGTCCCTTCACAAATCGAATTGATCCTTTGCGTATTAGCCAACAAATAGGTCTACACCTTGCTAATCTTTGGTCCCAGGATTGCATCAATTAGGTCTGAGCTTGTGCATGCAACATTGGTCTAGGAATTCATCGGGCCGTCTAGAGCACGTTTCAACACTACAACCACCCATGGATCAGGATAGCGTGAATGCCATGTTAGCCCAGCTCGAGCAGAATCTTACGGCCCAATTTGAAGCATCCATAGGCCAATTGTTAGCGGAGCTAGATGATAGGATCCGAGCCTTAGAGGATCATGTGAGGAGAGAGGAAGGAAGGTTGAATGGTCGAGGAGATCCCGTCGCCAACCATAGAGAAGAGAGAGACCGAGCCCATCGGAATCAGGCTCCTCGAGGTAGAGAGCAAGATGATCATGCGCCTCTTGGAAGAGACCATGAAGATGAGGAGATAATCCTGAGGAACGTCAAGATAGACGCTCCCAGTTTTGAGGGGTCCCTAAATTCCGCCACATATCTTAATTGGGAGACCGGGATGAACCAATATTTTGATTGACATTACCGCATGACCCCTGCTACAAGGGTGAGGTTTGCCAAGATGAAGCTCCTAGGTCAAGCTAAGACCTACTAGTGCAATATTGAGAATCTCTTTGCAAGGAGACGAGAGGAGCGCATACACACATGGGAAGAAATGAAGGAGAAACTGGGGGAGAATTATCTGTCACTCTCCTACCATCAGCGTCTTTTAGACCAATGGCAGAAACTCACTCAAGATGGGAAGTCCATAAATGAATACATCGCCAAATTTGATGAATTCTTCCTTCGGAGTCATGTCGTGGAGGATGCCTCTGTCACTCTCTCACGATTTAGAGCTGGCTTACACGAGAGCATTCAGCGGGAGCTATTTTTGTGAGAGGTTAACACCCTCGAGCACGCCTATCAGGTTGCTCGAGACGTTGAGCGGTTTCAAAGGGTGGTCCCACTTCGGGTTTGCACCTACCGCCAACCTGAACCCCGAAACCCCATGATCCGCTACCCTGAGAGGTCTGGTCCCTCTACTTCATATGTCCCTACTGCTACCCCACTTCGGGCCACTACCCCTGCTGTTCCTTTCATAAGGAACCCCTTACCTGCACCTGCTACTGTGCCCAGGCTGGAGTACACTCCGCCAACCGATAGGAGGGATGACAAGGGAAAGGGAGCCATCCCTAGCACCTCCCAACCAGTCCCTACCTCGGGAGTTCGCTACTTTAGGTGCCATAACTTAAGACATGTTGCCACTAATTACCCCACCCGAGCCTTGGTCATCATGGACCCCAGCCTGTAGAGCGTCCACCTCAGGAAGAATAAGCCATTGAGAGGTATGAGGTTGATCCTAACCTCATTGCCCAGTTTGAGGAAATGGACGCGGGATTTGATGGAACGCATGTCGAGTACGTGCAGGTTGGAGATATTATCGAGAGCTCTAGCCAGGGAAGACTGGGTGTAATTTGCTGCATTTTAACACACCCCTAGGAGGACGAGTGGCATCGAACCTCCATCTTTCAAACTTACATCATGGTAAAATCTCAACCCTACAAGGTGATCTTTGACAACGGGAGTTGTATCAACGTAGGCTCTTCAGATTTTATCTCCTGTCTAGATCTACCAACGCACCCACATCCAAAGCCATACAACGTGGCATGGGTTGATGACACTTCTATCCCAGTCACCACTACATGCGTCATTCCCATTCAATTCTAATCCTACCAAGGACAGATCTTATGCGATGTAGTGCCTATGAAGGTCGGAAGTATCATCTTAGGACGACCATGGATCTATGATGTAGATGATGGGAATCGATGCCGAGCATTGACATTTTTATTTTGAGTTTGTGTCCTTTTAGTTTACTTTTATATCCTTGGGAAAGTATATGTGCAATTGTAAGGCTTTATAAGCCAATGTGTCATTCCCTTAGATTCTTTAGATTTTTGTTCAAATTATTAGTAGGTCCAGTAAGGGGGCCCTCACTCCTTCTTCATTGGTCCACATAAGCCATATGGGTCCATGTGGGACTGGTCAAAGTCCAAGATGTCATCTAGAAGATCAATTGGACACATGGGAGACAAGTGGTTGAAAATGTCAAAGGGAGGCCACCTACCTTACCCCTTGGTCAAGGGGGCGCCCCCTCCCCTTTAATGTTATTTAATGTGGTTCCAAACCACATGGGATAAAAACTTTTGAACTCCCCCTTATGTCCCTCCCAATTCTAGATCTAGGGTCATTTAGAGTCTATTTACATTTATTATAAATACTTGTATTTCCACATTTTGTTAGAATTAATGAAGTGGAATTTCAGAAAATTGCTTGGAGCCTCCAAGGAGGGTGAGCCCCTCTCCCTCTCTCTCCCTGGTTCATCTTCTTCCTCCAGCACTCCAGGGTGTGAAGCCCATTCTCCTTAGCCCCTCTGAGTTCCCCTCTGCTGCTGTCGCCGCCGTTCGTGCCGCTACATCGGAGTTCTGTCTCTATCAGGACAGAACCTCACCTCCGGATTTTTATCTTTTCTTCTTGTTATCTGATCGAGCCCTAATTTTGAGTGTTTGTTCTGTCCATCTCCCTTAACCTCCAGTTCAAATTTCGTGTCATTTGGAAGTCAGTAGATATTTTTCCCATATTTTTGTTTGTCCTCTCAGTAATATGCCCTTTTACAGATCTACGGGACAGAGTCACCTTGTCGCATTTCCCCCACCCCCTTAAAAATTTTCAAAAACTCCCAAAAAATTACTCAGTGTTCCACACATATATCCGCTTCCACCATAATTTTCGTGGAGTCTATAAAATTCATTTGACCCTCAGTCAAAGGTCAGTTTCAGACAGATCCCTTGCTACCATGTGTGTCTGTCAGTTCGAGTCAGAAACAAAAATAGTGTTACAGTCATATTCATTTTCAATCCGTTCAATGGATGGAGCTGTAAAAATTATATGTTGTAGATCTATGAGTGCTCTTTCCAACGGTATCAACCACGTCCCGATCGGCCTTCGGATCTGAGCGTCATAATTCTTGCAGCCGAGACTTGCAGAGCTGTTCCTTGTGTAGGTCTGAAATTATAGTCCAGAAGATATTAAGAAATAAATATCAAAATTCAATTTCAGGAGCCGCCACTTTAGGGAGTCGTTCAGGGACGTCCTGCCATCGTCCCAGCCAAGCGGCGCCTCCAGAAGATCTTAGGAAGGCGACGTTCCTTTGGAAACCGTTGCTTGCTGTCCAGTGAGTCAGCAACCGAGTTGGCGCAGCACCAAGTTGGAATAGTGCCGAGTCGGACCAGCAGGCCGAGTTCGTGCCGTACGCACCTCCAAATTACTGCCCATCAACCCAGGGTCGGTCCTCCCGGGCCCCACTTGTAGCCCTTTACCTCCCTGCGTGGAGTGGGCAATAAAATTCACTGTTGTAATTAACTTTTACTGTTGTTACCGAGAGTTACCGTACTTGACCGGGAACGTCTTCCCCACGCCCGGAGCGTGGAGGTACACTCGCTACCCTCCTCGTAGACATTGCTTTACTCGTATATTTTGTATATGCCGCTGCATGAGTGATAGATTATCTAACTTGTTATCATTTCATCACCTGCGAGAGCGAGAGTGAGTGACCGTCCCGTGACTCAATCTGAGTTAACGTGGAAAGGCCGATACCCGAGACTCACTGCCGGTTTCTCAACCGTGCACGGTCCCACGCATCCCTCGCTAAGGGACGATCGCGAGCTAGAGTCCCAGGTCGCGTGTCCGTCCCGCATCAATTTGGTATCAGAGCGCCAGTTGAGTCTAGGGTAGTCATTTACAAAACAAAAAAAAAACTGTCATTTAAGTCTAAGAGAGTCTAAGTCGGTCTAAGTTTGCATCCGCATACCATTGTTCGGTATATAAAAAGATGTTGTCCGAACGTTAGGCTACGCCTATCGGGAAGGCCGCACACTTGCGCGAGTGATCTTCGGATCGATTAGCTCCGCCACGTACCGAGTCTTGATTGTGTCTAGGTTGCTAGTCGAGTCTGCATTCCAACCTTGCATAGTCGGTCTAGTGTCTTGTCACCAACTGTTGGCATGTCCATTCACTAGTATCCCCGTGTCCCATGGATGACCAAGGGGCCGCATCTTCTGCATGGTGGCAAAACTATCTAAAATGGAAGGACCACCCGGACCACCCTAAAAGGCCCATAGCTCGGGACTTCCATGGCTCCGAAAACCCGAGTGACCACTTAGAGTGGGAAGCCGTTATGGACGACTACTTTGAGTGTTACCTTATGTCCGGTCCCGCGCAAGTCGACTTTGCCAAAAGGTGATTTTTCTATGAAGCCGCCGAAACATGGAGGGACATCAAGTACTTCCGGGAAGATAGGAGCCTAAGGCCCATTGAGTCATGGTGGGATATGAAGAGAGCGCTTAGGAGGGTCTACCTTCCCCGCCCACCTACCTCCAACCACGGGGGTCATGCCACTAGCCAACCCCACCAACTCACCCACAATCAAGTGGGCCACACTTCCAACCAACCCCGCCCCTTCACCTCCATCCAAGTCCACCAAAGCAACCCCAATCAAGTGACCCTCCCTGTCGCCTCCAACCAACCACCCCTTGGCACCTCCGTCCAATCCCACCCAATCGCCTCCAACCAAGTGGAAGCCCCACTTATAGTCGAGTCTAGGCCCGCATCCGGGCCGAGAGATGAGGAGCGGGTCCACCCCGAGGCCCCTACTCCAACCCGTACCTTAGATGAAATCAAGAAAATACTTTTGGATTGGTTGGAAAGGATAGAAAGGACACATGCTCCTTCACTATCCGTGAGTGCTCCATTGCCACTTTCCACTTCCGAACTTTATTCGGAACCATCTTATTTGGAGCCAGCTCACCCCGAGCCACCCGTGTTTCTAACGGGTACGCTATATGTAGTCGAGCCGCTTCTTAGTTGGCTCAAGGATGGCTTGGTCTTACCTCCTTACCCATCTATGGACCCCACCTTACCTCTAGTGTCCGTCAACTCCTACCACACGACATTCCGGTCTAGTCACCATGTTGATACATTGGGTGACCTTATTCTTGGTTTAGGTTGTCAATGGAAGTTGACGCACTTATTGGCCCTAGGCTTCGACCAACCCACTAGTCGTAGCTTCACTCATCCGGCCATAGGGTCCATTACCTCCGTGTGCACCGTGGGTTGTGTCACCACGGAGATTCTACTATTCCTCCCGATGACGGCCGAGTCCGACTTCGTTCCCTTTTGCCCAAGGGAGGAATCCTATTTTCTAGACATGGCCGTCGTCCCACCAACCACAATGTATGACGGTGATTATGAATTCTTAAATTGGGACCGAGTCATGGGGGAACCCACTTCATGGGGTCATACCTTCTTTGACCCTTTGACCCCTTCACTAGTGAACCTCCCGAGCCATCATATTCACTCCACTTCTTCCAAGGAGTTCACTATCCCACCCCTACCCCTCGGTCTAGTTGGCAAGCCATACCTACGTCAAGGGGTAATGATGAGGGTAGTTTTGGATCTCCTAGCCCTTCCCCATCCAAATCCCATAGGTCGCCAATGCATGAGTGGTACATCTTAGGGTGTCTAAGAGTCGTCCATTCCGTCAATCATCGAGTACATCTAGTGTATGCATGGCACATATTCGGGTGTCCTGGTCCACCTTTGCATATGCATGAGTCGGACTAACTTTAGGTGTGTCTAGGGTCGTGTGTCAGTCTTTGTTTCGTACCGTTTGTCTGTCGAGTGCATGTGCATACGTCGAGTCGAGTCGAGTCGGTTTTGTACGCTCGCGTTGTTAGTCCCTTTCGAGTATGAGACTTGTCGGACTATTGGGATCGGTTCTACTCCACATATCGGATCTAGTCACATAAGGGACCCGCGGTGATTCCTAGTAAGTCTTTGAGCCGCCTCCCTCATTTGAGAGTGACCCCACCCCGGAGTGTCCACCTCTAGCCTCATTCCCATGGCAGCGTGTGCATATCGAATCTATACGGGATGAGCAGATGTCGATTACTTGGAGTGGAGCGTACTCCGTGCTTCATGGTACGATGACGGATCCGCCTGAGCTACTCGAGCAGCCGCACCCCTTACTCGACATGGTCGAGTTCTTCCCACCCGGGGAGAGTTGATGGGAATCGATGCCGAGCATTGACATTTTTATTTTATATTTATGTCCTTTTAGTTTGCTTTTATATCCTTAGAAAAGTATATGTGCAATTGTAAGGCTTTATAAGCCAATGTGTCATTCCCTTGAATTCTTTGGGTTTTTGTGCAAATTATCAGTAGGTCTAGTAAGGAGGCCCTCACTCCTTCCCCATTGGTCCACATAAGCCATATGGGTCCATGAGAGGTTGGTCAAAGTCCTAGGTGACATCTAGAAGGTCAATTGGATACATGGGAGACAAGTGGTTGAAAATGTCAAAGAGAGACCACCTACCTTACCCCTTGGTCAAGGGGGCGCCCCCTCCCCTTTAATGTTATTTAATGTGGTTCCAAACCACATGGGATAAAAAATTTTGAACTCCCCCTTACGCCCCTCCCAATTCTAGATCTAGGGTCATTTAGAGTCTTTTTACATTTATTATAAATACTTGTATTTCCACATTTTGTTAGAATTAATGAAGTGAAATTTCAGAAAATTGCTTGGAGCCTCCATAGAGGGTGCGCCCCTCTCACTATCTCTCCCTGGTTCATCTTCTTCCTCTAGCCCTCCAGGGTGTGAAGCCCATTCTCCTTAGCCCCTCTGCTGCCGCCGCCGCCGTTCGTGCCGCCGTCGCGCCGCCACCGCCGCTACATCGGAGTTCTGTCTCCATCAGGACAGAACCTCACCTCCGGATTTTTATCTTTTCTTCTTGTTATCTGATCGAGCCCTAATTTTGAGAGTTTGTTCATTCCATCTCCCTTAACCTGCAGTTCAAATTTCGTGTCATTTGGAAGTCAGTAGATATTTTTCCCATATTTTTGTTTGTCCTCTCAGTAATATATCCTTTTACAGATCTACGGGACAGAGACACCTTGTTCTATTTTCCCCACCCCCATACAAATTTTCAGAAAATCCCAAGACATTACTCAGTGTTCCACACATATATCCCCTTCCACCATAATTTTCGTGGAGTCTAGAAAATTCATTTGACCCTCCGTCAAAGGTTAGTTTCAGGCAGATCCCTTGCTGCCCTGTGTGTCTGTCAGTCCGAGTCAGAAATAAAAAAAGTATTACAGTCATATTAATTTTCAATCAGATCGGTGGATGGAGCTGTCAAAATTATATGTTGTAGATCTATGAGTGCTCTTTCCAACGGTACCAGCCACGCCTCGATCGGCCTCCGGATCTGAGCGTCATAATTCTTGCAGCCGAGACGTGTAGATCTGTTCCCTGTGCAGGTCCGAAATTACAGTGCAAAAGATATTCAGAAATAAATATCAAAAATCAATTTCAGGAGCCGCCACTTTAGGGATTCGTTCAGGGACGTCCTGTCATCGTCCCTGCCAAGCGGTCCTCCAGAAGATCTTAGGAAGGCGACGTTCCTTTGGAAACCGTTGCTTACTATCCAGTGAGTCAGCAACCGAGTTGGCACAGCACCGAGTTGGAATAGTGTCGAGTCGGACCAGCAGGCCGAGTTCGTGCCGTACGCACCTCCATATTGCTACCCATCAACCCAGAGTCGGTCCTCCCGGGCTCCACTTATAGCCCTTTACCTCCCTGCGTGGAGTGGGCAATAAAATTCACTATTGTAATTAACTTTTACTGTTGTTACAGGGAGTTACCGTACTTGGCCGGGAACGTCTTCCCCACGCTCGGAGCGTGGAGGTACACTCGCTACCCTCCTCGTAGACATTGCTTTACTCGTATATTTTGTATATGCCGCTGCATGAGTGATAAATTATCTAGCTTGTTATCATTTCATCACCGCTGCGAGAGCGAGAGTGAGTGACCGTCCCGTGACTCAATCCGAGTTAACGTGGAAAGGCCGATACCCGAGACTCACTGCCGGTTTCTCAACCGTGCACAGTCCCACGCATCCCTCGCTAAGGGACGATCGCGAGCTAGAGTCCCAGGTCGCGTGTCCGTCCCGCATCAGTAGACCCTACTACGTTTGGTCAATCCCATCAGTGTTCCTTCTCCCACAACGGGAAGAAGATTCAATTATACTCGACACCCCCAAGGGTGACCCCGAGAAGGAGCTCCACCACCCCCACTAGAACCCCCAAGGTTCAGGAGAACCCCCAAAGTCCCACTAATGGGAAACCTCCCATTCCCTCTTCTCCTGCACGTATCACACCTATTCCTAAGGCCCCTAAGGTTGGTCATGACCTAGTTAGGCGTCTTAGCTTCATAGATGTCCGTGAGCTGAATAGAGAGGTTGCATAGGGTGCCCCTATTTTGGCTATTGTTATTACCATCGAACCCGAGGAGCCCCAAGTCTCAGTCCCAACTGAAGTCCAAATAATCCTGCAGGACTTCCAAGATGTCTTCCTTGAGGACTTACCCTCTAGACTCTCTCCCATGCGTGATGTACAATACGCCATTGACTTTGTCCCCAGGTCCACCCTACCCAACCTTCCTCATTTAGACTGAACCCCAAGGAGCATGCTGAGCTCCAAAGAATTATTGAGGAGCTTATTCAAAAGGGTTTCCTCAAGGTGAGCAAGAGTCCCTGTGCTGTTCTGCCTTGCTCACACCGAAGAAAGACAACACCTGGCAGATGTGTGTTAACAGCTGCGCCATCAACAAAATCATTGTCAAGTATAGGTTTCCAATTCTCCGTCTCGATGATATACTTGACATGATGAGTGGAGCCACCATCTTCTTAAAAATTGACTTGAAAGTGGCTACTACCAAGTCTGGATCCGACCAGGGGATGAATAGAAGACAGCCTTCAAAACAAAAGAAAGTCTGTATGAGTGGCTCGTCATGCCATTTGGGCTATCCAATGCCCCCAGCATATTCATGTGGCTCATGACTAAAATCTTCCGTCCACTCATTGGTCGCTTTGTTGTCGTCTACTTTGACGATATTTTATCTATAGCCACAACCCTCAGACCACGTCCAGCATTTGAGGGAAGTCTGCGAGACTTTGAGGGAAGAAACCCTGTATGCCAACCTAAAGAAATGTGAGTTCATGATAGACCGAGTCACTGTCCTCGGATTTGTGGTCTCTAGTCAAGGAGTGTCTGTGGACCAATCTAAGGTCCAAGCCTTAGTAGACTGGCTGGAATCTCAGAATGTCCTTGACGTTCGCAGTTTCTATGGGCTAGCCACTTTCTACAGACGCTTCATTAAAAGTTTTAGCACCATTATGGCACCCATTACAGATTGCATCTGTAAGGAAAATTTTGAGTGGACTAAAGTCACCTCTCAGGCTTTTATTGTCATAAAGGAGCTAATGACCAAAGCCCCTATCCTCCGCCTACCAGATTTTTTCAAAGTCTTTGAGATATATCCTGTGATGCATCTAGCATAGGTATAGGAGGAGTGCTTAGTCAGGAAAGCCACTCTATGGCTTATTTTAATGAGAAGCTTTCTGATGCAAAGCTTCGATACTCTACCTCCGATAAGGAGTTTTATGCCGTAGTCCAAGCTCTCAAACACTGGAGACATTATCTCTTACCTCAAGAGTTTGTCTTATACTCGGATCACGAGGCCTTGAAATTCCTTAACTCTCAGAAAGGCCTAAACCCTAGGCACAGTCGATGGGTAGAATTCCTCCAGTCCTTCACATTTATCCTAAAACATAAGACTGGAAGTGAGAATAAGGTGGTCGACGCCTTAAGTCAAAGGGTCTCCCTTCTTTCCACTGTTCGGGTAGAGGTCACCGGATTTGACCGTATGAAGGCACTGTATGGAGAGTGTCTAGATTTTGACCCTGCCTACTCTGTCCTGTCTGTTGGATCCTCAACAGCATTTGCTGACTATCTACTCCAAGATGATTTTCTCTTTCGAGGATAGCAACTTTGTGTCCCGAAGACTTCTGTACGGGACTTTCTGATCTAAGAAATACATGCTGGAGGTCTTGCTGGTCAATTTGGGAGAAACAAGACCATCCATTATGTTGAGGAGCATTTTTATTGACCTGGCTTGAAGAAAGATGTGTCCAAGATTGTGGCCCAGTGTTGGACATATACAATGGCCAAACAGGTCAAACAAAATACTGGTCTCTACACTTCTCTTCCCATTCCTGATAGACCTCGGGTTGATGTGAGTATGGATTTCATCCTTAGTTTACCTCGTACTGCTCACAAGCATGACTCCATCTTTGTTATAGTTGATCGATTCTCTAAGATGACCTATTTCATTACATGTTCTAAAACATCCGATGCATCTAGAGTAGCTTACCTTTTCTTTGATGAAGTCGTACGTCTGCATGGACTCTCTCATATCATAGTGTCTGATCGAGATGTGCGGTTCACTAGTTATTTTTGGAAGACACTTTGACACCTAGTTGGCACAAAGCTCAAATTCTCCACTGCCTATCACTCATAAACTGATGGGCAAATAGAGGTCGTCAATAGGGGTTTAGGGAACCTTTTGAGGTGTCTTGTAAGGTATCATTCTATTAATTGGGATCTTCTCTTGCCCAAAGTAGAATTTGGATATAATAGCTCTGTCAATCGATCCATAGATATGAGTCTATTTGAGGTTGTGCATGGATACAAACCTAGGAAACCTGTGGATCTCATTCCCCTTCCCCTCGAGTCTAGAACTTTCAAATCAGCTGAAGAGTTCACACAGCATGTCAAAAGTCTACATGAGTCAATTAGCAAGCAAATAAGCCTCAATAATGAGACCTACAAATGTTTGGCTGATTCGCATAGGCGTCACCACGAGTTTTAAGAAGGTGACTTAGTTATGGTACTGGTTCGACCCGAACAACTCCCCTCGGGAGCCGTTAAAAAATTACAAGCCCGTAGTGATGGTCCCTTCCAAATCCTATGGAAGATTGGCTCCAATGCATATGTTGTAGACTTACCTATCGAATATGGGATTAGCTCTACATTTAATGTGACAGATCTAGTAGCATACAAGGAACCCACAGTAATTCCTAGTGACCCTTTCGAGCCTTCTCCTCCCACTGAGAGTGAACCCACCCCTGTGCGTCCACCAGCCTCTAGAGCACTGCGCGAGTAAATTGAGAGGATACTGGATGAGCAGGTGACAGCTACACGGAGTCGTGTTTACCAGTACTACCTTATCTGCTGGCCGGACCACCCACCTTCTGATGATTCCTGGATCAACGGGGAAGATCTCCAACGCCTCGATCCAGAGCTGCTGGAGCACTACCAGAGCGTTGCCCCCCCGGGAGGGTTGGTGGGGACACCGGACTAGTCACACAGAGTCGACGCTGTACCGTCCCGACACCACCGAGCTTGTGGCTAGGAGACACGGTGTCACGAGGCTCATTTCTATTTTTCTATGTATTTTATTTCAGCCCATTTGATTGTATTATGTGTATTGGGCTATATGTGGGATTTAGGGTCTTATGGTTGTATTGGGCCTTTTACTATCTAGCTTATTAGGCCTTTTGTCTTTTAGGCCTATTAGTCCATTAGTCCCTTAGTGGGCTATTGTCTTATTAGGCCAATAGTCAAAGGATATGGAGGTCATTAGTTAAATTGTCTAGGGATATTTGTGTCCAGGTATATTTTGACAAAACCTTATAAAAGGGAGACTAGTTGTATCATTTTTGTTCAATGAAAAATCATGAATGAATGAGAGTTTTCTCTTGTTGCTTCCCTTCTCTCCGAACTCCCCTTGAGATTCGAGTGATTGTCCGGCGAGAGACCGTCCGGTGAGAGATCGTCCGGCGAGAGGACAAGCTGCGTGAGACAGTATCTATCCCCTTCCCGTGCTACCCACCGTCCCGTTCGTGTTGTCGGAGTGCCGACGATCGCTTCCACACCGCTACCCGCGTCATTTTTCGTAAACAATTTTTTTATGTTTGGAATGTCAGAAATTGTTGGAAAATTTACATGTATAACCTTAGAATCTTTTAAAATTATATCTATACCCCTACTTTTATAGTATTTACTCCAATACTCTGAAATCTCTTAACCTGAATTACCCTACCCTTGAGGTTATCTCCCGTGTTAAAGTTGGTAACTCGGTCATATAAGATTACTATATTGCCCTAAATTTTCTTACATATAGAGAGAGATAGAGGACCCCTGGTCTGTCTCCACCATCCAGTCTGTGGCCATCAACCCTGAAGAATCCGAGGGCTACGCCACCAACATGATCAGCTAGAGCTATGAGACTACCTTCCATGGCTTTCCGGTGAGGGTGAGTGAGGAGGCGGCCACACTACTCGAGGAGTGGAAGGGGATGGTAGCGGTGTTCCCGGAGCAGATCCACCATCTTCTCAAGACGAAGAGCCCCGAGGACTTTGCCAGGTGGCATTGCAACCAGAAGATAGGCGTCATGGACTTCGTGGGGGTTCTCTTCTCTGACGTTCTCCTTATACTCCATTGTCCCTAGCACCTCCATCAAAGACAGCTACTTCACACTCCTCCTTGTGGGGAACTTCGATGGGGAGCCCAACTTCATGTCAGCGAATTCGCTCTCTCTGGACTTCCTAAAGAACACATAGGAGATCACCTCCTAGTTCTTCGGCATCACCAGTGGCACCACCCTAATCTCTTTGACGAAATCCTCATCCGAGTTCTTCAAGGGGAGAGAGAGAGAGAGAGAGAGAGAGAGAGAGAGAGAGAGAGAGAGAGAGAGAGAGAGAGAGAGAGAGAGAGAGAGAGAGAGAGAGAGAGAGAGAGAGAGAGAGAGAGACCCCGGAGGGGGTGGTGGCAGTTGGGCCAGAAGGGGGAGTCGTCCGATGGGTCCAACAGATCGAGAGGGAGAGGAGGATCTTGTGGGATGGGGAGATCGAGAGGTGGGAGGGGGAGATCGGGAGGGAGAGGCAGGGTCTATATGGAGGGGGAGAATGGTCCGGTGGTAGGGGGAGATCGGTCTAGCGAGTCTGGTGGAGCCAATTCCATAAACGTAAAGATATAAGAGTAATTTTAAAAGATTTAGAAGGTATAAAGGTATTTTTTCCTAAATTGTTAATTAGTCTCAGGATAGATTCGCCCACACGACACTCACATTTAATGATTTTCATTTTCAGCCTAAAACTACTGTTATATCTGAAATCTAAAATATTGAAAGTGATGGATTATTATTTTTGTTAGTATTAAATCTGATAATTTTGAAATAGATGCTTTATGGTATTTTACATGAAATGAAATTGACTTTCAATTCTCAATGGATATACACGTATTAAAATTAGAATCTAATCTTCTTGCATGATCATGTGTACAGATATATCGCTCAAGGGATTACTTTCTACTAGAGTTGTTATGCAAAAAATTCTCCTTAAACAGTGGCTAATTTTATTTCATAATCGGAGTAGGTAAAGGGAAGAGATGTTATTCAAATCCATCATGTAGTGTAAAATTTCTTTGAGAGTTAAGGTATCATAGAGTCGACCAAACTGTTGATTGATTTCTGTGCAAAGTTTTTCTTAGGGTAACAGGTGAGCCAGATAGATGTCTACACTAACATCAAAGATTTTCTGTATTCTATTTTCTGTAAATAAAAATGTATGGAAGGTCGTGCCCTATTTAGTTGAAAATTTATTTTTACTGTTAATTATTTTAAAGTGTTAAATATTTATGTAATAATTGATATAAGAGGATCAATGACACTTGGGGGGCAGCAGCTGGAGGAGTGAATTGTGTGTGAAGGAGAGAGGAGGGGAAGTCATGAAAGTCCCGAAGTTAGAACTTGGAACAACAACAATTTTAACACAAAGATTTTTTAAAAAATACCCTCCTTATAAGTTTACTTTTTTTCATATTATTTTTAATAACCTCACTACATCATAATATACAAAAATACCCTTGTCGTCGTCAATTGTTAGTGTTATATTAAAATTTCTTATTTAATCATAGTTAGTTTTTAACCAAATATAAGAAACATCAAAATATCTCTAATCATTCTTTTTTTTTTAAGTAAATAACCTTGAGAAGATATTCATGAGAGCGCACGTCACTTCGGCGAAATGGCATAGACCCGCTCCATCGGGCCAATCCCAAGATTTTATTGATAAGCAAGGGAAGTAATAACATAATACATCCAGAAGGCAAAAAAATGAGGGCTACAGTCGAAGAGAGGGACACTCAGGTTTCTCCGATCTGAGAGCCCCCTTTACATCATGGGGAAGCTCAGCCCTAGTTTACATGCAAAGGGGAGGTCGCCAGAGCCCCTCAACACGCCCCCTCCCACCCGCTGTCCTTAGGTTCCGCTTAAAAGCGCCATAAACATGAGGCTTGAGCATTGGAGCTGGGGGCTTCAACCAGCGAACAATCATGGGGGAGGATACCTTCAGCTTCAAATCAGATACATGCAAATGCCGAGGAGATAGATCACTAGCGCGCACTGGAAAGGAGAGGCAGATCAAGCGTAGGTGAGTAGTTACATGTTGGATAAAACCCATGGCGCCTAATATCTCATGGGTAATTGTTTCGCAGAGAAACCCATAATGGATGTAGTTGAGTGCAGCAAGTAGGAGAAGATTTATGAACTATAAAACTGTAAGAGATATTAACTAGCTGAGACCTAAAGAATGCTCATATCTCTGGATGAATTTCAACTGAAGTAGCATCCCCATTAGAAAAAAAACTAGAGTGTCATCATCAAATAGAAGATGGGTGACCTGAGGGCACCTTCTTGGGACCTTAAACGAACCAATTTAGTTAGAAACATAGCCTTTAAGCCTCTAAAACCTCCTCTGCAATAGTACACAAAGATGGCACCAGTGGGTCACCTTGCCTTAATCCTCTTGAAGATTTGAAGTAACCACAAAGCTCACCATTGAACAAGATAGAAAACCCGTAATTGAAAAGTAGTGGCTTAATGTGGGAGATGAAGGAGATTGAGAAGCCAAATCTCTTGAGAACAGCAAACAAGGAGTCCCACTCAAGTTGATCATACGCATCAGCCATGTGTAGCTTGAAGCCTTGAACATGACATTTCTGCCCCAAATGTTTCTACCCAGTTCCTGGCACAACTCCTGAGCAAGACAAACATTCTTACTAATGTAACAGCCCTTCACAAACGTGCCTTGCTCTTGAGAAATAATGAGTGGTAGAATCTTTGAAAGTCTATCATTGATAATACGAGATGTTATTTTGTAAGAAAAATTACAAAGATTGATAGGCTAAAAATCTGAACACTACACAGGGGCTTCCACTTAACGTACTAGCGCAACAATGGAGGACACGAGTGCTTGTGGAAGCAGAAGACCACAAAAGAAAGCCCGCACAGCTGCACAGACATATCATCGGAGATGAAAGGCCAACAAGTCTGAAAAAAATGACCCATAAAGTCATCTGGGTCCGGCGCACTATCTGGAGACATGGAGAAAACAACATATTTGATTTCATCAACTGAAGGAATAGCACAAAGCACTGAATTATGGGACTCTTGAACCAGCAGCGGAATATAATCTGATGGAGAGTCATCAATGACATGATGTTCAGAAGTGAAAGCACATTGGTAATAGTCAATCATCATGTTCTTAAGAGCCATTTCATCATCAATAAACACTCCATACTCATCTTGAAGTTTAACAATAAAAGCTCGCCACCTATTAGATATATATTACACATGAATAGAAAATATTCATGTTTCTGCCACCTTCCTTTAACCATTTAATTCTTGGCTTTTGTCGCCAAGAAATCTCTTCCTCCATGTGGAGATTAAAAAGAGCAGATTTGGCCGAATCAAATAGAGTGAGGTTCACCTGGGAAAGGTCCGCATCATAAGTACCCTATGCGTGCTGAAAGCAATCTGCAGTACCTTGAATCAATTAGAGTAAGGTTCACTTAGGAGGGGTCCACATCATAAGTACCCTGTGCATGTGCAGCCTGAAAGAAATCTTTAGCAACTTGAATTTGATATAGGACGAATCTCTGTGGCCAGCAAATTGAACTCCGCAGTAGAGATGACAACGAAGACAGGCGTGTGAGGTTCGACCGTTCACAACGGAGGATGGCACGTGAGGGTCGTAGATAGTGCTGGCTGATGAGGAGTGAGCCGCCACCCGGTTGGCAGGGTAGTAGGGCGACAAGGCGGTGGGCCACTCCTGATAGATGGGAAGAAGATGTTGCGGCTATCCGTGACAAAAGGGAATGGAACGGATGCGTGTATTTGAGTTGAGTGGGTGGTAAGGTGAATAAAATATAAGGGAAAGATGTGTGAGGGCAGAACGTTGGTGATTATGGACTGGGATTGGCATTAAATGTTACTCGATTGAAGTGAAGTAAATGAAAGAGAATGGGCCGTGAGAGATGAAAAAGATGGGGATTTTAAGTCTCGAAGGAGTGTGCTTCCAAGTGAGACTTGTGATTGTTCTCTTAGGTGATTGATTTAGGAGGAAAATTGAAGAGAACATTTAATGCTCAGGGGAGAAACCAGGGAGATGAGAGAGGACGTACAGGGGCTGGGGAAGTAACTTAGGGAAATGAAGTCAC
The DNA here is from genome assembly GCA_022559845.1 of Amorphophallus konjac. Classification (NCBI taxonomy): domain Eukaryota; kingdom Viridiplantae; phylum Streptophyta; class Magnoliopsida; order Alismatales; family Araceae; genus Amorphophallus; species Amorphophallus konjac. Next base: position 302,809,208 of record CM040122.1, on the reverse strand, counting down.
ATAAAGGTTTAGTGTTGGGACAGTGATGGTGGTACGGTGGAGATGAGAGGGGGGGAGAGGAACAGTGCAGGTGAAACAATAGAGGAAAGGAAAGAAAGGGGAAAAAAGGTTAAATGAAAAAGTGAAGGTGTGGATTTGCTACGACGGAAACGAAGACGTGGTAGATGTTGGATAAGAGGAAGAAAAGAAGAGAACGAGGTTTGACCTCACGTCAGAGAGAAGAAGGAGAGGGATTTTGGCGTCTCGCTAGAGAAAAATGAGAGGGGGTTAGACATCTTATCAGAAGAAGAAATCACAGTCGTGCTGCAAATTTTTGACTTAATAATTACTTAACCCTAGCTACTTAGGGGTGCTGTAAATTTTTAACCTAATCATTACTTAACCTTAACTACTTAGGGTTAGTTGATCTTATTTATGGAGAAACATAATTACAAATAGACCCAAACTCCCTTTTACTTTGACACTGATAATATCTCGACTATTAAAATAAATAAAAATACATAACTAAATAAACTCTAAACTAAAAATAGCCCATAAGTTAACTATGAAAATAAAAGAAAATAATAAAATAATCTTCATGTTAAATACTTTCGATACTTTTACATAAATTAAAATTATTCTCCATAAATTTTATAACTCGCTCCGCATTAGAATTTGAAAAAGATATTTCCAAAGACATCCTTGTTCCATTGTTTGAGCACGACTTTTGTAGCCTTCAACTTAAATGCTCGAGTATAAAGAGGGTTAAATGCAATAGGACTCGCGAGCCATGCAAAGGAGACTCTGCCAGCATAAAGTATGAGTGAGAAAACCACATTTTCTAGAAATAAAAGCAAGACGGTTTAGGCTGCATAATAGAGAAGTCTCGAAGAGGGCAATGATCCGAACAGAATCGTCATAGATACTCCGCCCTTGAATCAGTGAATTTTACAGATCAAAAAGAATTAATAAAACATATGTCCGGAAGTGCCCCTGCACCGTCATAAATGCGGCCATTAAACCATGTGAACAACCCACTTGAAAATCCCACATCTACCCTGTTTGTTTGAGAGATAAATCGAGATAAATTAATATATTTCATTGAAAGTTAGTCTATTCTTTTTAGTTGCTCGTATAAAATATTCTATAGGATATGCTCTTATCCTGATTTATATCAGGATAATTTGTTCTACCAAAAAGATAGAATAAGGAGGGTTAAACTTTTTCACAATTCTCAAGGATATTCCGAGTTACCTTATCTCTCAATCAAAATATTTTGATATATTTTATAGAATATCTTACCTGTGGTTTAATTTATCCACTTAACCTATTATGTAGAGGTAACCCCTAATCATTCATCAACTCTCTCTCTCTCTCTCCTCGTATATTTCTCTCTTTATCTCTCCTTCTCTCTCTCTCTCTGACACAATATGCCGATGGGAATAACACTTTTGTAGAAGCATATTCCCATCTAAAAAAATAATTCTGCGGATGAAAATAGAATATTATTTGAATCTTCGACCCAAGTTAACTACAAAGGTATTTTTTGACATTATATTGATACGATAAGGTTCTTAAAAATAATGAGAAACTAAGAGACGTAATTTTGTAAAAAAACTTATAAGGTGAGTTTATTTGCAAAAAGACCCCTAGATTTTATTATAACTGTACGGTTGTGATCAAAATTAATTGACTGTAACTAAATATCTACTAAGAATATCAATTTGTTGCTGATGTCAATATTGGATATAATAGCCAAACACTTAATTCGTAGGAAGCCTTACGTCTCTTCCATATTTAATCAAATAAACAAATTTAGAAAACTAAATTCTTATTCAATTCAAATATTCTTTATTATTTTTATCCAGCCTTCATAATTAAGAGCTTAATGATATGACAGGTACGTACTGATCAAGTTTCATGTTTGGTCACACAATGTTTGATTAGAAGTTAAGAAAAACGCGGATGAGTTATAAATACTAGTAGTTGATGATAAAGAGACGTATATACAGTGCATTGGCTCTCAAGACTCATATGTAATTAAACACATTTATTTTATAACAATTGATAGAATCTGCAAGAGTACATCTGCAAAAGGTCCTTTACTGTTTCATCATTTACCAGTCCCATGATCACAACGTTAATTGTCAAAAATTAATTCCATACTACTCTCATCCCGTTAATTAGACGGGAGTAAGTTTGTTTCAACCAAATCCCCGATACCCTTAATTAGACGGTTGGTTATCAAGTCCTGAAAGCCCCAACCGCTTGAATAAGCTAAGTCATCTATAATGTTGAAATATCTTAGCGTCAGTAGCGAAGCACCTCTCAGCGAGGGGACGTGAATAGGAGTGTCAATAAAAAATACAATCTAAAATATAAATTACCTCAATCAAACTAACACTGCTACAGAGTGGGTTACTACTTACTGTTAAAATCGTCGGCGGTTCTTAAATAGCCGACTGTTTACCGTCGGCTAAAGTATAGACGACGGTCTAATCGTCGTCTTTTTACCGTCGGCTAATATAGCGTCGGTTATTCTTTAGACGATGATTTTTAAACAGTCGTCGTATAAAAATCGCTGGCCATTCTTTTTTATTCTTTTCTCAAAAATATCATTCTCGACGATTTGAAAACCGTCGGCCATTATTCTAAACTATTTTTTTACTATTATTTTCTAAAATCGACATATTGATATTTGTCACCTACAACATATATATTCACATGTTTCATGAATCCCTGCAACATACACATTTACATATTTATTTTTATAAACAAAATCCACGATCATATTCAACATTCATTTAAGGCCACCTTTGCCACTATTTTGTAAATTCAATATTGATCTTTGCAAGATACACATCCATATGTTATATTAAAAGAAATCGACATATACATTTAAATATTTTATTGAAATCACATTCTACACAAAATACACATCCACATCTACGTACTATGCCAAAATGCCACTTTTGTGAACATTTACTTAAAGTATAAGATTCAAATTATAATCCACATAACTTAAATACATATCTCCATATAAAATTCAAAGTCTAATCCAACATGTCCAAAGACAATTACACTATTTTTTTTGTAGTTTAACACTAAAAGATATTAGCTATAAGCTTTAGTTGATGCCATTGTGAGGATTATGTTGCATCTCTATCAACATGGATGTTGGACATTCCATCGTGACACCTTGAATCTCCAACCTATAAAAAATAAAAAATAAAATAAAGTTTAATTTATAATAAAACAGAAGAGTATTTCACATTATTCTCTTGGAACTGTAACAAAATTAAGAAACTTCTAATACAAAAATTGAAACTAGTATTTCAAAGTATCTTTATTTGGAGTTGCTATAATTTTTTTGTAGTTAACTAATAATTATGAGATAATAAATTACAACAAGATAATGAGAAACTAGGACAAGTTGGAAAAATCGTATAATCATAAACTCTAACATAACATAAATAGACTCACCGAACTATTAGAAAAATACATGGATAGTATAGCTTCTATGCGTTCCATCCTTACTTGCATCTCCCTCTCTCTAGTTTGCATAATCTCCTCTCTCTCCCTCTCTTTAGCTTGCATAGCCTCCTCTCTCTCCTTCTCTCTAACTTGTAGAGCTTCTATTTCAACCTTTGCATTTTGTAACTCGACGGTAAGTTGTTGTTTGATATTGTCATTGGAGGCTTGGTTTCTAATATCACACCAACGTGACATTCTAGACCATCCTAACCTGCAACCTCTCTCATATCCTCTATGATGTCCATTACAAACGACATCTAGTACAGGAGATAGCACTACTGGCTCTGAACTAGACATGAGATCTTTCTCTTGACATACCTCTATAACTTTCTCCTACAATACAAGTAAAATTATAAATATAAGTAAAATGAACACATATTCTACAATGGTTAGTTTATATATACATACATATATAGATCTAGTGTGCTCATTGAGATAATGTCCACTTTTTATTTAATGAACTTTGATGTATGTCCCAAGAGTTGTGTAATTGTCTCCTAATTTCTCTCGCTGCATCCAAATTAATAAAGATTATATGAAAAGAAATACTATAAATATAAATAAAACATAACATACTTGTTCTTGATTATGACGGGCAATAGATTTTGCCCCAAGAGTATGTGTTGCTTGCTCATGTGCACGATTCTTTTGATTTCTTTCAGCTTCTCGAATTTTCTCATCGGTTCCCCAATATTGTACAAGGCAATGCCAACTTGCTTGAGTTATCCTTTGTTCGGGTGGTCCCATAGATAATTCTTCATTATTACCCTTCATATATTCTTTTTTTTTTTAACTCGCATCACCGTTCTTTGAGTTTAGTCTGTATTGACTTCAAGTAAAATCTATTGACATCTTCCATGTTTGCAGGCATCCCCTCTTGATTCACAAACTCAAAGTTTATCTGCTATAATTAAATCATCAACAAATATACACATAAATGTAAAGAGATATATAGAAATATGAAATGAAAATTCAAGTAACATGTCATTATTTCCTTCATGACATCATTAAAATTTTGCATGGATTGTTGCTTCCACTTTTTGTAGGGTGAGAAATAACTCTCATTTCGTGCATATAATCCAAGTGTTCCAGCAAGTTTTGATGCTCGTTCTCCAACTGGTTGGCTTCTAATGAATATGTATGTCCACTTCATTCCTTGGGGAAGATCAAATGATGTCTTTTGAGTTAGCCCTCTTGTCTTCCTCACTTTAGAAATAGATGTTGACGATGTTTGTACATTGATTTCATGTACATCATTAGAATCTCTCTCATCTACTCCATTAGATGGATGACATTCATTAGAATATGCTCCATTATCAAGATGACTTTCATCTAGATTTTCAACTTCATTATCAACAGGATTGTCAGCTCTAAGTATACTTTGTTGATGAGATGAACGTCTTTTCTTCACTAGAGCACCTGAAACTAAGAGGATCATAATTTATATTTGTAGAAAATTCATAATATTTTATGCAGAAAAAAATGATTACTAACCAAAAGGAGGACTTGGCGCACGTCCATTTTAGGAGATAGAAGTTGGAGTTGAGACTCTATCATTATACTCGACATTCATCACTCTCTTTTACTTGGTTTGAGGGAGAATTCCTAGACAATATTTGATGAGAACATCTAAAATAAAGAAGAGTATTTTTATGCAATGTTTAAAATAAAAAATTATAATATAACTTACTTGAAAGAGGACCTACAGTATCTCTATTTTTGGAGATAATTTTTAGAATTGAGATAGGTTCATTTTGTATGAAATTTGTCATTGACTTAAACTTAGTTTGAGGGGATATTCCTGAGCAATATTTAGCTGGAGCATCTAAAATAAAGAGAAGTATCTATAAGAGACCATATATCTAAAAAGAATAAAGAAAGTATTTACGAACAACTACTTGCATATCTAAAATAAAAAAATATAATATAAGTTACCTGAAAGAGGACCCAAAGTATCTCTATTTTGGGAGATAGTTGCTGGAATTGAGATAGTTTCATTTTGCATGCAATTTATCATTGACTTAAATTTGGTTTGAGAGGACATTTTTGTGTAATATTTGACTTGAATATCTAAAATAAAGGAGAATATCTATAAGCGACTATATATCTAAAAAGAATAAAGAAATTATTTACCAATAATTACTTACACATCTAAAATAAAAAATTACATTATAAGTTACTTGAAAGAGGACCCAAAGCACTCTTATTTTGAGAGAAAGTTGTTGGAATTGAGGCACTTTCATTATGCATGACATTTGTCATTGACTTAAACTTAGTTTGAGGGGGCATTCCTATGCAATATTTGGTTGGAGCATCTAAAATAATGAGAAGTATCTATAAGAGAGTAAATATCTAAAAATAATAAAGAAATTATTTATCAATAATTACTTACATATTAAAAAAAATTATAATATAAGTTACCTGAAAGAGGACCCAAAGCATCTCTATTTTGGGAGATAGCTGTTGGAATTGAGGCAATTTCATTTTGCATGAAATTTGTCATTGACTTAAACTTAGTTTGAGAGGGTATTCTAGTGCAATATTTGGCTAGAATATCTAAAATAAAGAGGAGTATCTAGAAGAGGCTATATATCTAAAAGGAATAAAGAAATCATTTACCAACAACAACTTGCACATCTAAAATAAAAAATTATAATATAAGTTACCTGATAGAGGATTAGAGACATGTCTATTTTGAGGTATAGTAGTTAAAACTGTTGTCTCATCATTATGCATATCGTTTGTCATAGACTTGAAGTTAGTTTTTGGAGACATGTCTCTACAAAATTATATTTTAAATTAATAAAAAATATGTATTACAATTATATCCAAAAGTACATGTTTAAATTATAACAATGTCATTACCTGTGTTATTTTTATTCTTTATTTTTTTACGTGCTTCTGTTAATTCTTTTTCATCTATTTGCGTACCAATTCCAAGTTCCCTTCTCACCCAAGAAACTTCATTGTCACTAGATATCAGAGTGTCATTTGAAATTGTTGGCTCCATATTTCTCAAGAATGTCTCATCCTCGTTTTTCTCTTCTTCAGTTTCAATTATAGACACTTCATAAGTATCTCTTAACTTCCATCGACAAATTGCACTCCATCCTTCCCTTACAAGATCCTTAGAGTAATAAACTTGTTGTGCTTGTGATGGAAAAATAAATAGCTCATCTTCAAAATTAAACAGTGTTGTATTCACAGTAATGAGTTTGAACTCATCCACTACAAGACCAGATCCCTCATTCATATCATACCAAATATACTTGAACAAAAATATAGGTGGCATAACCCCAAAGTGAAGTTCTATTATAATTGTCAAAATACCATCAAAGGTATTTTCATAGTCACCAACTGTTACAATACCACTATTCTGAGTAACACGTGCATTATCTACTGAATTGATTTGAAATTTATACTTATTTATAAAAAAACCTTGATATGACACAATGCTATGTTTTGGACCTCGAGCCAAACTTACAATTTCTTCGGGTAAAACTATTTGACCTCTTAATTCATCAGTCTAAAAATATAAGAGACATGAATATGTTAAAATAGTACTAATTATATATCTTTTCAAAATAAAGAAATAAGTAAATACTAGTAAACTTACATAATCTCTAAACCACCTAACAAATTTATTGTGTTGTTCTAATTGGATCTGGTCATCACTCCATGTAGGATGTTGACTTTTCACGACGTCTTTATGCATCCTACGCAGGGCCATTAACTATTATTATTAAATGATAAATATTCAAATCTTGTAAGAAAAGATGATACACAAAATTAAACAACAAACTTACAATAAATATGGTTGGATTGTTGCCGTATTGAATAAAAGAAAACGATGTGCTTAATAAGCATCCTCAACAGTTATAAATCCTGTGACCCCAGCTCCAATTGGACCTTCTTTAAATCTCACTGGCCTATTCAATTTAGTCTCTACATCATTCAAATAACGTGTACTAAAGACTGTTGCTTCTTCCATAAGATATCCTTTAGCAATGGAACCCTAAGGCCGATTTCTATTCCGTATGTAATTTTGAAGTGTAAGCAAATATCTCTCTATTAGACACATCCACCGATATTGCACCGGCCTAGCAAGTTTAGCCTCTGTTGCAAGATGGACAGTTAAGTGCACCATGACGTCGATGAATGCAGGAGGAAATATCCTCTCTAACTTACACAGAATTTCAAGGATTGAATTTTTAAGTTTCTCCAATGTCCTAACATCAATAACTTTAGCACACAACTGTCTAAAAAAATGCAATACTCATTCAAAACAAGAGCCACTGATTTTGAAAGTGTAGTTCTCATAGCCAATGGAAGAAGTTGTTACATTACAACATGACAATCATGACTCTTCATTCCCATAATTTTTCATTCTTGAACCCGCACTTGTTGAGAAATATTTGGAAAAATTCATCTGATAATTTCAAATTTTTAAGTACTTCTAAGAATCTCTCCTTCTCTGTATTACTCATATTATATACGACAAGAGGCAATATAAATTTTCTAATATGCTTCTTAGAAGGCCGTTGATGTAAAGACTTTCTTATTTTCAACTTTTGCATATTAAGACGTGCTTTGATGTTATCCTTACTTTTCCCATCATTTTCTAGAATTGTATGCAAAATCTTATCACAAACATTTTTCTCAACATGCATGACATCTAAATTGTGCCTCACCAATAAAGTTTTCCAATATGGGAGCTCAAAAAAGATACTCATCTTCTTCCAACCAGCTGGTAATTGTTGTGCTTGATTCTTATTAGCTTGGCGTGCAACATTAGGAACCTTTCCAAATATGACATTATTGTAACATTCCCATCTCCTCAACACATCCTCTCCAGATAAGGGAATTGGTGCCAACTCATATTCAACTTTATCATTAAATGTTCAGATGTCATTTCTCCATAGATGGTCAGGTGACCAAAAACGACGATGTTTCATATACACGCATTTATGACTAAAAGGGAGATGTATAGATCCGTAATGAACATGACAAATAGGGCACGCCATATATCCTTTAGTGCTCCAACCTGACAACATACCATATGCAGGAAAGTCATCGATAGTCCACAAAATAGCAGCACGCATCTAGAAAAGTTCTTTTCTATTTGCATCATATGTCTCTACTCCATATTCTCATAGGATTTTAACTCATCAATCAACGGTTGAAGAAATACATCAATGTCGTTACCAGGGGATTTTGGACCATCGATGAGAAGAGACATCATGAAGTATGACAGTTTTATAGCCAACCATGGAGGTAAGTTATAAGCAATTATAATGACAGGCCATGTGCTTTGGCTACTACCTGTTGCCATTTTAAATGGACTGAAACCATCACTAGCAAGTCCAAGTCTAATATTATGAGGATCTTTGCTAAAGATTGGGTGTTTATGATCAAAGTCTTTCCAAGCCTCAGAGTCTCTAGGATGACTCATTATTTCATCTTCATCTCTTAGAGCAGTATGATGCCATGTCATCAAGTCTGCAGTTTTATGAGACATGAATAACCTTTGAAGCCTTGGTATCAATGGAAAATGGCGAAGATCTTTTATAGGCACATTCTTCATTCCTCCTGTTTTGCTTCCTCCCTCCTTCCATTTTAAAGTATTGCACTTTGGGCATTGGCTTAGATTCTTATACTCATTTCGAAATAACACACAATCATTCAGACATGCATGTATTTTTTTGCAATTTAAGCCTAACTCAGACATCATTTTTTTAGAATCATACCAACTATTGGGAAGTGTGTTGCCATTAAGTAATGCATCTTTAAACAATCTAAGCATAGCAGAAAAAGACTTGTTGCTCCATTTGTGTAGACATTTCAACCAAAATAAACTCACTATGAAAGAAAGCTTGAAATATCTATTGCAACTTGGATAAAGAGATTTTTTGGCTTCCTCCATAAGTTGATTGAATTTATCTACCTCTTCATTTTGTTCTCGTCTTTGTACATCATCATTAACAGACCGCCATATAAAAGTATCATTCAACATTCCAACCATGTCATGTACTGAGCCAATAACTGGATTGTCTTCCTCTCGATGTCTCTTACGAGATTCTCCATGAAAATGCCATGTAGTATATCCCTGAGTAAATCCCTCTCTATTAATATGGAAATGAATGGTTTCTTTGTCATGCTAAAATTTATTTTCACACTTCATACATGGACATTTCATCTCCAAGCTTTCATTAACATTCATATCTCTTAATGCAAACTGCATGAAATGTTCAACTCCAGACAAAAAGTGTGGATTCACTTGATCATGTTTGGTATTGTACTTATACATCCAACTTTTATCAACAAGATAATTAGGCTCCATCTACAAAAAAATAAAAAATATTAATATACTAAAAAATTATATTATAAAATAGGAGAAACATGACTCAAATGGAAGGAGACATATATAACATGACCAAAGAGTACTTCTTCAATGGGTTAAACAATGGTAGTCTTTTCTCCAATCTATCAATGAGAAGTTTGGTTGCCTGACTCGCATATACAATATGAACTATGCTTTACCTTGGGGTACAAAGTTTAGTTTATTCTCATGAGAAAAATCACATGATACACCATGCATAAGTTGAGCTGTACATATAGTTTCGATCTAGCATGAACAACTAATTATGTATCTTAATGTTTCAAGGGAAAGTCCAATTAATATTAATTCCTTCTAGTTAAAATTGCTAACTTGGAAAAGTAATTAACTAGTCCACTTATAATGGAAGTTAAGAATAACAATTCAAGAGAAACAACAAACAACAAACAAAAATGATTAAGAAAGGGAGATGAGATGGGCATGGAGCAATTCTATCCCCAACAGTAAACAACAGACAAAAACAATTAAGAAAGGGAGATGATATGGGCATGGAGCTATTCTATCCCCAGACTAGCTTCGGAGTTAGTTTGCAAAAGATTTAATTTCTCTGTCATAGCCGTCCTATTGGTAGGACCTCGCAGTGTGATATATACTCTTTTTTGTAAAGTATGATTCCTTTCATTCCAAACATAAACCACAGTATAGGGAAGACTTAGGGACCACTTCGTATAAAATAGGCCTTACCCAGACCCATCCTGCCAACCAACCCATCAAATTTTAAAAAGATAAAACAGATACTGTAGAGATCACATACATCGCCCAAAGCGACTGGAGGCTCCAAGAAGTGCCGAGGAAACGGTACTGCCTTGACTGAAATTTGGGGGTTGTTTCCTCGAGGGGCACGAAGTTGCCGAACAGCGCAAACACCTGGCAGAGCAAGGGGGACACTCGGGAGCATGCATCCGATTGGATGCAGTGGGGATAAGCGCCGGATCTCCGAGTTCCCTGAAGGCCGAGCGCGAAAACATACCAACTGCTCAGAGAAGATACAGTCCCAAGCTTGGATGAACTCCTAAAGATACGGCTGAAGCCTTGCTGAAAATAGATAGACAAACAACGGAGAACGTCCAATCGGGAGAGATAGACGGAGAAAAGGGGAGACAGTGTGGTTTAAGGGGGTTAGCAGTGGGGTTGGGGAGAGGGAGAGAGTAGTCCGTAAAGGAGATCTTCCACCAAAAGAGTGATAGGGTGCTAGGCCCGGATACAGAGGGGGGTGAATGTATCCCTCTACCAATAATGCCCAAATTAACTCTAGGATGCTAGACACAGTCCCAGAATAAAACTAATTCAATTGAACTCATGAACAAACACTTGGAGCGCGCCTAAGCAATCATCTAGCGGAAGCAAAGCAAGGCAATCAAACCACTGCACAGATAATTTTTTAGGTGGTTCAGTCCACATACCTACGTCCACCCCTCACTCCCAACCGGAGTGAGGCTTCCACTAGCACAAGCTAGAAACCGCAGACTCAGTCTGTAACAGGTGCTGCCAAACAGCTTGACCAGGGGAACAACCTCCCCTCTTCCTCCAGACCGGAGGGACACCCCAAGTGACTCCCAGCCACTTGGAACCAGAGACTAGGTCTCTCTTCCTCCAGACCAGGAGGGAACCCACCAGTGACTCCCCGTCACCAGCAAACCAGAGGTCACAGACCTCTCTTCCTCCAGACCAGGAGGGAACCACTGATGACACACAGTCACCAGCGAACTGGAGATCAGATCTCCCTTCTCCTGAGTCCACAGGAGGAACCCGACCTCACTACTGAGTATCGGAAGAACAGAAGTAATCAGAGTAACAAAAGGAAAAACAAGAAATGAAAATAACACAACAAACAGAAAGCTGGAAACTCAAATACACAATGTGGCTCTCAACGGAGCTGACTGGCTTGGATCTGATCCACGGTCCAGTAGGAACTTCTTCTGCTACTTCTCTTCTTCTTCTTCTCAACTCACGCTCTGCCTTTCTCTTCTCTGCTCTCCTTTTCTCTCTCCCTATCTTTCTCTTTTCTTTCAATCCTCACGAGCTCTATCTCTCTTTCTTTTTCTTTTGCTGCTCTCACACTCTGTCTTTTTCTTCTGCTACTTCTCTCACTCTCTGCTGCTCACTTTTTCTTCTTGCTGGATCGTGCAGACACTTTCTCTTTTTTCAGCACTCGATCCTTCTATTTCTTCTTCTTCTGCTCTCTGCCTCTCTATTGCTCTCTCCTTCTTCACTCACAGTCTCGATCTCTCTTGCTCGATCGCTTCTATTTATATCAGTAGCAGATGTAGGACGTCTGCAGGGCTAGTGCCCTCTCTGTCCAGATAACCTAGGATCACGTGCCAGGTGCCTACCTCGGATCACGTGCCCATACATCTTTCTTCTCAAAGGATATACCTATCAAGCAGTCATAAGAGGATATTAGAAGGGTGTACAGACTTGGCGTGCAAGCTACTAGATGTAATGTTCAGACTTTGCGTACAGCTGCTGGACGCTGTATAGACTTTGCTGTGCAAGCTGCCAAATGCAATGTAGAGACATTGCATGTAGGCTGTGGGGGGAAAGCGTAGACTCTGCTGTGAAGGCAATGCATGAACAAGTGATGCAGTGTACAGACTTGATGAAAGCAATGCATGCACAATGATGCAATGTTCAGACTTTGCTGAAGGCTGCCAGTCAATGTATGGATTTGGCTGAAGGCAATGCTGAAGCAATGTTCAGACTTCATGTATGCAATGCAGTGGCGTGTACACACTTTGTGAATGCGAAGCTATAGCATGTATAGACTTCACATATGCAATGCAGAGGCATGTACATGCTTTGATTTCGTGCATGAGAAAACAATGTTCAGACTTGCTATAATGCATGCATGATAAAGGAGCAAACAGATGTATAGACTTTAAGTAAAGATGAATGAGCAATGTATAGACTTAGCATCTAACTAAGTATGTACAACGACAAGGGATGCTCAGGCATGCTGTCAAGGGATGTACAGAATTAGCAGCTAGATGCACACAATGTATTGACATGATCAATCTTCAACAGATGGATGTATAGACTTAGAAGATATGTGTGTGAAGCTCAACAATGTATAGACTATGCATATGCACAATAGCGAGTGTATAGACTTGCTACGGCATCAAAGTATGCACAACGTAAATGACGCCTTCTTCCTAGGCGTTTGTTTCAAAAAGTGACGTCACTTTTGGTGGGCGTCAAATTCTAGACACAGTGTGTGTAGACTTCCTTCGGCACAAAGCAACATATCGATGTACAGACTTTGGCTTGATCAATGCACAATGCACATATGGATGTACAGACTTGAACGTAGGTAAAGATACCAATGTTCAGACTTGTGCAATGTATGGACTTAGTGTTATGCGAGCATTGTTGCTGCCAGTGTACAGACTTGATGATGTGCAATGCATGAACAACCGATGCAGTGTGCAGACTTGATCTCTTGCAATGCAGCAATGTATAGACTTTACTAAGCGTGCATGCTACGATGTATAGACTTGATGAAATGCAAGGCAACGCAGACACTGACTGTATAGACTTGGATATGTATGCAGGGCGAGGCAAGGTAAACTCTGTACAGACTTGAAACACAAAGAAGCACAGGGAGTGTACAGACTTAGTCTTGCGACAACGGGCTGTACAGACTTGGTCGAGACAATGCATAAGACCCTACCAGACTCTGTACAGACTTGCTAAGATGATGAATGAGATGCTGCCAGACTGTACATATTTCGAGTGAGACGATGCATAAGACGCTGAACAATGTATAGACTTTATCGTAGGGAAAGTCAATATTGTCCAGACTTTAACGTAGGTAAAGCAGACATTGTATAGACTTGCGTTCACACAACAGTGTATAGACTTCGAATGCCTGCCTACATGCGATGTACAGACTTGGTGGCTTGCATGCTGTGCAGTGTACAGACTTTGAAGTCTTACAAGCTGTGCGATGTATAGACTTGAAGTCTCGCATGCAATGCAGTGTGTAGACTTGGAGTTGTTGCATGCTGTGCAATGTGCATACTTCCACAAGCAGAGAAATGTAACAGATATATATGTATATGAATGCTTTATGCAGCAGATAGTTTGACTGAACATCAAATGCAATGCTTTATGATCTGATAAACTGTCTGAACAGCAGAATGACTGAACATATGAAAGACTGCATTATGATATGATAAGATGACTGAATAACAGCAAGGTGACTCACAGTGTTTAACTCACATCAAAACCAATCATCAAAACCACATGGGCACAACAGTCTCCCCCTTTTTAATGATGGCAACACTACACTGTGAGTCATTCTGATGACTCAAACTATTCTCCCCCTTTGACTTCATAAAAAAAAATAGTTTGAGATGGAAGTTAAAACATATTTAGGACTCAGTCAATTTCTCCCCATGAAGAGATATGAATGCAGAGATGCAGATGTACCAAGAAATACAATACCTCCCCCTAAAAATATGAATACAGGATCACAATTGATATGAACATGATTCAATATGACAAGGAAGCTCCCCCTGAATAAATGGACTCTTATGATATGGATGAGAGGGAGACAACAGTGGCATTCAAGGATAAGTTCAGGTCAATGAATCAAGGACAGTGAGCAGAAGAATTTCAAATAATAGATTTTCAAATAAGCTCCAAACACAAGAAATTCAGCCAGATTTTCAAGGAGATATCAATCTCATAAATCAATAACAGAATTTTTCAAAGTGTTCCATTATAAGGGCTTATGAATGAACTTTATTGAACAACATGGTTTAAACATGATGTATGCAAAGTTTGTCAATAAAATTCTGTATTTATATCTAAAATCATAGTTTAATAAAAGTAAACCAAGCCCTCATATTTATATCTTGATTAACCTCCCTTTCTCTTACACAATCAAATTTACTGACTTCTTTCGAAATTACATTCACTAGTATTGAGATCAAGCAATTATGAAGTCATGTGAATTTGTCTAGGATTATAGCAATTTAGCTTTTGCATCAATATTCAAGTATTGCAATTTGTTCAGCAAATTTTCATACTACATATTTCCAGAGCACTCTAGTTCAGTGCACACTTTGTAACTAGAGGATATACGTTGATCAAACGCCAATATCCCTAAGCACTTAGTGTGACTAACAGTCATGCTTTATCAACAGAGTTAACATTTACACTTCATGACATACCTCATCTCATTTCTTTGATGAGTGAGATGTATTTCTCAGTATGCATGCCATTGCTCTGCCAGATTAACAAAAATTCTTAAGCAGAGTTAACTATGGCACCTCATGACACAATCCTTTGGACATGGTTTCTCAGTGACCAAAGTCATTGCTCTGACAATTATTTACCCTTCAGACATTTCAGAGAGCTCATTTGCTTCAAAACAATACAAATTTCATGTACTTAACCACATAAAGCCATGAGTTCAATAGTGCAGATTCCAGAAGTTTTTACAAGACTCAGCATGAAAAAGTTGGTTGAAGTTTATTAAAACATGATTCAGATATTTTTTAAGAGATTTAAAGTCAAACTTCAATGAATACATTAAACTTAAACCAGCTGAGTTATTTCAGACATTCATAAAATCGTATAATAGAAGATTCCTAGTTCAAGTGTTTTCAGATTTATGAACGAGAGATGTCCCATTGAAATCTTCATGAATGACTGATGGAAGAGGTCTTCAAGAATAGGTGCTTTTGAAGCTCAGTGTTTTCAGATATGATCAAGGTTTGTCAATAGAATCCATGAAAAAAAATGATATGCAGACCAAGCAAGATATCAGGAAGTCAGGCATGTTTCAGGAACTTCAAGGTTAACATGCAATGAATTCTAACAGAAATGTATGCACTTGACCACCTGCATGCAATGCATTGACTCCCCCTGACAATGTGCATTTAATCAATTTTTTTTTTTGGCATTTCCAATGTAATGAAATGCAATGCAGTTAACTACATGTATGCAAAGACTCAACATTGATTGCCATGCAAAGACATGCAATATTTTGCCATGAGAACTGAACATATATCTTTGTGACTCATGCACATTCAGACTGCCCTATCAAGCAATATGACCCATGGTACTAGGCGGAAAACCTGGTCTAAAAGACCATCTCACACATAGTAAGAACCTCCAGACAGATTTCACCTGCCTTTTAGTAGCTTACTATTTAATATACCATAGTGGTCAATCATGATAATTCAACATGTAGTCCTATATGCAATTCAGATTTTCAGTAAACTATGCAACAGACAGATTTCAAACAACATTCATATGCAGTTCAGATTTTCAGAAATTGCAAGTTTATTCTCATTTTAATATCTAAACAGACAATTCAGTATGAGCATTGAGAGACATGAATACTCATAGTGTCCAAAGCATAAATTTCAGATGAGGAGAGTTCAGAAAATTCAAATTTGACAATGCAGATGATGAGTGAATATACAAAGACAGATTTAACATGCTATGCAGTAAAACTAAAAACAGGAAGTGCAAGAAATTTACCTGAAAAGTTCAGGAAGGGGTTTTCATTCTTGAGTGCCTTGGATTATTACCCCTTTTATTCCATTCCAAGGCACACCTGCAACAAACACATCATTTTGATGCAGCAGGTACCCAAGAAGACTTGGGTCCTAGATTAACAGTGACACCTTTGGCAGGTGTTCTAAACAATTTTCTAGCAGCATGGTCATCAGATTTCATCAAGTAACAATTATTCATTGAATGACCAAATGTACCACAATAATAGCAAGATGCAGTAGGTTTCAGATTTGATTTATGCACATTCTTATTAGCATGATTTCTATGTGCATATGTATGAAAATTTTTGTTAACAGAATTAAAATTCTGTTTACCAAAACTAGTCTTGCTTTGGTATCCTGCCAGCCAACAGGTTGCAGCCCTGTGACCTAGCTTTCCACAGTTATAGCATGAAAGTTTTACAAATTATTTTACAGGAATTTGACAGCATGGGAGTTAACAGAATTCTTTTGAATATGCCAACAGTCCTTGACTGTATGACCATTTTTCCCACACTCAAAACATGTAGAAATCTTTCTTCTAAATGTAAACTTATTCCCACCAAATTCATTTCTATTTGCAGAGAATTTAGGATGTTTGAAATTCGCATTCCTACCCTGGATATGCCAACAGTCCTTGACTGTATGGCCATGTTTTCCACAATGAGAGCAGATAGAGAAGGTTTTTCTATGAGAACCTAACCAGCATTGTGCAGCAACATGTCCTATTTTTCCACAATTATAACAATGAATTTTCTTTTCCCTAAAGACATGCTTTCTACCCTGATTGTTTTGTACAGCAGCTAGGTCATCCGTTTCCATCAAATTACACTCATGTATCAGATGTCCAAACTTGTGACAGTAATGACAAATCATTTTCTTTTTAGATGCATGTGAGTGTGTGGGTGAAACATGCAAAGTGGGGACAAGAACATGTTGGTTCTTTTCTTTTTATTTTTCTGTTGTTTTCTTTTGAGCAGATAACTGAGAACCAGGAAGGTTCTGAGGGCTGTGAGAAGTTGAGCTGGAAACAAAGGAAGTTTGAACTTTGTTTTTAAAACTCTTCTTGTTTGAAGGGTTATAGCCCAACCCTTCATTATGAAAATTAACCTTTGTTCCTAGAATCTTATCCAGATTATCTTTTCCGTCTACAAATTTTGACAAAGAATTATTCAAATCCTCAATTTCATTTTCCAGAGAAACGATGTGTATTTCATAACTGGCAATCTCTTGTTCATTGCAATTTACACATTCGCTTAGTACCTTGTTTGCAATTTTATATTCCTCAACTTCTTGTTCAGATTTCTCAATTTTTTAGATTCTTCAATGTAAACAGATTTTCCTTTTTCTAAGAGAAGAAGTTTCTCTGACATAGCAGTGTTCAACTGCTTCAATCCTTCAACCTCTTTGGTTAATTTGTCATTTTTTGATTTTAGATTTTTAATTTCTTCAACAGAGCCTTTATCAATTTTCATTGAGCTCATTTTACTATTCAGCTCTTCCTTTATCTGTTCAAACTCTAAAATCTTGTCTAACAGTTCTCTGTTTTCTTCCTTTAGAGAAATAATTAACTCCCTTCTGCCATTCTAAATTTGAGTGAAGATTTTCATTTATTTCCTTAAGAAGTGGACAATCATTGCAAGCAGATTTACTAGAACATATTGTTTAAGCCTGGAGTTTTTCACATTGTTTCCTAAGGCATTCATTTTCAGATTTTAGAACATCTAATTCAGAGCTAACACATTCAAATTCTTTCAATTCTTTTTGCTGTTTTTCAAGATCTTTCTGCAATTCTATATTTACAAATTTTATGGCATTAAATTTTTCAGCAAACAAATTCTTCTCTTGCTCAAGTTTTTCAAATTTTTCTTCATTTTCTTTAACAGATTTTCTAAGAGAGTCATTTTCAGATTTTAGCCTACTTAGTTCAGAGCAAGCACATTCAAGTTCCTTCATCAATTTTTCATTCTGGTTTTTATGCATATGGATATCAGACACACAGGCATCATGAGATTGCTTCATATTTGAACAATTTTCACATGGAGAACTTGAACTACCCCGATCACTTTTCTTTTTCAAGTTCTTGTATTATTTTTTTGAATGTTCATGAGATTCAAGCAACTCAGCATATGCATTCTCCCAATCATCTAAAGAAAAATTCTCGAAGAGGTTTACCTCATCATCATCCTCTTCTTCATTTTGGCTGCTGCTTTGATTACTTCCGTTAGCCATCATGCAGTTGTCTTCATTTAACCTGTGAGCTAGCTTCAGCTTATCCAGGATGTCTTTAGCAGACCTACAATCATGGAAGCAAGAGTGTAAGGCCCTGTCAGTAGCTGCTTTCATTAGATTCAGAGCTCTTTGATTCTCTTCATGCCTTGATCTGTGACTGTCAGTCCATTTGGACTCTTTCTTTGGTAATCTGTGAGTACCGTGTGAAATTAACTTTCACAGATCAGGATTAACTGCATCAACATATTTGCGCAGACTGACAAACCATATATTAATATTAGAGCCGTTGAAAACTGATGGATCACCCATGGAAACAAATCAGATTAATGCAATAGGAATAATGATGCACCAAAAGCGAGATAGCACCAAGACATCATGATCGGATCTGCAGGTCGCTGGACCTACTATGCAGACACCCGCTCTGATACCAATTGATAGGGTGCTAGGCCCGGATACAGAGGGGGGTGAATGTATCCCTCTACTAATAATGCCCAAATTAACTCTAGGATGCTAGACACAGTCCCAGAATAAAACTAATTCAATTGAACTCATGAACAAACACTTGGAGCGCGCCTAAGCAATCATCTAGCGGAAGCAAAGCAAGGCAATCAGACCACTGCACAGATAATTTTTTAGGTGGTTTGGTCCACGGACCTACGTCCACCCCTCACTCTCAACCGGAGTGAGGCTTCCACCAGCACAAGCTAGAAACCACAGACTCAGTCTGCAACAGGTGCTGCCAAATAGCTTGACCAGGGGAACAACCTCCCCTCTTCCTCCAGACCGGAGGGACACCCCAAGTGACTCCCAGCCACTTGGAACCAGAGATTAGGTCTCTCTTCCTCCAGACCAGGAGGGAACCCACCAGTGACTCCCCGTCACCAGCAAACCAGAGGTCACAGACCTCTCTTCCTCCAGACCAGGAGGGAACCACTGATGACACACAGTCACCAGCGAACTGGAGATCAGATCTCCCTTCTCCTGAGTCCACAGGAGGAACCCGACCTCACTACTGAGTATCGGAAGAACAGAAGTAATCAGAGTAACAAAAGGAAAAACAAGAAATGAAAATAACACAGCAAACAGAAAGCTGGAAACTCAAATGCACAATGTGGCTCTCAACGGAGCTGACTGGCCTGGATCTGATCCACGGTCCAGTAGGAACTTCTTCTGATACTTCTCTTCTTCTTCTTCTCAACTTACGCTCTCTCTTTCTCCTCTCTGCTCCCCTTTTCTCTCACTATCTTTCTCTTTTCTTTCAATCCTCACGAGCTCTATCTCTCTTTCTTTTTCTTTTGCTGCTCTCACACTCTGTCTTTTTCTTCTGCTACTTCTCTCACTCTCTGCTGCTCACTTTTTCTTCTTGCTGGATCGTGCAGACACTTTCTCTTTTTTCAGCACTCGATCCTTCTATTTCTTCTTCTTCTGCTCTCTGCCTCTCTATTGCTCTCTCCTTCTTCACTCACAGTCTCGATCTCTCTTGCTCGATCGCTTCTATTTATATCAGCAGCAGATGTAGGGCGTCTGCAGGGCTTGTGCCCTCTCTGTCCAGATAACCTAGGATCACATGCCAGTTGCCTACCTCGGATCACGTGCCCATACATCTTTCTTCTCAAAGGATATACCTATCAAGCAGTCATAAGAGGATATTAGAAGGGTGTACAGACTTGGCGTGCAGGCTACCAGACGCAATGTTCAGACTTTGCGTACAACTACTGGACGATGTATAGACTTTGCTGTGCAAGCTGCCAAATGCAATGTAGAGACATTGCATGCAGGCTGTGGGGGGAAAGCGTAGACTCTACTGTGAAGGCAATGCATGAACAAGTGATGCAGTGTACAGACTTGATGAAAGTAATGCATGCACAATGATGCAATGTTCAGACTTTGCTGAAGTCTGCCAGTCGATGTATGGATTTGGCTGAAGGCAACACTGAAGCAATGTTCAGACTTCATGTACGTAATGCAGTGGCGTGTACACACTTTGTGAATGCGAAGCTATAGCATGTATAGACTTCACATATGCAATGCAGAGGCATGTACATGCTTTGATTTTGTGCATGAGAAAACAATGTTCAGACTTGCTATAATGCATGCATGATAAAGGAGCAAACAGATGTATAGACTTTAAGTAAAGATGCATGAGCAATGTATAGACTTAGCATCTAACTAAGTATGCACAACGACAAGGGATGCTCAGGCATGCAGTCAAGGGATGTACAGACTTAGCAGCTAGATGCACACAATGTATAGACATGATCAATCTTCAATAGATGGATGTATAGACTTAGAAGATATGTGTGTGAAGCTCAACAATGTATAGACTATGCATATGCACAATAGCGAGTGTATAGACTTGCTGCGGCATCAAAGTATGCACAATGTAAATGACGCCTTCTTCCTAGGCGTTTGTTTCAAAAAGTGACGCCACTTTTGGTGGGTGTCAAATTCCAGACACAGTGGAATGTGTAGACTTCCTTCGGCACAAAGCAACATATCGATGTACAGACTTTGGCTTGATCAATGCACAATGCACATATGGATGTACAGACTTGAACGTAGGTAAAGATACCAATGTTCAGACTTGTGCAATGTATGGACTTAGTGTTGTGCGAGCATTACTGCTACCAGTGTACAGACTTGATGATGTGCAATGCATGAACAACCGATGCAGTGTGCAGACTTGATCTCTTGCAATGCAGCAATGTATAGACTTTACTATGCGTGAATGCTACGATGTATAGACTTGATGAAATGCAAGGCAACGCAGACACTGGTTGTATAGACTTGGATATGTATGCAGGGCGAGGCAAGGCAAACTCTGTGCAGACTTGAAACACAAAGAAGCACAGGGAGTGTACAGACTTAGTCTTGCGACAACGGGCTATACAGACTTGGTCGAGACGATGCATAAGACCCTGCCAGACTCTATACAGACTTGCTAAGACGAGGCATGAGACGCTGCCAGACTGTATAGACTTCGAGTGAGACGATGCATAAGACGCTGAACAATGTATAGACTTTATCGTAGGTAAAGTCAATATTGTCCAGACTTTAACATAGGTAAAGCAGACATTGTATAGACTTGCGTTCACACAACAGTGTATAGACTTCGAATGCCTACCTGCATGCGATGTACAGACTTGGTGGCTTGCATGCTGTGCAGTGTACAGACTTTGAAGTCTTGCAAGCTGTGCGATGTATAGACTTGAAGTCTCGCATGCAATGCAGTGTGTAGACTTGGAGTTGCTGCATGCTGTGCAATGTGCAGACTTCCACAAGCAGACTTCCACAAGCAGAGAAATGCAACAGATATATATGTATATGAATACTTTATGCAGCAGATAGTTTGACTGAACATCAAATGCAATGCTTTATGATCTGATAAACTGTCTGAACAGCAAAATGACTGAACATATGAAAGACTGCATTATGATCTGATAATATGACTGAATAACAGCAAGGTGACTCACAGTGTTTAACTCACATCAAAACCAATCATCAAAACCACAGGGGCACAACAAATAGGTATGAAAGGAGAAAATGTACAGGAGGCTGCTAGACTGGAGGGGAAGAAGGACTGATGGGGTGGGGGAGCGAAAAAGGACTATTGGTGGGGGAGAGACTCCGAGATGTTGTGGCCCTGTGGTTTTGATGATTGATTTTGATGTGAATCAAACACTGTGAGTCACCATGCGATGTTCAGTCATTTTGTCAGATCATAAAGCATTCATATATATACATATGTAAGGTCCATGCATTTTCCTGTCATACATCTAGTCATGGTTTAAGGTCTATGCATCTTGTCTTGCACACACACACAAAGTCTACACACCAAGTCTGTACATCGTCAGTGCTCTTCATGCATGTGCATAGTTCATGCATCACTTCTTTAACAAGTCTATACATCGTGTGCTTCACGCATTCACAAAGTATGTACACTCGTTGATGGCTTGCATGTGCACTCATCATCAATGTACATACTTTCCTATGTGCATGTGTGCATCTCTCTCAAAAAAGTCTGTACAATCCTAACAATGCATACAAGTCTATACACTTCCTTGTGACATGTCTATACATTGGTTGTTTCATACATAATGCTTTATCTCTGCTTAATCGACTGAAGTAACTCTGTCATTAAACTATAGATGTTTGGGCATGTGATCCGAGATTGGCACCTGGCACGTGATCCGAGGTTATCTCTGGACAAAGAGGGCACAAGCCCTACACACGCCCTATCTCTGAGGCTCTATAAATACGAAGCTTCTTCCTCATAAGAAGACATATCGTGCTAGGAGATCGTGAGAGAAGCAAAAGAAGAGAGTAGCAGAGAGGCAGAGAGTAGCAGAAGAAGAAAAAGGAGAAGAAGAGAAAAGAAGAGAGAGATAGAGCCTGCATGATCCATTGTGGAGAAGAAGAAGAAGAAGAGCAGAGAGAAGAGTAGACAGTGAGAAGAAAAGAAAGGAGGGGCAGAGAGGCAGACTGTGAAAGCAGAAGAAGAAAAAGAGAAAGAGAGAGAGAGAGAGTTCGTGGAGAAAAAGAAAGAAGACTTTATTGAAGATCTGTCTATTGGACCGTGGATCAAATCCAGGCCAGTCAGCTCCATGGGAGCCACATCTATGTTATTATCCTTTACAGCTTTCAGTTGCTATGTTTTTATCATTTCTTATTTTTATTTTTATTTTGATCACTATGTTTTTCGATTCTCTGGTTTGAGATCGGGGTTCCTCCTGTGGTCTCAAGAGAAGGGAGATCTGTTCTCCGGTTGCAAGTGACGGCGTGTCACTTGTGGGTTCCCTCTGGTCTCAGAGGAAGGCAGTCCCTGACTCCGGGTTTACAGGTAGTGGTTGCTACCTGTGGGTTCCCTCCTGGTCTGGAGGAAGAGAGACGTTAGTCTCTGGTTGCTAGTGACGGGTAGTCACTAGTGGTTTCCCTCCGGTCTGGAGGAAGAGAGAAGTGTATTCGTCTGGTCAAGCTGTTAGGCAGCACCTGTTTGCAGACTGAGTCTGCGGTTCTAGCTTTTGCTAGTGGAAGCCTCACTCCGGTTTGGAGTGAGGGGTGGACGTAGGTCTGTGGACCGAACCACCTAAAAAATCATCTGTGCAGTGGGTTGATTGCTTTCCTTTGCTTCCCCTAGATGAATGTTTAGGCATGCTATACATATTTGCTCAATTGATTAAGCCATCTGAGTTTTTAATTCCGCAATATTTTTTGAGCGAAATTTTTTAAGGGTGGGATTCATTCACCCCCCTCTGAATCCACCGTACCGAACCTATCATTTGGTTTCAGAGCGGTCTCTGACTTCCAGATCCAACGATCTGCAGAGGATCCTGCTGATTTGATTTCGTGCTTTACAGTGCTAGTGCGGTGCATTCTTCTGATATTGCTTTCTAACTCATTGATCTGAGTCTATTCAATTGCCTTGTGCGTTGAATCTATTTGCTATCTGTCTTAATGGCTCGTCCGTTTGCGTTTGATGGTTCTAATTTTAGTAATTGGATTGGCGGCCTATTTGTTTATATGAACTCCATCGACCCAAATCTATAGAGTTTGATTTCCAAAGGCCCACACCAATTACCTCATGATGAGACCGAGTGGTCTAGAGAGGACAGAGTAAAGAACCGTGATAATGTCACAGTTCTTAATATTTTGCAAGCTGCAATTAATACTGACAGATTTTCTTTTGTTCTTAGGTGTGTTTCTGGAAAAGAAATTCTTGATAGAATCACAGCTGCAAATGGGGAACAAGAAGAGGAATGTCTGATGACCAACCGGAGTGATCATAGCAGTAGTCACATTAATGAAGATTCATCATCTCAAGTAAGCTCCGGATCAGAAGACCCCTCATTTGATGAATTGGTAGAAATGTATGAAAACCTGTTAGAAGAATACAAATCTCTTAAGATTGAAAAGAGAAAAATGAAAAAGGATATGTTGTACGAAATAAGAGAACTGAAATGTGAAATTGACTCTCTGAAAGAAAAATTAGAAGAATTGAAGAATAGAAATTCTGAGTTAGAAATATCTAAACAGCAAGTGAATGAGAATTTGAAAACTGTGGATCAAAATAATTTGATTGATGAAAATAAATTGTTGAAAGATCAGAATAAGAAGTTGATGGTATTGAACATTGCTGCTACTGAAAGATGCATGAATGTTGAACGGGAAAAATGTGCTGAAATTAAACTTAATGATGAAAAAGAACAAAAACTTCTGCATGAGATTCAAAATTTGAAAAATCTGAATGATGCCATGCAGAAACAAATTCTCACCTGTGAAGAAGATCTAACAAACTCTGAAACAGAGATCACCTCACTTAAATGTGAAATTGCTTATTTGAATAAATCACTATCTAAATTTGTTAAGGGAAAAGAGAATCTGGATAAACTACTAGGAAATAAAGTGAACATTCAGAAAGAAGGATTAAGTTTTAATCCGGATAATGAGAGAAGTATGAAAGGAAAAGAACAAATGATTTTTGTGAAAAGTTCAGAATGTGCTAGTACCTCAAAATGTATTTCTCCTAAGAAATCTCAGAACATCCATAAGCACGGGGCTGAACAAAAGAAAAAGAAAAATTACTGTGAAAAAACTTCTCATAAAATTCAGTTTAAAAAGAAAAAGAATGTGCAGTGTTTTTATTGCAATAAGATAGGTCATATGATGCATGAGTGTAAGTTGTTTGAATTAGATGACCTAGCTGCTACTACTGCACAGAAAATTCCTGTTAGAAATCATGTTTTTTAAAGAAAGAAAATAAATTGTTTTTACTGTGAAAAAGTAGGACACACGGCTGCTCAATGTTGGTTTACAAGTGGTAAGAAAAGATCACGTTCATATCATACAAAATTCTCTGCAAACCAACATGGTTTTAATAAGAACAAACTTGTTCCTGTAAACTGGCACATCACTTGCTATAACTGTAACAAATCTGGTCACAAGGCCACCGAATGCTGGTCAGGCTCTTTCAAAAGAAATCCAGTTAGCTGTTCTCAATGTGGAAAGCATGGCCATACAGTCAAGGAATGTTGGCATGCCCAAGGAAGCCATGTTAATGACAAATCTTTTAAATTCTCTGCCAAAAGACCTGTGAATTTTTCATGTTTTAATTGTGGCAAGTCAGGTCATAAGTCTGCGGAATGTTGGTTGTCAGTCAATGAGAAACAAAATTTCTATGAGAACAGCAGAAAACTTCACGCTTATGTTCACGGATCTCAGACTGCTATTGACATGCATTATAGGACCAGAAAATCTATTGCTTCATGTAGATATTGTGGAAAATCTGGTCACTCCATGGATAGTTGTTATTTGATGAACTTTGATGATCATCTTGCCAAGAAATTGTTTAGATCACCTACAGGGAGTAGTACAGGACCCAAGGCTGTTTGGGTTCTTGCTGGATTAAAATAATCCAATTATTTCAGGTGTGCCTTGGAAAGGAATAAAAAGGGGTAATAATCCAAGGCACTCAAGAATGAAACCCCTAGGATTGCACTATTCAGGTCAGTTCTGAAAACTTGTCCTAAACTCTGTTATCTGAAATTGTGAACTTCGGATAACTGCATATCTTGTTTGATGTGTCCATGCATTTGACATATAGTCATTGACAATCTGATGCACTTAGGACTGTTGGTATTGCATTGTCATGCATGACCACTATGTTATATTAAATGGTAAGCTACCAAAAGGCAGGTGAAATCTGTCTGGAGGTTCTTACAATGTGTGAGATGGTCCGTTAGACCAAGTTCTCCGCCTAGTACCATGGGTCATGTTGCTGCATGAGTCACAAAATCATATGTTCAATCTTCAGTGCAAACATTGCATGTATTTAGGGGGAGTCTGTCTAGCTCTTGCATGTCTTCATGCCACATGTGTCTTGCATAGTCACTGAAAATCTGATAGGACTACTTATGCCCCCGATGCATCCATAAGCATAGTTCATGACATCCCGTACATAAAGTCCCATGCACTGTCTTCATGACATATATGTTGATTCAATGCATTTAGTTAGAGGGAGTCAACCATTTCACTAGTCTGAATTTAACTTCAATCATGGCATCTAGATAGGGGGAGTGTTTCATGCATATTTGGCTTCTTGTGCCCTGATAAATTCTGATTGATTGGCTATTCATCTGTTTCCTTACTGACAAACTCGGTTGACCTGAAGTGGTCACTCCTTCAACCGATACTCCGCCTGAACAGTCACATTTTCACTCATTCATCAGCCTATGCTCTTCCTGCATCATATACCATCAATTGATATCATTGATACTTTGGCTGTCTCTGAAAGCTTTCATGTTGTAGCTGCAATTGAGAAGATCTCAAATTGTATACCTTGCTCATAAATTTGAATAACTACTTCAATAAGGAATCTTCTATTATACAGATTTATGAACATCAGAAAGATCAAAATGGTTTACATTTAATGTATTCTGTTAGGTTGGCTATAAATGTCCTGAAAAATATCTGAATCAACTTTAATAAACCTTAACCAACTGATTCATGTTAAGTCTTGTTAAATCTTCTATAATCTGAAAATATGGAAATCATGACTTTATTTGGATGAAATACATGAAATCTGTATTATTTTTAAACATCTGAACTTCCTAAAAATGTCTAAGGGTCAAATCTGTTGAATCTTGCATGAGCAATGACTTTGATCACTGAGAAACACATGTCCAAAGGACTGTGTCATGAGGTGTCTTAATTAACTCTGCCTAAAATTAATTGAAAAATAGGCAGAGCAATGGTTGACACACTAAGAAACATATCTCACTCGTCAAAGAAATGAAAAAAGACATGTCATGAGGTGAACAGTCAACTCTGTTAATTATAAAGCATGACTGTTAGTCACACTAAGTGCTTAGGGATATTGGCGTCTGATCAACGTATATCCTCTAGTTACAAGGTATGCACTGAACTTGAGTACTCTTGAAATTTGTTGCATGAAAATTCTTGTTGAACAAATTGCAATATTTGAAAAAGAATGCAAAGGATAATCTGCTATAACCCTTGATATGATCAAATGGTTTCATGCATGTTTAAACTCAACACTTAAGAGTGTATTTCTTAAAAATGTCATTGAAATTGATTGAGTAAGATGGAGGGAGATTAATCAAGATGTACATATGAGTTTTTGGTTCATTTGTTATTAAATCTTGGTTTCAGATATGAGTACAGAACTGTTTGTCGAACCTGGTATACATCATCTTTAAACCATGGAGTTCAATAAAGTTTATTCATAAATCTTTATAATGGGAGACTCGCTGGAAAATTCGTTAGATTTATGAAATTGGTATACTCTTTGAAAATCTTGCTAAATGTGTTTAACTTTCACTACTTTTGAAAACATTCTAACTATGCTTAGTTCTTCTGCTCTCATTTGATCTCAGTATTTGACTGTGTTTCGTCTGACTATCTGCGATCTACTTCAATTGACTGTGAAACCTTTGTCAAATCTACATGCCCCTGTGGTCTCCTTCTCATCCACCTCATAAGACTCCATCTATAAAGGGGGAGATCTTGTCAGCATCCTTCATGTCCATTTCTTCTGTCCATTGTTTAAGGGGGAAAACTCTGAGTTGTTTCATTCATTCAGAGGGAGTCTTTTACTTGCATAATAGCTCCTATACCATCTCCTTCAACAGTCAATGATCATTCTATTTTTTTTTGGAGTCAAAGGGGGAGATTATTGCCAAAGGGGGAGATTTTCATTCAATCATTGCATGCGGGTTTCTTTTGCTATCTCAAACTATTTTCTTTTTGATGAAGTCAAAGGGGAGAATAGTTTGAGAGTCACTCTGATGACTCACAATGTTGCCACTCACAGTGTTGCCATCATCAAAAGGGGGAGATTGTTGTGCCCCTGTGATTTTGATGATTGGTTTTGATGTGAGTCAAACACTGTGAGTCACCATGCGATGTTCAATCATTTTTTCAGATCATAAAACATTCATATATATACATCTGTAAGGTCCATACATTTTCCTGTCATACATCTAGTCATGGTTTAAGGTCTATGCATCTTGTCTCGCACACACACACAAAGTCTGCACACCAAGTCTGTACATCGTCAGTGCTCTTCATGCATGTGCATAGTTCATGCATCACTTCTTTAACAAGTCTATACATCCTGTGCTTCACGCATTCACAAAGTATATACACTCGTTGATGGCTTGCCTGTGCACTCATCGTCAATATACATACTTTCCTATGTGCATGTGTACATCTCTCTCAACAAAGTCTGTACAATCCTAACAATGCATACAGGTCTATACACTTCCTTGTGACATGTCTATACATTGGTTGTTTCATACATAATGCTTTATCTCTGCTTGATCGACTGAAGTAACTCTGTCATTAAACTGTAGATGTTTGGGCACGTGATCCGAGATTGGCACTTGACACGTGATCCGAGGTTATCTCTGGACAAAGAGGGCACAAGCCCTACACACGCCCTATCTCTGAGGCTCTATAAATACGAAGCTTCTCCCTCAGAAGAAGACAAATCGTGCTAGGAGATCGTGAGAGAAGCAGAAGAAGAGAGTAGCAGAGAGGCAGAGAGTAGCAGAAGAAGAAAAAGGAGAAGAAGAGAAAAGAAGAGAGAGACAGAGCTTGCACGATCCATTGTGGAGAAGAAGAAGAAGAAGAGCAGAGAGAAGAGTAGACAGTGAGAAGAAAAGAAAGGAGGGGCAGAGAGGCAGAGTGTGAAAGCAGAAGAAGAAAAAGAGAAAGAGAGAGAGAGTTCGTGGAGAAGAAGAAAGAAGACTTTATTGAAGATCTGTCTACTGGATCGTGGATCAAATCCAGGCCAGTCAGCTCCATGGGAGCCACATCTATGTTATTATCCTTTACAGCTTTCAGTCGCTGTGTTTTTATCATTTCTTATTTTTATTTTTATTTTGATCACTATGTTTTCCGATTCTCTGGTTTGAGATCGGGGTTCCTCCTGTGGTCTCAGGAGAAGGGAGATCTGTTCTCCGGTTGCAAGTGACGGCGTGTCACTTGTGGGTTCCCTCTGGTCTCAGAGGAAGGGAGTCTCTGACTCCGGGTTTGCAGGTAGTGGTTGCTACCTGTGGGTTCCCTCCTGGTCTGGAGGAAGAGAGACGTTAGTCTCTGGTTGCTAGTGATGGGTAGTCACTAGTGGTTTCCCTCCGGTCTGGAGGAAGATGAGTGTATTCCTCTGGTCAAGCTGTTAGGCAGCACCTGTTTGCAGACTGAGTCTGCGGTTCTAGCTTTTGCTAGTGGAAGTCTCACTCCGGTTTGGAGTGAGGGGTGGACGTAGGTCTGTTGACCGAACCACCTAAAAAATCATCTGTGCAGTGGGTTGATTGCTTTCCTTTGCTTCCGCTAGATGAATGTTTAGGCGCGCTATACATATTTTCTCAATTGATTAAGCCATCTGAGTTTTTAATTCCGCAAGATTTTTTGAGCGAAATTTTTTAAGGGTGGGATTCATTCACCCCCCTCTGAATCCACCGTACCGAACCTATCACGAGGATGGGGAGCGGCGGTCGGAAGGGGGAGCTAGGGTGATAGATGTCAAATGGCAGGGAGGTGGGAGGGGGGGCATGACGGGGGAGGGGGCAGAAGGGCCGGCGGAGAAAGGAGGGGAAAGTCTGGGGTAAGGAACAGGGAGCTAACCGTGAGAGGGGGGGAGGGGTGTCCCCGACGGGAGCTCCCCCCGCCCGGCGTTCCACCGGTGCACCCTGCAGCCCCTTGTAATTAGTACACTCCTCAATGCAACCTTTTCATTTCTCTTCTTTACTTTTAGCAGCAACGTGTGTGTACTGGTATGGGTGACCAGAGAGAGATGGTTAGGAAGTTCTAGCTAGGTATCCTGTTTCCGGTAGAAACCCAAGTCCACAAGGAAAATAAGTTGTTTAATTATACGTGAGCTAGACGTACATATTATTTTTATAATAGTAGCAAACTGAACTACCAATAGATGGTGGTGACATAGGATATCTCTACATGAGGAGGTCGACCCGACAAGGAACCTGAGTTAAAGAAGCAAGCCGGCCGGTTTGTAATTTCAAACCCCTTTTATATATTGTGATTAGAGTTTCTCTTGTTAGGGTTTATCTTATTGCCAAAACTTGCTGCCCACGTCAAATGATGTCAGTTGCAGAGAAAAGAGAGGCTGCCAAAAAAAAAAGAAAAAATTGACAGGGGATCGAAAACCTGTTGCTCCTCCTGCTTGGTTGCCTTGACTCTTCAAGGCCAAGGTGATCCTGTCCTTTCTAGCTAGATTTTCGAGAGTTAATTAATTAATTAGTAGGTCCAAACATGCAACTTGTTTCCCCTAATGGTATAGTTGCTACTGACTGCAGGGTGCTCCAGAAATCCTGCATGTTCGTGGGATGCATGCACCCAGGCCCGAAAAGCTGCGCATGAGAGTGAAAGTGATTTAGAAGATGCCGTATATATGTTAAGAGGAGCCTTCATCGATCAGAGCTTCTATTTAGCTAGTACTACATGCAGCAAACAATTTCATATATACCAGTTCTTGAATATTTAGAAGACTACAATGAAACTACATAATAGCTGAAGAGAGAGAGAGAGAGGGAAAACCTTCGGTGGCGGCGTCCGCGGTGCAGCAGCAGGAAAAGCAGGAAAACCCTCGCGGCGGCGTCCACGTGCAGCAGCCCGCGGTGCAGCAGCATGAAAACCCTCGCGGCGTTGAGCGGCGTCCACCCTCGCGGCGTTGGCAAAGTCAAGCGGAGCGCGACGTCTCACGGCAAAGCAGCCCACGGTGCAGCAACAGGAAAACTCTCGTGGCGGCGTCCGCAGTGCAGCAGCAGGAAAACTCTGGCGGCGTTGAGCGACGTCCACCCTCGCGGCATTGGCAAAGTCAAGCGGAGCGCGGCGTCCCACGGCGAAGTGAGGCAGCGGGGAACCCGAGTGACGTTGCCGGGGTAGGGCAAAGAAATTAGGATTAGGATTTTTTTGGCTTAACGGTTGGGCTTCTTCGACGGTGTTACCCAAAGCCGACGGCCTTTTGCAAGATTTTTATTTTGGGAGAGTTCCACGCAGTCGGCGGATAAAACAGTCGGGCTTTCTATGAAAACGTCGACCCGGTTGTAAAAATAGGGTCGTCTATGCCCTGTCTTGTTCCAGTGTAAGAACATGTCACAGATAGCAAACCACATGATACTAGGATTTTTTTTTTGGGTTCGGACACCCTCTTGACTACCTACGTCCAGTAGTATTCAGATGATTAGGAAAATATCTTTTCCCACAAGTTATTACTCTTAGATTTGTGACAAAATAAAATTATTGAAATTTATCTCTGACTTTGCATCAGTTAATTTGCCAAACTATTC
Source organism: Amorphophallus konjac (assembly GCA_022559845.1). Classification (NCBI taxonomy): domain Eukaryota; kingdom Viridiplantae; phylum Streptophyta; class Magnoliopsida; order Alismatales; family Araceae; genus Amorphophallus; species Amorphophallus konjac. Next base: position 302,777,232 of record CM040122.1, on the reverse strand, counting down.
ATGCATACCGGTTTAACTTTTATTTAGGTCTCCTTAGACTTAGCCTAATGCACAACAAAATATCTTAAAATCTTAACTATTAAACATGGATGGAAGTTCTATCTAAAGGTGGAAACTTAGAAGGTCTATCGTCCACGTCTGGGAACTTTGAAGATTTATCCTTTCAAAACCCAAAACGTAGACGATGCAGCGCACTAGAACTTAGACGATGTAACACATTCTTCGAACGTATGGCGTCACTCCGTTTAAGCTGTAGAACTTAGATGATGCAGTGCATAATTCTCAGAACGAATGACATCATTCCATCTAAACTTCGGAACTTCGACGGTACAGTATCCTAACGTAAGTCATGACGTCGTACCGTCTAAAAACGAGAACTTAGAAAATGTAGAAGCTACATCTTCTAGAAAGGCATACGTAGATGGCACACCCTTCACGATGAAAACATAGAAGGTACATCTTCCAAACTTGAAAACGTAGACGACGCACCTTCTACAATTGAAAACTTAGATTTGCCATCCACGTGTTTCACTCACAAATAATTTCTCGTCTGTTGAGTGTACTTTTATTGACCCAAATCAAACAACATACATCCCCGTTGCATGTCTTCACTCACGTCACGATAATTAAGATTAGGCACGCACATTTAAATGGGCTAGCTATTTTGTACAGTGCCATGTAAAGGTACGTAGAACCTTCTAACTTCTATATTTTTCATATGTAAACGTTTGAGCAGTACTGGGGTGTTTTTACTGCCCATCTATATATTAAGATTAAAATATAGCTGTTGGAATGTTTTAGTCTTGATTAATTACAATTTTAGTATTAATTGTTCTCTCCTGACATATGTCTTTTTATGGGACCCAAGGATAATACTCAGAACAATATTCCTTGGGATTCAAATTTAAATACACGTTACTTCTTCTCCCACCAACAGTGTCTATACAAAAGAACATGGACTGTCAGCTTGCAGGACATGCAGGCGACGTAAGCAGACTAGGGTTGTTCAGGAAAGGAAAGAAACAGATAGATAATGTCTTCGGTTGGCAAGATATCTGTACTACCTACTACCAGGACAACGACGTGCACCTGAAGAAGACTGAGACGATTTCCCAAACTGCATCTCAGCCACTGAACGTTATAAGATGGATCGCACCGTTGAAGCCCTTTGTATCTAACGGATACAAAGTTCCCTGGGCCTATGTATATCCTAAGACCTGGAGGCAGAAACAACAATCCTATCCAATGCGCACTCCAAGCACTAAGGCACAATGATCATCTTCCTCAAGCAATGCCCGAAGATTCCTGGAGATATATACAAGCCTAGTGGAGAACTCATCAAGTTCATTGCGCCATCCCTGAAATCTCCCGCACAAAGAAGCTACAGATGAGAAGAAGACTGTGCATCCACCGTCACTTCTGTGTTCTTCTTCTTGTCTATCGTTTTATTGTTTTTCTTTGATTACATCTGCTCACCTAAGGAGCATTCTGTATTATCTCTATAAACCTTCTATAGACGGGTATTCTGAGCATCGGTTGCTCAGGGGATTAGCACTTGGTGTGCTGAGTTACGTAGGGATCAGCTGGGTGTCTAACTCCTAAAAAGCTAGCAGGTGCGAAACTCACTTGAAAAATTAAGTTGGACTTACTTTTATCCATCTCAAGTCTAGTGACAAGCAAGGATTATGATATCGTCTTGCCGTAGTTCATAAAGTTAAAAGCATGCATGAGCCAGTAAAATTTGTTAAATCAACATATCATTCTAATGCATGCATCCATTGTCATAAATCTGGTCACGCATCATATACATGTAAATATAGTAGGTCATCTCTTGCATCATTCAGACCTATGCAGAAGCAAGCTATACGGCCTAGAACCTATAGGCAGATCGGTCCGAAAGTAAGTATGTATACAAGGATGAATGACAAAGTTCTAAAGTCAGATCCTAACTTTAAACTTAGAAGAAGATTTGTTCCATTACATCTGCATGTGAATTTCATGATGAGAGCCAAATAGATTAAAGTCATTTGGGTCCTTAAATCCCTCATTTGATTTCCTTGCAGGAGTGCCCGAGCATCAAGAACTCAAAGTGATATCTGGACAGTGGGTGCTCGAGACATACAACAGGGAACAAGTCCCTGTTCAACCAAGTAAGCAATAGAAAATAAGGATATGTCACCTTTGGAGATAGTTTCAAGGAAGAATCGTAGGAGTTGGATCGTTTGGAGCTGAAGATGGTGCCTCTCATCCAAGAAGCAATGTTGGTGGATGCTCTTAGGTTCAGTCTTATTAGCATGAGCCAACTCTTGGACAGTGGATATGAAGTTACATTCACGAAGAAAGTGTGCATAATTAAAGATGTAGAGACTAAACATGCCAAGTTTCATGCACTACAAGAAGAAAACCTATATGCTCTTTGTTTGGATGAAGTCAGAGATGAGAGCATTTGCCTAGTTACTGAGGATGATCCAAACGTCAAGCTATGGCACAGAAGGCTAGGCCATTGTTGTACCCAGACATTTTTCATAAGAAAAAATAAGAAATAAAGGTCCATGAATTTTCCCGAACACCTTCTAGACATTATTTATTCGGCATCTCTACGACATTCCGAGTCCAATCGAGGGCCCTGACCGGCTTGTCGTGACTTATGGCAACACTTACAACCAGCGGGGACCACCTTTGACCATGTCACGCCCCGAGCGCGGAAGATACCCGGAGATGCGCGACGAGTTTATATCAATCATGTCAATCAGAGTGGTCGTATATTCGACACAAAGACAGAGACGCGCAAAATAGTAAGATAACCCAATCCTTTATTTCATAATGGATAGACTATTACAAAACCAATACTCTGTTAATAAAAAGAGGAAAAGAATACATAGTTGACTCAAGAAAACTATAGAAAAGATTAGATGACACTTGAGCAGCTCTATCACTTTCACTCTTGAATATTCCCATCCGATTGACTTCCATCGTCGTCGGACTTACCTGAAAAGTTCAAAGGGACAAACGGAATGAGCGAACGCTCAGTAGGAAATTATATCTCAAGTACTAGCAAGGGGTTTAAGTAATTACATCTTTCATGAATGCAATAAAGCTATGCATGCTCGCATAAAACGACAAGATAGAGAGAATGTAATATCAAAGAAATAAGATGGACTAATCATGATCTTTCAACAAGATGACAAGTGTATTCAAGATATTCAAGCAAGTACGTTTAACAAGTCATGTCAAGAACTTTGGCTATCATGTATCAAGCAAGTAAATTACCCTTTTTCGGGCCACGCATTTCATGTAAAGTCAAGTACGATTCAAGTACAAGATGTGTGTGGAATGTCCAATCAAGCAAGTCAAGTACTCGGTATAATGCCAGATACCTTATCATTTTAACTCCCATGGGCACAAGTACTTTCGGGTGCTCCTCCCAGGACCAGATCGGGCCCTATATGCGCAGGCATTTATCATGTATTTTTTTTTTTGACATCCACTCTTGTTTATATAGCCAATATAGAATTTCAATATTCAAGCTTGTAGACATGTATGACAACTTTGACAGAATAGAGTCCAAAAATATGACAAAGGACATAGATTGGCGATAATAACGGTAGAATCACGATATCGATAAAACTAGGTAGAATATGGTTCCCTTAACTTAGGTACCATGACAAATCAATATGGACATTCTTTATATAGAATTGAGGTCCACATGAACAGTATATCAAAGTAAGATACCCTCATTCTTATCATAGAATTGGGGTTTACAAGAACGACATGATATGGCATGATATCATCATCCCATTAAGAATTTTCTTATGATATACTCTTTGTATAAACATAAGGGCCGGTATACCATGTTTCTTTCGATTGACATGGCAAGGATCGTGTAATGGGTTTTTAGGGTACAACCAGCTCAGTCGGCCTTGAGGGAATCCAAGGCTACGAGGAGTCTTACGGAGGTCTCTATGACTAACTCGCTAGTCCAAAGGAACGGAATGTCCAATGGAGAGCTCGTATGTCAATGAGAGTTGAGTGTGATCGATAAATCAACATGAAACGTGGGACTATACTCACGGAGTGGAGAATAGTGCCGATATATATATATATTATAATATGAAACCATCGGTTATAGAATCAGGATAAAAATCAGTTTACAGTAAAGTAACGACTTAGGTCAAGTCGTTTCTCCAGTAATTAACGCCTAACAGAAGGGCGTTTACATACGTTTCAGTTTTGCAGAATTTTTAATAATTCAGTAATTTATCGAAAACACGCCCTGGACAGGGGCGTTTCTTCAAGAGTTGACGACTACAGTAGCAGGCGTCTCCTTATTTATATATTTGACAGAATATCAATAATTTTCACGATTTGTCTAAAACACGCCCTTGTAAGGGGCGTTACTCTTTAATTCTATTTTTTGGCAAAAGATATTCCAGGATTTTAACTGAGGAACGCCCTAGGAAGGGGCGTTAAATTTCATATTCACGCCCTGTTCTGGGGCGTTAACATAAAAAAATGACTTTGTCCAAGTCGTGAATTCAAGAAATTACAATATTTCGGAAATAAAAATAGGAGGCATGGTCATGACAAGAAAATTAACAGGAATTCACAGGTAGAGTCATGCAAGATATTAGAATCGATATTTCATATTTATTGAATTTTAAACAGGATCAATTATTAATTACATGCGATTGTTCATGAAATTAACGCCTGTATACAAGGCGTATACTTTTAATTAACGACCACTGTAATGGTCGTTTCTTTTAAAATAGCGCCCTATTCAAGGGCGTTTCTTGAAAAATTTACAGAAAACGTATTAAAACTATATGCAAACTGTATAAATATATCATGCATGGTGCTTCTTGTATTATTTTTAGTTTGGGCTACGAGACTTGAGAAAATCCTACCTTAAAGGGTTGATTTGGAGATAACCGTGAAGGGTCTGTAAGAATCAAAGATGCAGCAGACGTTGGATGAAGATGAACGACCTACAGAGGATAGAATACGAAGGTATTATGCTTCGTAATAACTTAACAGAGGTAAAGGAGGAGAAAGAAAGAAGACTTACCCGTTAGTCTTCTTATCCTGCAAGAATAGAAGAAACGAAGAATATTAATTCTTCTCATGCTACGTTCATAAGAAAGGAACAGAAGAAGAAAATAGAAGAACATATGTTCTTCACGTACCTGTGCAGTTCGATCGTCCAAATAGGTTTAGGGTTGTTCGATCAAGACTATTTATAGGATTTTGGAGTCCTAACAAAAGTAGTGTTTGATTGAGGGTAACATATCCCTAATAGAGTCCTTACTCTAATAGACACTTACTAGATTAGGTTAATCTTTCCCTGGATAAGCTCTGGGTTCGAACGGGTCACGAACTGAATTAACGCCTTTGGTCAGGGCGTTTATTCTTAAATTAACGACCTTGTTCAGGTCGTTTCTTAAGAAACGTCTTGTATAAGGGCGTTCCTTGTTTTTGAAACACGCCTAAGACATGGGCGTTTATTTTACTTGCCTATTTGGTCGCGTGAGAGTTGACGACCACATGCGTGGGCGTCCTTTCTTTAGTCACGCCGTATGTAGAGGCGTTTCTTTTTAAATTAACGCCTTACTCAGAGGCGTTATTTTTAATTTGCTTTATTTTGTCTGTATTACTTCTGTACTATGTATGTTTTTACTTTTATTTCAATATTCATTTATCAGGGTTGCTACACCCTCCCCTACTTAAAAAGAATTTGGTCCCCAAATTCAATATATATAATTATACACGTGGAGAGTGTAGAACATATACCTCTTAGAATAACTCGGGAAATCGTTTCTTCATAGATTCCTCGGTCTCCCATGTCGCTTCGCGTTCGGGATTCTTATTCCATTGCACCTTGAGCATGGGAATAACCTTATTCCTTAGAGCTCGTATTTCTCGATCCAAGATCTTCATAGGCTTCTGTTCATATGTGAGATCTTTCTGGATCACCAGATCTCCATGTTCAATAATATGAGATGGGTCGTGCACATACTTCTTCAACATAGATATGTGAAACACATTATGTACGTCGGACAATTGAGGAGGTAACGCGATGCGATAAGCAACCTCGCCAACTCTTTCAAGTACCTCAAATGGTCCGATGAATCTTGGCGTAAGCTTGCCCTTAACACCAAATCTTCGTATGCCACGTCCAGGCGATATCTTGAGAAATACATGATCTCCGATTTGGAATTCAAGATCTCTCCTTCTTGTATCAGCATAAGCTTTTTGTCTCGTCTGAGCAACTTGCAATCTTTCTCTGATTACTTGTATCTTCTCAGTTGTATCCCTTACCATGTCTGGACCTAGCAGTTGTTTTTCTCCAACTTCGTTCCAGCATATGGGTGATCTGCAACTCCTTCCGTATAAGGCTTCGAAAGGTGCCATTTGGATACTAGCTTGGTAGCTGTTGTTATATGCAAATTCAATTAATGGTAAGTGATCATGCCAGCTTCCTCCAAAGTCAATGATGCATGCTCTAAGCATATCTTCAACAACTTGATTAGTTCTCTCGGTCTGACCATCCGTTTGTGGGTGGAAAGCAGTACTAAAGTTGAGCCTTGTTCCTAACGAATGTTGTAATCCCTTCCAAAAATGAGAAGTAAAACGGGGATCTCTGTCCGACACGATTGAGACAGGAATTCCATGTATCCTGACTATTTCCTTGATGTACAGTGCAGCTAGCACATCAATTGACCATCGGCTCTTTATTGGCAAGAAATGTGCCGATTTAGTTAATCGGTCAATGATAACCCAGATTCCATCATGTCCTCCTTTAGATTTAGACAAACCCATGATGAAGTCCATACCAATATCCTCCCACTTCCACTTAGGAATATCTAGAGGGTGTAGTTTTCCAGCAGGCTTTTGGTGTTCTGCCTTGACCTGTTGGCATGTGAGACAGCGTGATACATAGTCTGCTATTTCTCTTTTCATATTAGGCCACCAAAAGTTCCTCTTTACATCTTGGTACATTTTGGTTGATCCAGGATGAATAGTGTACCTTGATCGGTGAGCTTCATCTAAGATCTTCTTCTTTAATTCCGGACAGTCGGGTATACAAGTTCTATCTTTGAACAATAATCTTCCATCAGAAGCTACCTGAAAGTCAGATTGTCCTTCTAATCTTCCTTTGATTTCCACTAATATAGGATCATCATTCTGAAGTGCTTGTACCTCAGATAATAAATCTGACTGTATGCTTACATGAGATAATGTAATAAATTTGGATTCCGTGTCCAAGCTTATATTGAGCTCGGAGAATTGTTCAAGTAACCTCCATTCTTGTATCATACAATTGGCTATCATTGCTCTCGGCTTTCGACTAAGGGCATCAGCAACATAATTACCCTTTCCGGGATGGTATTGTATATTGAAGTCGAAGTCCTTGAGATATTCTAGCCAGCGTCTTTGTCTCATGTTTAGCTCCTTTTGTGAAAATAGATATTTGAGACTTTTGTGATCGGAGTATACAGTAAACTGCACTCCATATAAGTAGTGTCTCCATATCTTTAGGGCAAATACCACCGCGGCCAGTTCTAAGTCATGGACGGGGTAATTCTCCTCATGCTTCTTCAGTTGACGTGAAGAGTATGCTATGACCTTTCCTTGCTGCATTAGGACACATCCAAGGCCAATGCCAGAAGCATCTGTGTAGACCTCGAATTTCTCTCCTTCTATCGGTAGAGCTAAGACCGGAGCTGTAGTGAGATGATCTTTGAGAGTTTGAAAACTTCTTTCACATTCCTCACTCCATTCATATCGGATCTCCTTGCGAGTTAACCTTGTAAGGGGCACGGCGATCTTAGAGAAATCTTTGATGAATCGCCGATAATATCCTGCAAGACCTACGAAACTTCTGATCTCGCTTGCATTAGTGGGTCTTTCCCAGTTTCTTACAGCTTCAACCTTTGACGGATCTACTGATAATCCATCTTTTGATATGACATGTCCGAGAAAAGCCACTTCTTCAAGCCAGAACTCGCATTTGCTGAGTTTAGCATATAATTGATTTGTCCTCAAAACTTGCAATGCAATCCTCAAATGCTCTTCATGTTCTTCCTTAGTCTTAGAATATATCAATATATCATCAATGAAGACTACTATGAATTGATCCAAGTAAGGCCTGAATATGCTATTCATTAACTGCATAAAGGCAGCAGGGGCATTTGTTAGTCCAAAAGGCATAACAACAAATTCATAATGGCCATACCTGCTTCTGAATGCGGTCTTGTGAATGTCATCATCCTTGATTCTTAACTGATGATATCCCGACCTGAGATCAATCTTGGAAAAATATTTGGATCCTGAAATCTGATCAAATAATTCATCGATTCTCGGCAGTGGATACTTGTTCTTGATAGTAAGATGATTCAACTGTCGATAGTCGATACACAATCTCATGGATCCATCCTTCTTCTTTACAAATAAGACTGGTGCTCCCCACGGGGAAGTACTTGGTCTAATAAACCCCTTTCGGATTAGTTCCATCAACTGCTCCTTCAACTCCTTGAGTTCAGCAGGGGACATTCTATATGGTGCCTTTGAAACAGGACCAGCACCAGGGACTAAGTCAATGGTGAAGGCCACTTCTCTTTCAGGGGGTAATCCCGGCAAATCTTCCGGAAATACGTCTGGAAATTCTTGCACTACCTGAATGTCTTCTATCTTGGTTTCCTTAGCTTCTTTAACAGTGACAAAAGCAAGGAAGGATACACATCCTTTCCTGACGAGCTTGCTTGCTCGAAGAGCCGAAATAAGAGGGGATTTGCTTCGACTCTTAGGACTAGTATAAGTCAGTTCTGGAAATTCTTTGAAAACAATCTTGCTATTACGGCAATCAACCGTTGCCTGGTACTTAGATAACCAATCTGCTCCTAGTATAACATCATATTCTTTTAGATCTAAGCAGATAAGATCAATAGGAAAATTCTTTCCTCGAACCAACACCTCACAGTTTTGGTAATGATGCGTGATATCCGTCTCGTTTCCGAGAGGAGTAGACAACACTATTTTCATCCATTCCGGTTCTAGAGGTAACGGGTCAGCAAACTTCTTAGAAACAATAGAATGCGATGCACCCGTATCAAATAAGACATGTGCATATTTGGAACAAATTTTCAATGTACCTTCCACTAATCCGCCTTCTTCTTCCGGTTCGGTCTCCTGTATTGCATGAAGACGAGCATTCTTTGTCACCGGGCGTTTACCATCGCCGGCTTGGTCGTTCATTAATGGACACTCGGGAATCCGATGCTCACGGCTTCCACAACGGAGACAAGCTCCTAATTTCCTCCAGCATTCTTCTGTCTTGTGACCAGCCTTGTCACAATGCTTACATACTGTATTAGAAGGGGTAGTTGTGATAGAGAAAGGCTTGGTCTTTTTGAACTTATGGTCTTGAGAGGAAGAACCTCCATTATTGGGCCTCTTCTTGAAATTGGGTTTGAAAGAACCCGAACCCGTGACGTGTTCCTTCTTGTCTTTCCCTCGGATCCTATCAGATAGTTCCGTGGCATCTTCAAGTAGTTGAGCTCGGCGCACTATCTCAGAATAAATTTGGATGTCCATAGGCGCCAGTTGAGTAATATAGTGGGGCCTAAGCCCATTAAGAAATCTACGGGCTTTCATCTTCTCCGTACTAATAAGATGCTTAGCATATCTAGACAACCTGGAGAACTGAGCTTCATAATCTGCTAATGATAGGGATCGTTGCTTTAATGCAGCGAATTCGGCAGCCTTCTTTTCTTGGACTCGGTCCGAGAAATATTTAGCATTGAAGTATTCCACAAATTCTTCCCATGTTACTTGAGTCGGATCTATGGTTGCTTCAATAGACTCCCACCAGCATCTAGCATCTTTCTCCAACTGGAAAGTAGCTAATAGAACTTTGTCCTGGTCCGTGCATTGCATGACACGGAATATGCGTTCGGTTTCCCGAACCCAATGCTCGGCATCGTCCGGATCGGTCGATCCCATAAACTTCGGGGGATTCATGTTCTTAAAGGCTTGGTGTAAGCTTCCAGCTCGTGGAGTACCACCTTGTGCTACCTGTTGTAGCACTTGGGTCATCCCTTGGAGGGTACGCTGCATGTTGCGCCATTGAGCACGTTCGGCAGCCATTATCCTACAATTACAATAACTATATTAGTACGTGATCGTATTTAAAGACTCGTACACTATGTTAAATCTAACCCTTGGTTCTACCAATCTCACTGGTTTAAAGGTTCAACTTATCCTTGGACTTGGGTTTTTCCTAGGAATTGAATACCTTAGGCTCTGATACCACAAAAACTGTCACGCCCCGAGCGCGGAAGATACCCGGAGATGCGCGACGAGTTTATATCAATCATGTCAATCAGAGTGGTCGTGTATTCGACACAAAGACAGAGACGCGCAAAATAGCAAGATAACCCAATCCTTTATTTCATAATGGATAGACTATTACAAAACCAATACTCTGTTTAATAAAAAGAGGAAAAGAATACATAGTTGACTCAAGAAAACTATAGAAAAGACTAGATGACACTTGAGCAGCTCTATCACTTTCACTCTTGAATATTCCCATCCGATTGACTTCCATCGTCGTCGGACTTACCTGAAAAGTTCAAAGGGACAAACGGAATGAGCGAACGCTCAGTAGGAAATTATATCTCAAGTACTAGCAAGGGGTTTAAGTAATTACATCTTTCATGAATGCAATAAAGCTATGCATGCTCGCATAAAACGACAAGATAGAGAGAATGTAATATCAAAGAAATAAGATGGACTAATCATGATCTTTCAACAAGATGACAAGTGTATTCAAGATATTCAAGCAAGTACGTTTAACAAGTCATGTCAAGAACTTTGGCTATCATGTATCAAGCAAGTAAATTACCCTTTTTCGGGCCACGCATTTCATGTAAAGTCAAGTACGATTCAAGTACAAGATGTGTGTGAATGTCCAATCAAGCAAGTCAAGTACTCGGTATAATGCCAGATACCTTATCATTTTAACTCCCATGGGCACAAGTACTTTCGGGTGCTCCTCCCAGGACCAGATCGGGCCCTATATGCGCAGGCATTTATCATGTATTTTTTTTTTTTTGACATCCACTCTTGTTTATATAGCCAATATAGAATTTCAATATTCAAGCTTGTAGACATGTATGACAACTTTGACAGAATAGAGTCCAAAAATATGACAAAGGACATAGATTGGCGATAATAACGGTAGAATCACGATATCGATAAAACTAGGTAGAATATGGTTCCCTTAACTTAGGTACCATGACAAATCAATATGGACATTCTTTATATAGAATTGAGGTCCACATGAACAGTATATCAAAGTAAGATACCCTCATTCTTATCATAGAATTGGGGTTTACAAGAACGACATGATATGGCATGATATCATCATCCCATTAAGAATTTTCTTATGATATACTCTTTGTATAAACATAAGGGCCGGTATACCATGTTTCTTTCGATTGACATGGCAAGGATCGTGTAATGGGTTTTTAGGGTACAACCAGCTCAGTCGGCCTTGAGGGAATCCAAGGCTACGAGGAGTCTTACGGAGGTCTCTATGACTAACTCGCTAGTCCAAAGGAACGGAATGTCCAATGGAGAGCTCGTATGTCAATGAGAGTTGAGTGTGATCGATAAATCAACATGAAACGTGGGACTATACTCACGGAGTGGAGAATAGTGCCGATATATATATATATATTATAATATGAAACCATCGGTTATAGAATCAGGATAAAAATCAGTTTACAGTAAAGTAACGACTTAGGTCAAGTCGTTTCTCCAGTAATTAACGCCTAACAGAAGGGCGTTTACATACGTTTCAGTTTTGTAGAATTTTAATAATTTAGTAATTTATCGAAAACACGCCCTGGACAGGGGCGTTTCTTCAAGAGTTGACGACTACAGTAGCAGGCGTCTCCTTATTTATATATTTGACAGAATATCAATAATTTTCACGATTTGTCTAAAACACGCCCTTGTAAGGGGCGTTACTCTTTAATTCTATTTTTTGGCAAAAGATATTCCAGGATTTTAACTGAGGAACGCCCTAGGAAGGGGCGTTAAATTTCATATTCACGCCCTGTTCTGGGGCGTTAACATAAAAAAAATGACTTTGTCCAAGTCGTGAATTCAAGAAATTACAATATTTCGGGAAATAAAAATAGGAGGCATGGTCATGACAAGAAAATTAACAGGAATTCACAGGTAGAGTCATGCAAGATATTAGAATCGATATTTCATATTTATTGAATTTTAAACAGGATCAATTATTAATTACATGCGATTGTTCATGAAATTAACGCCTGTATACAAGGCGTATACTTTTAATTAACGACCACTGTAATGGTCGTTTCTTTTAAAATAGCGCCCTATTCAAGGGCGTTTCTTGAAAAATTTACAGAAAACGTATTAAAACTATATGCAAACTGTATAAATATATCATGCATGGTGCTTCTTGTATTATTTTTAGTTTGGGCTACGAGACTTGAGAAAATCCTACCTTAAAGGGTTGATTTGGAGATAACCGTGAAGGGTCTGTAAGAATCAAAGATGCAGCAGACGTTGGATGAAGATGAACGACCTACAGAGGATAGAATACGAAGGTATTATGCTTCGTAATAACTTAACAGAGGTAAAGGAGGAGAAAGAAAGAAGACTTACCCGTTAGTCTTCTTATCCTGCAAGAATAGAAGAAACGAAGAATATTAATTCTTCTCATGCTACGTTCATAAGAAAGGAACAGAAGAAGAAAATAGAAGAACATATGTTCTTCACGTACCTGTGCAGTTCGATCGTCCAAATAGGTTTAGGGTTGTTCGATCAAGACTATTTATAGGATTTTGGAGTCCTAACAAAAGTAGTGTTTGATTGAGGGTAACATATCCCTAATAGAGTCCTTACTCTAATAGACACTTACTAGATTAGGTTAATCTTTCCCTGGATAAGCTCTGGGTTCGAACGGGTCACGAACTGAATTAACGCCTTTGGTCAGGGCGTTTATTCTTAAATTAACGACCTTGTTCAGGTCGTTTCTTAAGAAACGTCTTGTATAAGGGCGTTCCTTATTTTTGAAACACGCCTAAGACATGGGCGTTTATTTTACTTGCCTATTTGGTCGCGTGAGAGTTGACGACCACATGCGTGGGCGTCCTTTCTTTAGTCACGCCGTATGTAGAGGCGTTTCTTTTTAAATTAACGCCTTACTCAGAGGCGTTATTTTTAATTTGCTTTATTTTGTCTGTATTACTTCTGTACTATGTATGTTTTTACTTTTATTTCAATATTCATTTATCAGGGTTGCTACAGACCACCCAGTATGTGACATTGTCCACCTTCAACTAGACCACCCGGGTCAACCCGGGGGAGCCCCAGCAATAGGCTGCACCATGTGGCACTTAGCAACGAGGCCGGGAGTCGCTCCCAAAACATCTCTCTCCAGCATTCTAATGCCAATGGATTACCTCCCTCAGTCAACTTTGGGCTCTGGGAGCCGTTATCATATGGTGTAATGCTTTGGATTTCCATATCAGGAATCCGTGGGTTTCGGAGTGCTTTCGTGGGTCCCAAATCACGTTTTGTAATTAAATCAGACTTTTGGTTACCGGGCCTTCAGACCCCTGTGTAGGGTGAACTGTTGTGTTTACGGGCTCCGGGACGTTGCAAGCGTGTTGTGCATTTTCCGAAGATCGTGGGGGTGATTTTTTCCTATTTTTTATTTTTTAGACTTTTAAAACCCCAAAATTTCCCTATAAATATAACCCTTCACCCCCTCTCTCCTCATTCTCTCATTTCTCCCCCTCTCTTCCTCTCGTTTCTCTCTTTCTCTCCCTCTCTTCTCTGGGATGCTGACAAAGCTAGAGGTGGGCGAGATGGAGGCTACGTGGGACGGCGAGCAGCGAGGAGCGGGGCGGTGGCGTGGTGGAGCTCTTTCGTGAGTTCGTGAAGACGGCGTTGATTCGAGATGCGTTTTCGGGTGGAAACGGCGTCCTCGGCACATGATCTCATCGTGAGAGGTAGGGGGATGAATCCTTGGCCCTTGTATTTCATTTCCTCATGTTTTATAGGCTCAGGTGAGGTCGAGTGTGGGTTTTGTTCACGCTGGGGTTAAAAAGTATGATTTTGGTGTAAGCGACGGATTTGTCATTTTAATCATGTTTTTTTAGTTTGAATGGCGCCTCTGTGTGGTCTAGAGGGTGGGGAATAGTTTTCCCTTGTTTTCCCCATCACCCGGGGTGATTGGGGCGTGGTTTGTAGCCCCTCGGATGAGGTTCGGCCTGTGCGTCGCCAGAATGGGTCGACCGACCCAGTAGGTTCGGACGACCGGTTGGCCTTTGCCGCGGGATGGGCGAATTGCCTGGTTCGGTCGACTGACCCAGCTTGGTCTGGTCGACCGACCAGGGTTGAACTCTGCTCGGCAGTGGGCCGGTTGATCGACCCTGCGGGTTTGGTTGACTGACCCCTATTGGTCGACCGACCCCTGTAGGTAGGCTGACTGAAATGTAGCCCCCTTGCCCGTTTTGGCCTTCGGTCGACCCGGTTGTGACCCTTTGGTTGACCTTTGGCCCCGTGTATGTCATGGACACCACGTGGGGAGCGGATTGCTATTTTTGGGTGTCAGGAAGAAATTATATCTCGATTAACATGCTTGTGTGGTTTAGAGGGTCTAGGTGACCCTGTGTGTTCCGGGCTTCCCCGTTACGCTAGATCGAGTCACTGTGTACCTGTGTAGGTGCAGAGTGTTGGGTCCCTCGGTGCAACGGTAATCAAGAGGGGGGTGAAATGATTACACCCCTTTAAAAATTTAACTCTATGAAACTTTGGTTTCAACAATAGTACTTAGAAACACTTGAGCGAGACTTAGAATCACTAAGTATTAGTTTGAACGTGTTAAAGAACTAAGTAGCTTGATGGAGCAGACTCAGCTTAACAGTAAGTGTGTGAAGGTGAAGTGTGTGTCGCAGTCTGATTTAGTTTAGTGTGTGAGCAATGTGTTAGAGTTCAGCTGAATATGCAGAGAATAAGGTTAATTAACATAAGAATATGTGAAGGCAGATAGAAGAGATGGATCAGTCACACGATTCTCAGCCCACTATATAGAAATTTTAAGGTGGTTTGGCTGCTATCTAACAAACCTACGTCCACCCCTCACCAAAATCCGGTGAGGCTTCCTACGCTGCAAATGCAGCAACACACATGGGGATAAGTCCCCAAGAACACGGTGATACACAGTTTAACAGGGATGAACCCCCCCCCCCCATACACGCTATTTTCACAGCCACACACGGGGATGAGCCCCCC